>CM076606.1:5170000-5770000 GCA_038502835.1 Octonoba sinensis | reverse complement strand
TGGTGAAGAGGAGTTGCCCTGCGAATGGGCCAACGGCCAATGTGATACATTCACCACATGCCTCTATCTCTCCTTTTCTTATCATCTCCTCCAGCCATAAATCTTTCAAGAAGCAGATAAGAGGAAAACTCTCTAAACATCCACAATGGAACGAATAGATCCGTGTTGCATTGAATTACTTCGACCAAAACAGCGATCCGTATATTTCTTCTTAGTTTCGGTAAATACGAATGTATTTGCTCCGGTTTATGTGATCTGCTTTTACGAGATAGCTCCACAAATTTCGGAATTGTTGGCAATATTTTCAAGCTAATCTCTTATCATTTGTTTTGCTGAACATGAATTAAAATTAAATGAGAACCATTTTCAACTATATTTTTAGGCGGTTGCGCTTCGCATAGTTTAACATACACATGTAAAATTCTCTGTAATAATTTTTTTAATAATATTCTCAGAAGAGAAATACTCTCAGAAAAAATATCTACCATATTTACATCACACATTTTAGATGTAAGTGTTACCTGAAAACGAATAAAGAGTACACATATTATATTTTAAAGAATAAACATCAAGTAAAAATTAGGAGTAATCATTATCTCCATTCTTTGTTAAATTGAAAATATTCTAAAAAATTTTGAAAATCACCTTTGTGTGCATAAAACTGTTGTCAACGAGCTCAGAGCTAAAAAAAACACTTTTTAATTCGAAATACTACTATTAAAAATTTCCGTAAGAAAATAGTAATCTAACCATTAAAAAGATGGTAATCAAACCGCTGATTGTGAAAAAAGTCGTTTATTCTCTGTTTCTCCTAAAGAACGTTTAACTAACCGTAATTTACAAGCGCCACTAGGTCTCGTAGTCAATAAAAATCGGGCGTCCATCTTGGTTGTGAAACTTTACCGTCGTACGTTGTTGTTAAAATATCAATGAAGATTTATCAGTTCAAATCTGCATGTATATATAAACAAGAAGTTCCGTCTAGAACTATACGAGCCTACTTTCCCCTATACACCGAATTCAAATTTATAATCCAGCTATCTCTCTCTGTCTTTCTCGTTTAGCTTTAGTTCTTAATTGCTTCAAATATACCTTTTCAACGGTTAATACATATTCATTTAATCATTATTTATTAAGTCATTCATGTATTTATTCATTCATTTATTCATTCATTCTTTTGCTTATTCATTTAATCATTCATTGATTCAAATATATTCTTGAAAATCCCGATCAAAAAATTTTTGTAGGAAAATAGGCTCCTTAGTTCTGGATGTACTTTCTATTTGTACATATTCTACGTCATAAGAGCTTTCCGATAATGTTTGTTACAAGCAAATCGGTCCGTTAGATCAGGAATAATATAGGATTGAAATTTGACCGTAGGCGTACGTTAATTTTTTTTTTGAACTGTTCAAAAATGAACAAAAATTGTTCAAATCAATATTTCACGCCAAGAACTTCTTCCAGTGAGCTTGTTCATGGGAACTTGGATCTTGTACCCAGAGTTTAAATAATTTGCTTCATTTTCACCTATAGGCGATAATGTTAAAATTTTTTGAACTGTACAAAATTGAACAAAAAATTGTTCAAATCAAAAAGTAAAAATATGGAAATGAGATGTCCTCGCCGAGATTTTTCGAATGCAAAAAGAATTTTTCCAATCGGACAATTCGTTCAAAAGTTATTAGGGGGGACAGACCGACAGACAGACAGACCGACAGACCGACAGACCGACCGACAGACCGACAGACACACTTTTTCCCCATCTCAAAACCCTACTTTCAAATTTTTTATTTTTCAATCTTTATTTAATTACTTAACTTATTTTTGACTTTTCTTGATTTCTAACGATATTTTCACGATACATTAAGCCTTCTTTCATGCTTTATTATTATTTTTTTTACTTTTACGGGAAAGTAGGCTAAAAAAGGATGCTTAAGCAGTCGTTACTACATAGAGACACATGCACACGTAAATAAAAAAATGGAGACATCGGATTCCTCGAATTTGAGCTGCTGAAAATTGTTTGTATTTTATTTTTTTTCAGCAAATAAAATGATTTACGTCAATATACAGTAAATTTAGACCAAAAATGACTTTGGATCCAATCAAAAAAAAAAAACTCAATTTTAATGCAGTTTGCCTCAAAGCGTTATTGATAAATGAGTGGTGTAGATGGCCGAATGATTAGAGCGCAAGGTTGGTACACCAGACACCCGGGTTTCGATTTCCACACGCTTCGTTTATGGTTTCTACGCCTCGAAATGGTTCAAAAACCGCAGAAAATTAGTTTTGAAACCATTTTTAAATGGTTATAAAACCGTAAACTTTTATATTTACGGCTTTTTAACCAAGCTGATTAGAAATGGTCTAGGTCCCGTAAAGATAGAAAAATATTACAAACCGTAAATTTAACGGTGAATTAGATGGACAGACTGCTGCCGGCTATTTAACCGTAATTTCATGATGAAATTTCTAACAGTTTAATAATTTGTAAGAAAAATGAAAACACACTTGTTTTAAATATATAAGGAAAATGTTTTAAATCAAAATGGAGTTCATTGTTGACGGAAAAAAAAAATTAAAAAATTGTAGCGCAGAAATTCGAAAAACGTGGTTACACACAGTTGCAGGAAGACTCGATAGTGAAAATCATTCTATTCCTAAATACTTATCTAATGAGAAAAAACTAAAACATAATAAGACAAATTTTAAAGGAAGTTTATCGTCCATTTTAACCTATTTTTAGGCAATTTAAAAAAATATTTTTTTTTTATCACAAAGAATCTGTTTAGCTGAAAAAATTATTCTAGTGACATTATTCAGAAGACATTCCTTGATGAAAATTATAATTAAAACGTGATTAGCGCCAAACATACTTTATTCTGGTGTTTTGATCATAATGAACGGATATTATTTCACAAAACAGTAATCATATTTATAGCAGCAATCATTTTACATTAAAAAAGTAATCATATAATATTATTTATAGCATTTTTCATTTACTTTTGAGAAAAAATAATATTTTCAATTATTCCCCAAATTTCAACTGCAATACAATATCTGAGCGAATTATCATTCTCGAAGAATCTCAGCATCTCCAGTTTGACATAACTAAGAATTTAAAAAATAATAATGTAATACAAAACCATTCAATGATTGGAAAGTTTCGTTGTCGGAGGCAAAAATACATTTAGGTAATTATTTAAAAGCAATTAGACTAACTAAAAATACCTTATGAAATGCTTCTAACTCAAGCAATTTCTTTTAGACTTGCATGCGAAGTAAGTTCTATTCATTGAAGCGATAAATCTGCAAATTTGTATGCAATCATTTTTCTTTATGTACTTAAAGAAGAAGCACTATAATAGAAATATTTTTAGGATTACAAAAAGCTATTTCTCAAACCTGAATTACATGAATGTTTCATTTAATTTTATTGCACTTCGTACTGTTATTCTTTCCTGACTGATTTGATACATTAGTTCCATTTTTCCATACAAAACTGTACTGATACTAATAGCAATATCATGTTTCGCATTAGTTTCACTACTTTAAAATGTGACTTAAAAAAGAAACTGCAGATCATGTTATTTACCCTTGAGAAAAGTGATTATTGTTATTATCTTTAATGTTTTTTTCGTGAGTCTAATGTTCTTGAACTTGGAAATAAACTCAGGTTACACAATTGTTAATGGTCTGGTACCAACTCAATTGGTATGTTTACATTTTCTGCTGGGTAAATTATCCTTATTGTATTTTAGAATTTGTTCAAGATGCGACAAAACTTATTTTAACATGATTCTGCACGAAGAGTTGAAAATTTTGGAAAGAATATAAGTGGATTCCAAACAAGGAATAGAACAAATAGAAAGAAGTCAAAAAAATAAGAAAAATCTGAAATGTTAGGGTTATTTATACAGTATTTCTATTTAAAACCGTCTCCATCTATATTTACATTTTCTATTTTTGAGTCATATTGATATGTAGTCAACCAAACATTCATTAGACAAAAACTTTTACCCTAAAAACGCAACTAAAATGCAAAAGCATACTGAATCAGAAGAACAATGGGGATAACGCAAATAAGTCTCTTAATACAAAACTAATGATGATGCAAAGGGAAACTATCCAGATTCTTTCTATTCTCCCTAGTGTAAACAAAGTTTTGTCCCAACCGTTTTTGCTTTCTGTATCTTATTAATTTGCTATTGATTTCTGTATCAAGGACATGCAACGCTCACTATTTAATGCTACTTAATAGTGATATGATGACTTACATTCGCTAAAGTCTTCTATAATTGATTCGCATTAAAATAGGGTCAGTTAGATTTTTGAAGAAATTTTCTTTATGAGCAAGTATTTAGTTATTTCACACGTTCCGAGAAAACACTGACTATTTAGAAACATACTTGGTGTTCATAGATCCATATTTCCGAAATCTTTATTATGTAATATTTCATGCGTTTAGCGTTTTCACAATTCTGTAAAAATTTGAATAATGTAAATCTTTGTAATAATCAGTTTGAGTCAATATATAAACTATCCGTAATTTTTCGGACATCAAGAAAGACGGAGCAAATCTATTTTATTCATCACAAATTGAAGATGCGAGAACACAACTTCCAAAAAAACATATAAATACAAAAAAAGTATAACACAGAGTACCAAATAGGTATGATAAAGGATGGATCGAAAACTCAAGATCTGTAATCATACTATCCTTCCCATAGCTGAATGTAGATCATTTTAGATATTTTATTTAAATAATTTCATCACTATTTTGATTTCCCTTCATATATTCAAGACAGGTGTATCCTTTAGTATGTCTACATTTATGTCTTTTTTTTTAAATTATTCAAACTCTTTTATTTGCCAATATAAAAGAGCAAGTTTGATTATAAACTTTTCGGTGTTTTCAAAATATTACAATTACTCTAAATTCCAATGCATACTTTCAGAAAAATACCACAGGCACTCTATTTTTGTTTTACTTCTTATCACATGCTTTTTTTTTTTAATTTTACCTACACCCTAATAAATTTGAAAGCAATTTTAAACTATTTCATATGGCAAACTGACACGGAAAAAATGACTTAAACTTTGCTTTTTCTAATCATTTGACCTTTATTTTCTCTTTTTGTCTAATGTTTTGGCCAATAAATATCAATAATTGCTTCTTCAATATTTTGAGTTATTCAGAAAATAACAATCTTTAAACCATTTAATATCTACATATGAAATTGGTTAATATGTAGATATTAAATGGTACCTGCAGCTGTTCTGAAAAGCGTTGCATTGGAAGCTATCGATACTAAACATCCTGAAAAGGAATGGCTGCGGCTGCGGGTCTTTACCGACGGCTCACAATTCCAAAAACATACGAACATTGGTGCCAGTGTCTTTTCTGAGTTATTTGCGCTCTACGCACCAGTCGGAAAATATCGGCTAAAAGGTGCAAGGGTGTCCGATGGAGAAAAGTCGGAAAATATGCAGGGCCGTGGTAGCCTAATGGTTAGAGTGTCGGACTTCCACCTGAAAGGTCGCTCGTTCGATACCCGCTGAAGACCCACCACGTACACTTGGGGATACGTGCATGTAAAATCCGGGGACCTCACTACTTCGCCCCCGGATGCAGGGCATCCCTAAGGCTTAGGGCTAACAGGGAAGGTGGTTGGAGGGGAAAAGTCGGAAAATATGGAACAGCCTTTGACGGCGAAGTGGGGGCAATTCGCATTATACTCAAACAATTAAATGGCCTCCTCTATAAAATTAAAAACGCCATCATTCTGGCTGACACGCAGGCTTCAATCCAGTCTATTGGTTCAATTGACACCCCCCCCCCCGTTCAAATGAGATTCTTGAGTTCCAGGACCTAATCAAATCCCTCTGGAGTCCCATCCCAAATGCGTAGTGCTGCAGTGGATCTCTGGCCACTGCGGCGTTTCTGGCAATGAGCAGGGAGACTCTCTTGGCAAGAAGGGTGCTGTTCTACTGAATTGTAGGATAAATGAAATATCCTTTATATCCATCAAGCAGTTCATTAGACAATTTCTAAATCAACTCACCAACTAGAACTACACAGTAACTCCAAATACAATCACCTGCCTTCTGTTCAGGAGAAACCAAGAAGGGAGGCTGTGGTCACCTTCCGAAGGGATATGACTGTCTTGCCGTGCATTTATGTCGTATTTTGATATATGCTGAGGCTACCTGCCCTTTATGTGACTCTAGTGAAGCCATGGATAGACACCACCAGCCCAGCTGCAAGGCTCTCCACGGGTGACAAGGAAGCTTCTCGTTATTGGGAGGCCAATAACTTTTGAAGCTATATATAACCTTTGGTTATCTACGATGAACTCTTTGATTTATTTTTCGTTCTTTGTTGTTGTTTTCTGTTATGTTGTTGATTGTTCATGTGCCTCTGACCTTAGAAATAAAAAATATATCTATATATATGACACGATTTAAAAATAAAAAAATAATGAAAATATTCGAAGAGAGAAATACGAGGGGTCACTTAGGTAAAACATAAAAAGGTGGGATTAATTACTGGGCAACATAAGTTTATTCAAAAAAAAAAATTCATTTACTAAAAAAAGCATTACATCAAATTATTTAAATTCATTAGTGGTAATTTGAACCCTGGAATATTATTTCATTCGTGTAGCGTCATTCTATATAGGTATCCTTACGAATTTAAGTATTTAAAGTATTCGTTAAGAAAAGACCATATTATAACACGCTTTATATTAATAACAAGAAGTTCCGTCTAGAACTATACGAGCCTACTTTCCCGTATAGACCAGCTTCAAATTTATAATCTAGCTATCTCTCTCTCTTTCTCGTTTAGCTTTAGCTCTTAATTGCTTCAAATATGCCTTTTTCAACGGTTAATACAGATTCGTTCAATCATTCATTTATTCAGTCATTCATGTATTTATTCACTCATTTATTCATTCATTATTTTGCTTATTCATTTAATCTTTCATTAATTCAAAAATATTCTTGAAAATCTCGATCAAAAAATTTCATAAGAAAATAGGCTCGTTAGTTCTGGATGAACTTTTTTATCTGTACATGTTCTACGTCATAATAGCTTTCCGATAAAGTTTGTTCCAAGCAAATCGGCCCGTTAGATCAGGATTTATATAGGATTGAAATTTCCCCGTAGGCACTATGTTAATTTTTTTTTTTTTTTTGAACTGTTCAAATCAGTATTTCACGCTAAGAACTTCTTCCAGTGAGCCTGTTCATTGGAACTTGGATGTTGTACCCAGAGTTTACATAATTTGCTTCATTTTCGCCCATAGGCGCTAATGTTAAAATTTTTTGAACTGTTCAAAATTGAACAAAAAATTGTTCGAATCAAAAAATAAAATATGGAAATTAGATGTCCTCACCGAGATCTTTCGAATGCAAAAAAAATTTTTTGAATCGGACAATTCGTTCTAAAGTTATTAGGGGGGGGGGGGACAGACCGACAGACCGACAGACACACTTTTTCCCCATCTCAAAAACCCTACTTTCAACTTTTTTTACTTTTCAATCTTTATTTAATTACTTAATTTATTTTTGACTTTTCTTGATTTCTAACGATATTTTCACGATACCATTAAGCCTTCTTTCATGCTTTATTATTATTTTTTTTACTTTTACGAGAAAGTAGGCTAAAAATGATGAATAACATAACTGAAAAAAAAGTTGCAGCTTAAATAGATTGTCCTAACTCACCTCGATTACAAATATAAGTGGAGCGATCAAGACGAAACGTTCTGGCCAAAATTCAGCTTTATTTTAGTTCACACGACGGTATATTTTATATATTGACTCGAAGTACAAGCAACAGTTATACGATAAAACATAATATTAGCCCGTTTTCGTCATATTTTTTTGCTTAAATTTAAGTTTATGCTAATAGTACTTTCTTATTTATGCCATGCTAATTCAATCATATTCGCGAAATAATGCTAATTTAATCTGAACGTGAAATAAATTCTTCAAAAATTTCCTCAAAGTTTAGTTAAATTTGCAAATTTTAAAGCTAAAATAATCCGTCGCCTCTTATGTTTTTAGAATGCAGAACAAGAAGTGTTCCTTAAAAGTAAATAAACGTGAAGTTTAGAAATTATGCGGCTTCGCACTTTCGTATTCAAAATAAGCTAACGTAAATATACGAACTTAAAGTTCCTTGCACAATAAATGTGCTATTTCAATATTTCTCGAAAACTGATGATTTTGTTCCTTATTCTGAGACTTTGCATTAAGAGATTTTGGAAGTAAATTTTCAGTATTTTAAAGTCTTAAAGTTTTGCATTAGTTGTAATGAGATAAAACTCCGCGTTTATAAATGAGCTAAACGAAAACTTTTATTTCAGGTTTTGTTTTTCCTATTTAACATGCCCAACAAAAATACTCACTCTGCATTTAGTACAAAAATAACAAAAGCTAAAATATATTCGGTACTACAAAAGACAGCTAAAATATTCTCATCCAATTTATTTGTAAGACTATTATTAGTTTGAAAAATAAACTACAAGATTTGTTCAAAGTGCATATTCAAAGATAAAAAACAAACTCAACGCAAAGTAATTTTCCTAAATGTGTTTTAAATTTTAATAATTGCAAAGAAAAACGTCAAACAACATAGAATACGCAATTTATATAGAAAATGCAGCGCTTACGAGTACGAAGTCTCATTTTTATCTTTCCATTGCATTATATGAAACGAATTTATGTATTTAGGCATGAAATATACTTGAAGTGTCTATTTGACATACTTTTTATTCTATTATTTGAGTGATTATATTTAAAGTATTAACACAGACACATTTTACGAAATTATGCATAAACAAACAGTTCCGTCTAGAACTATGCGAGCCTACTTTCCCGTATACACCGAATTCAAATTTATAATCTAGCTATCTCTCTCTCTCTCTCTCTCTGTCTTTCTCGTTTAGTTTTAGTTCTTAATTGCTTCAAATATACCTTTTTCAACGGTTAATAGATATTCATTCAATCATTCATTTATTAAGTCATTCATGTATTTAGTCACTCATTTATTCATTCATTCTTTTGCTTGTTCATTTAATATTATTCATTCATTCATTGATTCAAAAATATTCTTGAAAATCAAAAAATTTCATAGGAAAATAGGCTCCTTAGTTCTGGATGTACTTTCTATTTGTACATGTTCTACGTCATAAGAGCTTTCCTATGAAGTTTGTTCCAAGCAAATCGGTCCGTTAGATCAGGAATTATATTGGATTGAAATTTCCCCGTAGGCGGTATGTTAATTGTTTTTGAACTGTTTAAAAATGAACAAAAATTGTTCAAATCAATATTTCACGCCAAGAACTTCTTCCAGTGAGCTTGTTCATGGGAACTTGGATCTTGTACCCAAAGTTTACATAATTTGCTTCATTTTCACCTATAGGCGATAATGTTAAAATTTTTTGAACTGTTCAAAATTGAACAAAAAATTGTTCAAATCGAAAAGTAAAATATGGAAATGAGATGTCCTCGCCGAGATCTTTCGAATGCAAAAATAATTTTTCGAATCGGACTATTCGTTCAAAAGTTATTAGGGGGGGGGGGGGGACAGACCGACAGACAGACAGACCGACAGACCGACAGACACACTTTTTCCCCATCTCAAAACCCTACTTTCAAATTTTTTATTTTTCAATCTTTATTTAATTACTTAACTTATTTTTGACTTTTCTTGATTTTTAACGATATTTTCACGATACATTAAGCCTTCTTTCATGCTCTATTATTATTTTTTTACTTTTACGGGAAAGTAGGCTAAAAAAAGGGACCTTTACAACAAGAGAACAAGTTTGCGGCTCCAGACAGAATACATTTTTCACTGGAGAAGCAAAAACTCGTAAAAGGAGGCTTCAGTATGTTAAATATGCAAGTTTTTCAGAACAACATCTTAAAACCCCAACGCTGGTTTAAAAGGTTTTATTCAAAACTTTATCTTAAAATAATAGTAAACTGCTATTGTTTTAAAACTGTATTTCTAATATATATTTATTTCCAGTTTTACAAGTTTAAAGACACAAGCATAAACGAAGTATAAAATTTTGCTGAGTTTTCAAACAACACAAATATTAAAGTTGCTCTATTAATCGTAAGTACCGTAAACGATTTTGACTACATAATAATAGTTAAAAAAATGGAGTATAGCAAAATTCATGAGTCTTTCGTCATACCGGTTTTACCATTATCCATTTAAAACCTATCAAGTAGTCACAGGATTTATTATTCTACTTTGACTGGATGTAGAGTGAGGGACTTAACAATTCTTATCGACTCTTCTGCTGGCTATTCTTGATAGATAAAAGTAAAATAAATACCATTTGTAAAGGGATGCTTATAGTTGAAAGAAAAAAGTCTTGGCATATAATTTAAACGCGCAGAAACAGGAGTTTGCATGTTCATCTGAAAGTTCTATTTCACTACTGATTTCGTTTATTCATCAACAATATCAGCCAATTCATAATATGCAAACTGATATCAGCATGTGATAAAGTAAAGCATATTTTAATAATTTAACTTTGTGCAAATAAACTGTAATAAAAATATTTTCACGTTATTTTTATTAAAGCATATTTTGTCAACTATACTCACTTATAATCATTATGGTAGGTCTTATCTAAATAATCAATTGATTACTATATATTCTATAATAAATTCAAACGCTTTCGAAACAGAAATGATAAAAAATAAAACAGTAATCTTATAAAAGATTATGTATTTAAATGTAAAAAGTAGTTTATAAAAAAAATTAGAAAAAACTCGGGAACATTATTTTTATCTACTTAAAATAAATTAATTCATAAAAATGCTCCTAGAAAAAAAGTTTTTCTGGAAAAAAAAGTGTGGTACATATAACAAAATTAATTTTGTGTCGCGATGCCTGTTTTTTATGCTGAGAAACAAGTTTTATAATGCAGTAAAAGTCAATTCCAATCAACTTTTATTCCGCGACGCGGAAACATTTTATCTAACCCAAAATTTGCTGGTTTGTTCCTCGTATCACCCAAAGATACTTGGATTATTAATTTAATTAACTTTCATTCAATGGCTTAACATACGAAAAATGTTGATTTTTTATTATTATTTTTAATACTATTTCATACAACCTATTAACGTTTTTCAGAAAAATATTAATAGGTAGCAGTTTCTTCTTTTTATCGTAAGGTAATTTAATTCTTTTGGTTTAAAGGAAGCAGCTTTAACCATGCATGTCCTACGTTTTTCTCTACTTTTATTTATTTATTTATTTATTTATTTATTTATTTTTTTTGTTTATTAAAGAGACTCATTTGAGTGTCCTTTTTCTCGGCATATTTATCTTGATATTATACTTCTTTCAACCTAAATTATTTAGTATTTACTTAGCCATTTATTACTGCGTTTTTTTCTCCTAGACTGATTAACAATGATGTATAATTTTGTGCCGGGATGGTAGAAGCATGTGCATGTATGGCGTTAATTATGTTTTGATTGAAATTTAATATTTTTGTTCGGAACTTAATGAACATTAGTTTCAATCAAGCAAAATTGCACCAAAGTTGTTAAGATATACTGTTTTTACCTGAGACGTTTTTTTACCTCCTCTAACTATCAAATATAAGTATATAACTTAACTGATAAATCTAAAACTCAGTTGCGCGACAGCCCGTTGGGGGCCATGGCCTACTGTGCCCATCCCAGTTTGCGAGATCGAGGGTCCTGGGGCGCAGAATCAGATGCTGCGGTTGGCCTGACGTGGGACTAACAGTGTTTAATTCCCAAGCATGTTCGGCTCTTATTTTATCGACCCCAATGAAGGGATGAAAGGCTGAGGCGACCCTACCCACCGCGGGAATCAAACCCCAGACTTGTCCATAATAGTACGGAAGGCTACTACTCAGCCACTAAGCCTTAACTGGTAGTTATACACAAATGTTGAGTTAGAAAATGTTATATATTGTGATTTAATAAGTTTTGTTCACATTTGATAAGTCAACCAAGCCACGCCACGGTTTTCGATCTGAAACAACGGTAGACCGATAACACGAAAACACTGTCTAATACACTGTTAGAAATTTCATCATGAAATTACGGTTAAATAACTGGCAGCAGTCTGTCCATCTAATTCACCGTTAAATTTACGGTTTGGAACATTTTTCTATTTTTACGGGACCTAAGCCATTTCCAATCAAATTGGTTAAAAAGCCGTAAATGCAAAATTTTGAGGTTTTATAACCATTTAAAAATGGTTTCAAAACAAAACTTTTACCGTTTTTGAACCATTTCAAGGCGTAGAAACCGTAAACGAAGCTTGCGGGAATCGAACCCGGGTGTATGTTATACCAACCTTGCGCTCTATTCATTCGGCCATCTACACCACTTAAAGCGTCTGTTTATTTATCAATATATCTTCGTTTCCAACAGATAAACTGCCTTAAAATTGAGATTTGAGTTTTTGATTCTATCCAAAGTCATTTTTGGTCTAAATTTACTGTATATTGACGAAAATCATTTTATTTGCTGCAAACATAAAAATACAAACAAGCTTAATCAGCTCAAATGATGGGTTCGCTCATTCGCAAACAGTTCGGAAATCCGATGTCCCCAATTTTTGATTTACGTGTGTATGTGTTTCTATTTAGTAACCACTGCATAAGCCCCTTTTTTTTCTTCTTTTTTTATATACACATGCAGATTTGAGCTGATAAATCTTTATTCATATTTTAACAACAACGTACGACTGGTAAGGTTTCGCAACCAAGATGGGCGCCCGATTCTTATTGAGTGCTTGAAAATTACGGTTAGTTAAACGTTCTTTAGGATAAACAGAGAATAAACGATTTTGTTTCTCAATCAGTACCATCTTTTTAATGGTTATTCAACTGTTGTCATTAAATATGGTAAAATAACAATCAAATAAATGGTTATTTTACTTTTTTCTTACGGAAATTTTAACAGTGTATTTTAAAATTCTATAAAATCTTTAAAAAAGCTCTAGATTGATATTAAATTCATTTTCTCTGCTTAAAAATTTCTACGAAAAATGAATTGATGTAAAATGTAACTAAAAAGTGCTTATAAAAGCCACGAAGAGTTAAACATTTATTGTTTTCGTGATAAGGTGTCAGGGTTTATTAAAGAACTATCTGGAACGATTTGATTTATTATCTTTCATGTCATTCTTGAGCGAAAAAATGGTAGTTAACCCTTTAAAAAAAAAAAAAAATGTAATACGAAAAAGTCAAATTTATATTTCATTTTTGGTTCATCATTTTTGCCGTTTGGTTTTCAGAGCTTTTGACTAGATAACTAGTTTTTCAAAGCAAATGGAAATATAACTTATATTATCTGAGATTGTTTGTAAAATTAAGTCAAAAATCTAATTAATAAGCAAATATTTCGATGTGTACAAATGCTGTACTTTTATTTACAACAAACTTGCAAGTCACAGACATTTGTCTCACAATGTGTAAATATGTTCTATTCTGATTTCAAAATCGAAACCTATTGTACATCATTGTTTGACTGATTGCAAAATATTTCAGAATATATAGAAACATTCGCATAGAAGCTAATATTGACAACAATACTAATTACAAAAATTATCTAAACAGCTATTGTGCGTTAGTTGATGGATGCTTGCACATTAAAAGTATCAAACATTAGTATTTTGGGAAGCTGTACGTGAAACTGTCGATGCGATCGCACTGGGAGAGATCTGTGTAAACACATTTTATGACATACATGCATTTCAGTATGAAATGAACACGTCATTTCAAGCTTCCAAAAGACCTTATAATTTTATTTTCAAGTTTATTTTGGACCATCTTGTCATCGAGTCACCGAAGAATAATTTTTCAAGTTTTTTTTTTTTTCCATATGAATTTTTTATTTCAAATAAAGTATAAAATCATCTCAATATGAAAATTAAATCGGAAATTTATTTCTGGCTTCATATTGCCAAATTCAGCAGTTAAAAATTACACAGCATAATATTGATTCCGGATTAACACACTACCACCAATCCGGCGAGACGATCTCTTTTTAAATGTGGAGTTCATGAACATCTTCCCAAGACATCAAATTTCTGAATACAATAAACACCCAAAAAGACCTTTCAATCAATATGAGCAATCAATAATTATCTAGGGCAATATTACCTAAAAAAAACAGGGCAACTGAAATTTTTTAAAATTAAATTTAAAATTTTAAAATAAAATGAAAAATTAAATGTTCAATTATTTGTTTTTTCCATACCACAACTGTAAAAATATTGGCGTTAGAAAGAAAGCTTTGGAGTCCTCTCAAATTCTGCACCCTCAAGACAATCCCCGATCTGCCCATGCGATAACAAGACCCTGAATTTGACGTGGATAAATGGTGATTGCACATGAAACTTTTATTAGCGCAAAATACCCCCCAATACTCTTTTTATACATTGGTATATTAACGGGTCAGTGACCTACAACTATTTTATCATAGATTACTTACGAGCTTTGACATTAATGGTTTTGAAGGTTCCATGTCTAGATGAATAGCATAAATGTAACTTACATCCAAGTGGCTATATGCAAAGCTTAGCTGATCAGAAAGAAAATAGTATCATAAATTGACTTACTTGAACAAATGAAAATACGAATGTTATACTGCCGCACGCAACGATTAGGGTTTTAGATAAGGCTTAAAAATTAAAACTTGGGTATTCGTTTGTTTCACTATAAGCTCACAAAACGGATTTCAGAATTATTTTGCGCTTTTAACTTTAATAGGATATAAAAAAGGTTAGTTTTAAGACAAGATATAAATTTTAAAAATCTTAATTTTATCTAACGAGCTCTTTGGATTAAATTTTAAATGATTCTATTTCTTCCTTCTTCCTAATATTATTTTTTTCCTTAAACGATATGCATAAAAAGTACAGGATTGAAACAGTTTTACTCCCTAAAAAACTGAATTCTAAGACCGTTAAGTGGATTAGTTAGCGTAAAATTTTTCTGCATTAGGCAGTTTCTTCTTTCTAGGAAATGAAATCTTTATTCAGTACAAGTTTAAAGTTGAGGAAAAAAATTTAGTTTGAAAACATTTCAGTTTTTATGTCTCGTTCTGAGAAATTTGGCGTATAAAAGTCTTAATATTAGATCACAATTGTGTAATTACATTGCATATGTACTTAGGCCTAGATTCTTGTCCTTTGATTTTTTCTAAGTGACATTTTTATTGCAGTAAAACGTTCAGATGTTACCTAGACAAATTTTTAAAAATATCTTAGAGATCTATTCGGAGTAAAATTATATAAAAGCGAGGAAAAAATTACATTGGTTCAATATTTCAATAAAAATGTAGAAAAGAGAGCCACTGGATAACTCAGAGGCAGGGCGAAAAGGAAAAGTTAACCTTCAGAACCCTTGCTTTTCAGCTGTATTGCCAATCCTAGTTTCAGTACAGCAATTATATATATTTTAGGTATATGTATGTATGAATGTATGTATATATGTTACCGTTAAAGTATATAATGCAGTTATTTCATAGAATACCTAGTTATTCCATGAAATAACTGATCGTGTCTGTTAAAGTGTGTAATATATTATTAATTTGACACTTTAACTAGTTATTCTATGAAATAACTAGGTATTCTACAAATTAACTAATGAGACATAGTTAAAGTGTAAAATAAACAATTTATCTAAAATGAAATGACTAGGTATTCTATAAATAAACTAATGATAGACAATTAAAATGAAAAAGAAGCAATTTATCTAATTTATGCGGCGTATAAATGGTATTTATGGAAACATACCATTAAATCATTTGTTACAACAAGGATTACAAACATGACACTTGGAATTACAAAGAACACCATTTCTATAACAAAAACATTTTTTGTTGACACACTGGGTTTTACACGAATATTTTTCAAATCCCTAACCATTACCTAAACTTTGAGCTGTTGCAACCGACCTTGCGATAGTTCTACATCCGGTACTTCTTCGATTTTAATTAATTTTTGTTCGCAGACACTGAACTGGGATCGGGAATATAATCGTTTTATGCGGCCGTTTCTTGTGCTCAATTGGAAAAATCATTCTTCGGTTATTTTTATGATGATAGCTAAAATAGATTTGGCATCACCTTTTCCTCTGTCAACTTCAAGCACTGGAATACGGACGGTAAACCCCAGAGGCTTCAGAATGAGATTTATCCGACATTAATTTCATCTTTTTCGCTTAAATTACTAAACATTTTTCGGACTTTTCTCTTTCTCTTTGAACATTAAGTTCATTAAAACAATTTGCAGATTTTCTGCTCAACTTCATCTTCTGAAACATAATCTTCCGAACATGATATATGGACAGGATCCATACGTTTGAAGCAAACTATATCTTCACTGCATTCTTTTAAACAGACAACACATACTTTCGTAATGGGATTATTTAATACTGTTTGTTCAACTACTTTTTCATTATCAGGTTGAGAAGAAACATTCATTGCAGTAGATTATTTTACACTTTAACGGGCTGCAGATCGTTATTCTATGAAATAACTAGCTAAACCATGAAATACAAGAGAGTTTTACACTTTAACGGACACGATCAGTTATTTCATGGAATAACTAGGTATTCTATAAAATAACGGATTTCATACTTTAACGGTAACATATATACATTTCAGAGAGGTACTATACATTACACAATTTAAAGTGTTGCATTTTAAATATTCAAAATGAGGTAAAGACTCACTTTAAAAAAAAAAAATTTTAAATCAAATGCGTTACACCACTGATGTCAAAGACTCATAAAGGAAAAAAAACTTAAGATTTATGCAACCTTATAATTATAGCTTCCATCCTTATCATTATAACGTTGGACCTAGAGATAGAATTATAAATTACGCATTAGCTTCTTTTGAGAAACAAAGCGAAGAGTGAAGAAATTAGTAATATGCTCAGTTACTGGTAGTCTTGAGTTTCACGAAGCTGGATATTTTCTGTGAAGTAGGGGACAAAATAATACAAAAGACTACTTATTTTAAGAAAGAGGAGGATAAAGTATTGCATATTTAACAAATGAAACAGCTGTATTTCAAACATTGAAAGTGATTATTACAAGGAAGGAAAAAAAAACTTAAAAATTCAAGCGTTACCACATCTATTAGAAAACCTAGTAAAACAGGACAAATTTAGAGTGTTCCCACCTTTGTTTGATGATTCGAACGCTTTATGATTTTTTACTTTTTCTAAAAGCAAAGTTCACCGATATATTTCGCTTGGTCTGGTTGTTTTAAAGAAACAGCGGAAAAAATTGAATCTGACTGAGAAATAAAAATGAGCTTAAACTTTTTTTAGCATTAATAAAATATTTTTACACTGATACCATAATTTTGAAAAAGTTATACGCATATATTATGCTTACATTATCGGATCCATTCCCCTCCTGCCAATCTATCCCCTCTGTTTATACTAAACAATTTTTTTATTCGAACCACGCTGAAAATATGCATAAAACAGTTTTTATGCCGAGAATAATACTTAGTGATGACTCAGACTGCAAAATATACGTAAAAAATTAGCCAAACAAGCGCTTTTGCTCATAAAGTTTAGAAATGAACTACCTATTCAAAAGAAATTGCTTTCATAAAAAAGTTACCGCATTTTCGAATAGTTAAAATTAAACAATATAAATCAATCGAAAAAAGCACGTCCAAGCAAAAAAATGTGCAATAGCTGCAAAAATGCTTTTATGTAGCAGTAAAAAAAGACCAACAATCTTTATATGAATTTACATACTAGTTTATGTTTACACCCCCTAGAGAACAATTGCTGTATTTGCTTTTTAAAAGCAAGTGCATTAAAATTCCAAAGACATTTTCATGTTTAAAAATAGTCATTGCATGACTCATGTATACTTTTTACAGTAAAAACAAAAAAAAAAAAGCATTTTTCTTCATATTTTCTTTTTGTGTCATTATTTTAACTTTCCATTACGCTTGGAAATATTTTGAGCCCCCTTTAATTGTATATATTTCAGTAAGGAACATATATTTTGAATGAATGTTTGACATTTTAAAGTAAAACCTAAGTAATGAGTGGTATTGTTGTCTCTAAAATTTTGAATATTTTCTTCAGAATAACAAAGTAGGCAAATCCGTTTTAAAACATCGAAAATATCAGAAATTTTAGCTTGAATCACTGAGAACGGAAACTTTTATTTGAAATATTTGTAAGCTTATTTTCAAATAATGAATCAGTTTATTGAGGAAAGTTATGGAAAAGACTGATTCGACTTATGGTTCGACTGATTTTTGACAAAACAGTGAAGGCAGATATGCAAATACATTTCAAATTTTTTACGCAGGTTTTTAAAGTTTTTAGAATTTTGTGTACAATATCGGTTATTTTTGCTTTTATTCAATTTATTCTCTAATTATATTTACATATGCTATACATAATTGTTTTTTTTAATACTAAATGCCAAACAAAACGAACACATCCTCCATTTTGAATGATGGAAACTAGAATTAAATCAGGCATACGGAAGATCAAACCAAAATGATTTTTTCTAAGCTATGTTTGTGTTTATTGTGTAATAAGTTTAACTGTAAAAAGAAAATAAACTAAATAGCGCGTTTTAAAAGAATTACACTGGTCTACAAAAAAGAACTTTTTTCTGCCCCAAAGAATTTGTTAACTGATCTTAGAAGTATTTTTTACGTTAAACTCGAAAATGAAAACCATTTTTCTCTATCAAGTAAGGAATTTCCATGCAAGGTGCTGTAATAGTTGACATCAATACCATTTACCCTAAATTATTGCAGTACCTTAGAAGCAAAACCCTTAAGTGATAAGGAAAATGGTTTTCATTTTCGAATTCAGCTTGGAAAATACTTCTAAGATCAGTCAATAAAGTCCTTAGGATCCGCCTCCCCCTTTTTTAAGGGCATTGTAATTTTTACATTAGAAGCATTTCCACCAAAAACCAAGTTAATTTTCTATTTACCTTAACAGGAATGATTTTGACATGTTCTGGCATACTTTGCCTCATGAATGTCCCTTTCTAACGCCCAGCAGTCATTTGCTAACATAGTTGTACTCCAATTCCCTTGATATCTCGTTTTGATAACTGAAATGTCCTGACGGAACCGCTCTCCGTGTTCATCGGTTATACAGCTCCCATGTTTTCAGGGGGTATTTTTACACACAACAAGAGACTTTTATAATAAAAAATAGTAGCTCATGCTCATTAAACGTGTTGTACACTATTAATCTTTTGCCTATTTGCCTTTGTATCCCAATTCTCGCGAAATTCCTACCGAAACCCGCACCCAGTGTAGTAATTTGATACGCACTTCCGTTCAAGGGTCTGCGGGGGCTGTTTGCGACACTCCACTAAATTTTTTCTAGCAAAATAAAGTGACCACTGATATAACGGTGGACATTCAAGCTCTTTTGTGTACTTCATCTCAATAAAAACGATGCTGCATGATCGGAAAAACACTGAAAAAACGTAAAAATCCAACATTTCCTACCTCATAACTAAAAAAGCATACGTGATGGAAAATTTTTGATGCCAGATATGGATTCCTCGTGCAAAACCACTTCAGAAAAAGTGAAATTCATTCTTGGTGCAAAACACTTGTTGACCAGTGTTATTAGCGTTTTTGAGAATTGTTTTGGAATTCCGAACAATACCAGCTAATAAATCCATTTTTGTCACACAAGGATCAGCCATTTTGTCTCAGAGGGGATGTTCTGTAGATTATTTATCCTCACTTCGCAAAACTTCTAGCTGCAATTCAAAGAACAAAATTAAAAAGAAAGCACAATAACCTCCTTGTTTATTGCTGCTATGGTAAGAAGACCATTGACTTTGAGAGAGTTCTTGGGAAAATTCTTATATTAGCGCAGAGCCAATAATGGCAACGTTGTTGATTTTAAAACATTTTACAGCATTGCCATGTTTTTAATGCAGTGTTGCAACCAGGGCTGCGGATCGGTTGGAGGAATGACCGATTTCGACTCCGGAATTTTACAGCCTCCGACTCCAACGGGTGCACAAATATATATATATATATATATATATAAATATTATAGGTAGATAGATGGTGGTTCGCACAAAATATGAAAAAGTAGTGTCATTCTAATACTATTCTATAAAGTACAAAATGAAAAGAAAATGAAATATATTTTATTAGTAGCTTTTATATTAATAGTTTAAAACTATCAATGTATTTTCATCAATGTAAACTATTTTACATTGATGACAAATTCTATTTTTAAAATGCGGTTAAATTTCAAAATCATTTTACTTCCTGGCATGCCCCCGACAATGCTTGGAATATTTTTTCTAGTTTCCAAAGTCCACTACACATTTTCTCTGATTAATTTCTTGTATTTTAAACGATGATAAGCACAAAAGAAACACATTGACAAAATATGATTTCTAAAGTATTTTTAAATTATATGCTTTTATGTCAATAAGTAGTTGGAAATTTAAAGTTAACGTTAGTATGTCACTCGAAATTTTTCCTTTCTTTTTTTTTTTAGGGGGGGGGGGCAGGGAGAGAGGCACCATTTTTTTTCTCTATTATATACATGAAAGATAATATTGTTTAGTGTTTCATGTAAAGCCTTAAAAGTATGACTAGAATGCAATCTTATTATTGCGTGTCTTTTAGCAGGAACAGGGAAGAGTTCTACAAAACAGCTATCCGTAGGAAATTTGAATAGAGTATTTTTATGCTGTTATTTCCTATGTATCAACAAGAAATTAAACCATGCAGGATCGCAACAACGGATCAAAAGGCATCAGATTCCCGGTATCCGACCGATTTTTTTAATATAACGATCCCTATCCGGCCCCTCTGAGATCCGTTTGCACTCTGTTTATATAATATTTTTATATAACTATTACCCCACCCCCGCTCTCATTATTCATTTGCTGTCAAAAAAAAAAAAAAACTCGATAATTTTTTTACCAGTTTTTCTGAAAAAAGTCGTGCTTCAAGGGGTTAATTTAAACATTTGAAAATTTTTCATTTTCATTTTCTTGAATAAATGTCAGTGTAATACATTGCTCTCTGTAAAATGTTAATAAGGGTAGTCTATAAATGGATGGTAAAACAAACAATTTATTTATTTTAAAGACTTATTAATTTTTTTCTTATTAGAAAATGTGTTCCTTTTTTTTGAAAGTTACCTACACACCCTATTTTTTTTCACATAATAAGCAAAAGACGTAATAGATGCAACAGAAAGAAAACGAAAAATAAAACATTTACACCAAATTTATACTTTCTATATAAAAAATGTAGTAAGTGCAATTTGAAAAAAATCATTATTTAAATAATAATTCAATGGAACCAATAAAAACACAGAAATATATAGAAATACTAACAATACCAATAATAATAATAATACTAATAACAACAACAGTAAAGAATGAGTATTTAAAATAAAGCAAAGCGACACAAGTATAATGCAAAACGCAAACACATTATAAGGAGTGTCAGTAAAAAGAAAGCACCTGGAGTAGGCGTTCACACGTTTTCAAGCGATTCCGACTCCTTTGCTCCAAAATCAGTCCCACTCCAACTCTGCAACCCTTGTTGCAACATACAACAACAAGATGTTTGTTACTTAAAAAAAAAAAAAAAACCCTAGATGGCAGGCTCTATTTCTCTAAAACTCGCTTGTTTTAAAAAAGAAATTCATCAAAAATTGGGCTCCGAGGTTAACAAATGCGGCAGAAACAACCCCGGTGTACCAAACCACATACAAACTATATTTTTAATTATCATATGGAAGCGATTTGTATTTTAGTACAGTTCTCTTACGAAGAACAATTTAAGGAATTTGATATTGACAATAGGTAGAATAAAATACCCAAACATGAAAAAAATATCTAAACAGATGCATCAGTTTTGAGGAGTGATTAACTTTCAATCGTTATATTGAATTGCCGAGTAGTAAAGGGTTAGACTTTTGTGAAGTGCCAACCTACAATTATTTTCCCTCCCTGTAAAAACCTATGTAACAAGAGTTATTTTGAAAAAATATACTTTAAAGTAAATAACATAAATAATAATCTCGTAGCCGACTCTTCAAGAACATCAAGATAACTGGCTGTTTTTCTACATTTTCGAAATAACAATTAATGAAACATAGCGGCAATAACAAGGAAATAACATTGCGCATTTATCTTATGAAAAATTCTTATAAAATCTGAAGAAAATAGTTGTTACTTCTGAAAATGAATGATCCATTTCAACTGCTTAAAGTTTTAGTATTATTTTCACAATCTCGTTATAAAAATGCATTTGCATGAGTGGAGAAAATGATTGCCGGGTACAAAAGTTTGAGTTTATTAGTACTTCAATCTTTACATGGTTCTGGAGATCGCTAATCGGATTTTCTGTTGTCATAGTAATTGAAGTGCCAGTTTTAACAAATCATAAAAGACAGTAGCAGGTGTTCCCAATTATTTTTTTAATCAAAAGTTTTTCTTCTTTTCGAAAACTACAATATTATGATTATAAGGGTTATTTCCGAACACTGTTAGAAATTTCATCATGAAATTACGGTTAACTAGCCGGCAGCAGTCTGTCCATCTAATTAACTGTTAAATTTACGGTTTGGAACATTTTTGTATCTTACCCGCTTCTAAACCATTTCCAATCAGCTTGGTTAAAAAGCCGTAAGTACAAAATTTTACGGTTGCATAACCATTTATAATGAGTATGGTTTCAAAACTGTAAATGTAAGTTTTCACAGTTTTTGAGCCATTTACAATTCGATTAGTAGCACTTATGATAACATACGGCTATGATAATTAACTATATGCGTAAAATCTTCGAGGCTTAAAAACCATTCATAGCTACTATATTGGGGCGGAGGACGAGGTTCGAGGACACGGTGGTGCTGTAAAGCAGGAGGTCTGCCGGAGACGGGGATAGAACCCCGGACCTCCACGGGGGAAAGCCATTACTTCCATGATTTGCCAAGCTGTATCTAAGGCCAACACAGAAGTCGACTTATGAAGGCGTCGAATCGTATCGCCCCAATATGGAAAAAAATACTTTTGAATTTATTAGAGTGAAACATTATACAAGGGTTATAGTTTATGTCCAAGATTTTGAGAAGTGTATTTTATTCTGAGTAAGATAAAAATGCATTATCAAAAAATAGTTAAATGGGTTATGTTTCCACAACCAGTTTTTATGACTATTACTAACTTCATCTTCTCTTCATTTCCCCCCTTCAGATAAAAAAGGAACTTTACAATATTATGCAATGTAGTTCTAATCTCCACACTTTTTCGTTCCGCAGTCAAGATGGGCGTCCGATTCTTATTGACTACGAGACCTGGATGGCACTCGTAAATTACGGTTAGTTAAACGTTCTTTAGGATAAACAGAGAATAAACGATTTTTTTTTTCACAATCAGCGGTCTGTGTACCATCTTTTTAATGGCTATTCGACTGTTTTAATTAAATATGGTGAAATAACAATCAAATAAATTGTTATAGTGTAACTATTTTTTACGAAAATTTTTAACATTGTAGAGACAGAAATAATGTTTAAAAGTACTTACAAGTAAGCAATGACAAACAAAAACGTAAAGGAAAAGATGGATTTTAATCCATCAATGTAAAACAATATCGTTGTAAGAAAAAGCTGACCAAAAGAATATCTTGAAGAAAAATGAGTCTTTCTTTTAGATTACCATCGTCATCACGAGTTCAAAAACCTAATTAAATCATTAATTATTTCAGTAAGTTGTAAAAGCAATTTCTATATTGATATTAATTAAAACAGGTCTCGCAATTATTTTAAATTGGTGAATCCTACATTTTGAAAACCATATATTTTTTCAATAATTATCGAAAAAATTATTACGAATACTGGATTCCCTAGAAAATGATTAATATGAAACAGGCGTATCCAATTGAGTAAAAAGAAGGAATTTAAAGCTTTGTTGATCGATTAAAGATCAACATAAATTGTAAACTCAATATAGATAGTGTTATTAATTAAATCAAGTCTCCAAATCATTTTAGTTAGTGTATGCTATATTTTTCAAAGCGAAATGATACATTTTCACTGGAAAAACTAATTATTTCAAATGTTCGAAATCATATTAAAGTAGATCAAAGATCATCATAGATTAGAGAATGAAATATAAGCTTTAATATCAATAGTGACATTAAGTAAAACACGTCTTCTCCAAATTATTTTAATATATTGAATTACAGACTTTCAAAGCTAAATTATACGTTTTGGCTGGTAAAATTGAGTACTGCGAATGTTGTATGAACAAGATAATGAGTATTATGAAGCATAAGTAGTACTTTGAGAAAAAATAAACAATCTTAAACAGCTAACAGTCAAATAAAGTACGATTAATGTTAAAAGAAGAACAAAGGAAAAGATTAAGAAAAGAACGTTTCAATTCATGTAATGATGCAGTTTTTAATGACAGAGTTAGTCATCAATCTGTTTTTTTTTTTTTTTTTTAAAGAAAAATGAAGAGTTAACTATTATGTTGATTTCAGAATTAAAATCATTTTAATCCGTATCAAGTAAACAAATAAGTTAATTAATTAATAATATCTTTAAGATGCCGTGTGCTTGAGTTTCTTTCAGACGTTGTTCCTGCAACGAGGATAAAACACCTAAAGATAGTTCAAATTGGTATCATTATAATATTTAACTCGCTACGCAAGAGGACAAAATAGGAGTAAAAAAATTAAGCGTCATAAAAAGAGAAAGTAAAATTTAAAAAACCACAAAAACACCTTTTTAAATATTAAAAAAAAAAAAAGCTTTATTGGCATTACTTGACTACTTTTACGTTAAATTTCATCCTGAGATTCAAATCTGTTTAGATTCAAATGATTCACTGTGCTGTCAGGAATGTTTGAAATGTATGTAATATACCGCGGTGAACTCCATAACACTTTCTATCTATCAAAAAACGTTCCATGTTAAAACGATAGCTACGCGTTCATTTGCGTGAAAATTAATATTAATCTATTTGTAGGTCTTAGTATATAAATAATATGAATTGAAAAGCAAAACTCTAAACACGTTGAAGTAGAATCACTTAATGCGTAGGACATACAGTAAAAAATATATAATGTAGGGTTCCAGTAAAATGCATAATCAAGAAAAGAATTAACAAAAATATTTGTATCTCAATAAATTTTAGGTAATTTTTTAGGCTACAAATTTAACAATACAATATGAGGTCGAAACATTAAAAACGTATGAAATAAGAAGTATGTAAAGACGGAAAATACAAGTGAAATGTAATTACGATTGTGTACTAATATTACGATTTTCGGCGTACCGATGTTGTTTCTCGCCAAGCTTGGCGCCATCTCGGATCGCGTGATAGACAGTTCTAGTCTTTGATGGAAAATTTTTCTAATATTCTGTCACGTGATCCGCGATGGGATATAAATAGCTCCGGCGAGAAGTTTAGAACGGGGTTCGGAGTTCTGAGAGTCAGTTACGCTGTAGACTTTGGCCGAGTGCCTGATAAACGTCTGAGCCGTTGTGCTGCAAGCTTCGTGCTTGGTTCTTTTCGTATTTTGGTTAAGAAATACGGGATTACCGTTGGTCTTACGGTAATGCGGGAACTCCGAGAGGTATGTTTATGAAAAATTTGTATATAGTGTAAATAGTGTAAATAGTTTATGAAATGAATTGCTGTGCTGTGTTCTGTAAAAAGGACTCGGTCATTGAAGTTTAAAGTATTGTTGCAGAACGTGTAACAATATTAATGGAAATATAAAATAATAGTGACGACTAGTGAAATGCTTTAAAATCTTATATTTCAGCTGACAGTTCTTTTTTTTTACTCTACATAAAACACGTTTATAGAAGTTGATTCAGAAAGTAAAATAAGTATGACTCAATTCCAAAAGACTAAAAGCAGCTGTTCCGATTCTCTTAGCATAATATATTCATAAAAGCCTTCATAAATTCATAATTCTCTTCACAGCTACCTTCATTTTTTATTCTGCTGCATGCTGAACGCCTTATCAAGAGCTTCGTTTCATTTGCTTGCTTTTTACAAAGAAAACTCGAAACATTACACGGATTTGAAAATAATTGTTGAAAAAAGAGATGTTTGAAAAACCTTACTGTGAGATAATGGACCGAGTTTCGGCTAATTTCAACACACCGCAAACAAAAAAAAAGGAACCATAATAAATGATTTTAAAAACGTAATATGAAAATATGATACTCATAAATTCCAAAACTATATAAAACAAGAAGTTCCGTCTAGAACTATTCGAGCCTACTTTCCCGTATACAGCAAATACAAATTCATAATCTAGCCATCTCTTTCTCTCTCTTTCTCATTTAGCTTTAGTTCTAAAGTATTTCAAATATACCTTTTCAACGGATAATACATATTTATTCACTCACTCGTTCATTCTTTCATTTATTCAGCCATTCATTTATTCATTCATTCGTTTACTGATTCATCTATTTATTTACTCATTTATTTATTTTTTAATTTCTTCATTCATTCTTTTCCTCATTCATTTATTCATTCATTCATTCTTTCACTCTTTCATTTATTCAGTCATTCCTTATTTCACTCATTAACAAATATCCTTAAAAATCCTGGTTAAAAAAAATCATAGGAAAATAGGCTCGTTAGTTCTTCATGAACTTTCTAATTGTACATGTTCTGTGTTATAAGAGCTTTCCGATAAATTCTGTTTCAAGCAAATCCGTCCGTTAGATCAGGATTTATATAGGATTGAAATTTCCCGTAGGCGTTAATGTTAACTTTTTTGAACTGTTCAAAAATGAACAAAAACTGTTAAAAAAAAAAAAAAAAAATCCCGCCAAGAGCTTCCTCCAGCAAGCTTGTTCATGGGAACTTGGATCTTGTATCCAGAGTTTACATCATTTGCTTCATTATCGCCCATAAGCGCTAATGTTAAATTTTTTTGAACTGTTCAAAATTGAACGAAAAATTGTTCAAATCAAAAAGTAAAATATGGAAATGAGATGTCCTCGCCCAGATATTTCGAATGCAAAAAGAATTTTTCGAATCGGACTATTCGTTCAAAAGTTATTAGGGGGGGGGGACAGACCGACAGACAGACAGACCGACAAACCGACAGACACGACAAACCGACAGACACACATTTTCCCCATCTCAAAACCCTACTTTCAATTCTTTTATTTTTCAATCTTTATTTAATTACTTCACTTTTTTTTGATTTTTCATTATTTTTAACGGTATTTTTACGATACATTAAGAATTCGTTCATGCTTTATTATTATTATTTTTTTTTTTACGGGAAAGTAGGCTAAAAATATTCAGTTAAAAATCCAAAAAATATAGATTATGATAAGAAGAAATGATTTAAAAAAACAGATGGACAGATAGAAAGCTAAGCAAGCATTTAGACTACCATTAAATCAGTTTACTAAAGCAGGAAAAGTGTGTACTTTCTCTGTTACAGTATTTTCCAATACGTATACAGTAAAATCTGTGTAAGTTGACCACTTGCGGAGCGGCACGTTACTAATCAACTTAGAAAGGTGGTCAAGTTATAGAGGATGGCGATTAGAATTTTTATTTTTCGTCATATGTTACATAATATTTATTCATTTTCGAACATAATTTTAAAATGGTAATTAGACATTTTGTTTAAAAATTATCTGAAATATATTTATAGAGTTTTTATTAGAATTACTTACAATGTGTGATACAAATTTAATGTTAGTTTTTTTAAAAATATTTAATTTGTTGTATAATTTACCAGGTTACTTATAAATACATAAGTAATTTCTAAAAATCATTTTTTCTAACTTTATAATTCTTAACTTACTTTTCCTCCCTTTTTACTACATTATTCGATGTGTTTCAGCTATTTTTTTCTTTACTGTACACTATTGTTACTGAAAGTGTTTTGTGTTTGTACATTTCAACTGTTTTCATTGAGTAATAAAAAAAAAAGAATACAGAAGGCTACCGCTGATACAACATAATAGATGAAACTTATTCGAAAAATAAAAAAGTCCTCAGTAGTTTTTCGATTTGGCCAAGAGACAAAATTTTGAAATAATCTTTATATAGTATTTTTATCCACTCCTTTAAATTATAGTCTAACATCATAAGATAAAAAATATTCTGGAGGAACATTATTTTATTCCTTCATGTATTAAACAAAGAAAAGGACAAAAAACTAAGAAGAAGTAAGAAAAAGGGATGGCCACTTACAAGGATTTTTAAGAATACTTACAGCCAATCTGGCGTATATTATGAGTCGATAGAAAGGTGCTCAAGTTACAATAGTCTCTTTTTTTACATAATTTATTACTAATTATGTTCCTGACAAAAGTGATCAATTTACAAGTGTGGTAAATGTCGCGATGAACAGTGACATTATGGAATTCTTACAAATAATTATTCATTTGTGCCATTTCCAAAACGTGCATTCATCAAGTACACAAAATGTGCGTCTTTTAAGTGACATTGAGATGACCTTGGCCGCCCTTGTAACAGTCCCCTCATCGTAAATTGTCAACTACTCCTCCCCTTTTCTTCTCCTGTGTTGCCACGCAGTGCATTATTGCGAAGACGTAACCACTGGCCCTCAACAATTGGGGTTGTGATGTTTTTTGCAGGAATTTTGCTGAACTTTGGTAAAATACTGTAACCGTTGCAAGAGGCTTATAAAAGGATTCCCCAAGCTGGGGGGGGGGGGAGGAGACACTCACTCTCGCCGACAGACACGCTCACTTTCGCTCTCTGAGACGGATCTGCGGGAGACTCTACGATGGTTACTTTTACCGGACTTGCATTTTGAAGGGGCCTCTGTGACGGCCGATGCCTCTGTGACGGCGACGCAACTTTGATCGGCCCGAGAATGCGGACCTTTTCTGTGCGGTCCCCAAAAATATTTCAACCGAACCGGAGAACCAAAATATGAACCCTCGTTGCAACACTTGATCAAAAGTGCAGTAATATATATATAGTGAGAGTACTATTATTGTAAATGATATAACGAATGTCAAAAATGATGAAACAAAAAAAAAAAAAAAAAAAGGATATATGTTTAAATAAATCAACGTGAAGCACATCGCAGATGTTGGTGAGTCATTCTATTTATTTGTGTTTTTTTTTAATTGTTTTCTTCCATTCCCTCCTGGTGTTTTGCAAGTAACCTTTGTACTACCACTAACGTTCAGGCCCTTTTGTTTTATTCAAAATTACATCTTCTAAAACTATCCTTTGGTGTTTCCCGACCATAAAGATTTATTTTAACGGGGAATTTTTCGGCATATATTATTAAATAACTCGTAAGCAATGTATCTGTTTTCCAAATGTTTATCCCCTCGGATCACTTGCAAAATTCCTTTTTTCTAGCAGGCATAATTAATTTATTTTTATTTATTTTTACACGCGAGTAAAATAACGAGGGGGGGGGGGGTCGCCGCCACAGTAAACTTTACAAATTTCACTGTATTTAAAAATCTGTATTCTTCATTCATTTTTCATCTTTTAAATAACCCAATTCATTCAACTTTCTTTTTGTTGCTAATAAAATGTTTCTTAAAAACAGTCTACTTGTCTTTTCTTTATTTTTTTTCTTGTATATTCTCTTATTTTTACTTTGTTTTCGTCAGGAAACTAAGTTAAGAACACTTTGAAAAGAATTTCTACTTCATGTTTATTTTTTAGATAACAACTTCTGCTCTTATTTTAAGATTCAGATAAGTTGTCCGTTTTTAAAATAAAAATACTTCTTATGAGATTCACAACAAAAAAAAAGAAAAAAAAGTATATCGTATTATATGCAGAAGAAGCATGCGCGCAAACAATAAAAATGAAGATAATGCCAGATGTTCCGTTTCTCTTAGTTTAACATATTCATAAAGAACTTTTGCAAATCCAACACAGACCTTCATATCTCATTCCAGCACATGTTAAGCACCTTATTAAATGCGTGTTTGCATATTTTCTCTTGCTGCAGAAAATTTGAAGCATTGCTTGACTCTTGCTTCAATGATGTAAAGAGACTCTTTTCGTAAGAAAAATATTACTTGGAGAAATGGGAAACGTGGAAAATATTCTTAACATTTATGATAATTTCAACGTTGCGAACTAAATAAAAGAGCTCAACTATTTACTTGGCAAATTACATTAAAATAACGTGGAAAATAATGAAAATTAATAATATTACACTAATTTTAATCTTTCAGAGTGATTTAAGGGTTTATTTCCTGGAATATAACAAAAATGTATCTTCTACTGTTGTTTAATCAATTGATTAAAAAAACCATGCTGAAATTGCAAGAAGAGTTTTTAAAACGGCGCCAACCACATCGCTGTAAGGATAAACATTTCAGTTAATGTGTTACTTTTATTCTAACTGAAGTCAAGCAATAAAACAAAGAAATATCTAATCCAGCAATACCCAGTCTTTTTTTTCCTGGAAACACATATGTAATAATCCTGATCCTTTCCGCAAAAAAAAAAAATAATAAGTGTAGTAATTCTTCATTATATACTTCCTCCACAAATTTTGTTTCTTTTTAAGCATCAATGTAAAGCAATTTTCTCTCAATGCTCGTACTTCCATTTAATATTTATTATCCTACATAACCTTCGTGACTGCATTTGAAAAACTATCTTTAGGGATCAAATGCGAATGAAAATCAAATTATCTTTGTGCCACATACAAAACGGCATTAGTATTTATGACATACTTTTCTATAAAACATATTTCACAGCCAAAAACGTTTTATAATGTGAACATGATACTTGAAAGGAAAAACGTTAATAATAGATGCACGGTGTTATTGCTTCATAACAATGGGCTGGAACTCTGAAAGGAAAAAATAGAAGGTTTTTTGGATGAAAAATGTCAAATGCCACAAGAAAACACATATTCTAAACTTTGATATTTATCCTTTTGAATCAATCAAAATAGTCCTATTATTCATGAAAACCTATATTAAATATTTAACAGAAGGATCAGATATCTGAAAATTACCTATGATTTGCTGGCCACTGCTGCGAAAAAAAACATTTTTTTTTCAATCAGAGGTATATTGTTCTGCTGATAGAGTTTCGCGAAATGAATGAATTACTGCATAAAGTTTTCCAGCAATAGAATTTTATTTATTTTCTACATCTCCAATTTACTTCTCAAACGATTTTTTTTTCTTTGCCTTTTTTCGTTTAATAAAAAGGATATGTATTTTATATTTATCTTAAATCATGCTTTTTCCACCAACCAAAATAAAATATTATTTGAAAAAATAAATTGAGCGATGTAAAATAGCAAAATACTCTGACGTAAGGACAACGACAAATCCTATTAGCGATCATCAAACCATTTCAATTTTGAAATAATGAACTGAAGCTTTTGCGCCACTAAGCGTTAGCAATTAGTTTTCCAATTGTCAAAAGTGCATTTTTATAACTAAATTGGGAAACTATTTCAAAAAGCTTTTTTCAATTATTGAAATGTGTTCTTTTTATACAAATAAAAAGTAACATAACATAATTTATCAGAAATGAAAATGCCTGAAGCTGTGTTTTTCTGCTGGACAGTTTTCCACTTTCCTTCATTTGGTTTCTCGTTTTCAATTTGATGTAACAAAAAAATTTACCTGCATCTTGAAATGCACAGTCGCACAAAATAGGTAGTTTGCTCAGTATTTAAAATATAGTTTTCTATTATTTTTTTCTGTAACAAAAATACTAACAATGCTACTGTCTAAACTGAATGATTTTTACTACAGAGTATTTAAATCCAAATCCGGAATCCTACAAACTTCGAAAACTTTGAATTTTAGATTTTTGATTGATAACATTTTTGTTTTGTTAGAAATAATCTTATATCGGCGTGAAAATTTTTCCATGCTTATGTTTACGCCTGGTGCACGTTTCAACATTTAATACACATATATTTTTTTAATTGACAAAAATAAAAATATATCTCAAAAACGCAAGGGATAGCTGACCCCTCTTGAATAACGTGTCCTATTTATCAAAAAAAAAAACATAAAATAAATAAATAAATCAATAAATCATGTAATATTTCCACATTTCTTGACGTAATTACACTGAACTACCAAAGAAGTTGCGTAAATCACATTTAAAATCACAAGAGTTGAAATTCGCAATAGTTGTAATACGCCCAGATTATTATCGTAAAATCTTTCTAACGAAAACTCATTCATAACGATTCATGACATTTAAACAAGGACTAGAGATAGCATCAAATCAAATGTTTCACATATAAAAGTTTTAACAAAACAATAATTATAAAAACAGCAACCTTATTAAAGTACGTAGATAAACTATTGCAGACGTGTGTTTACAAGGAGTCACTTCACCAAAAGATATGAGATTTGAGTTGAAAATTTATAGAAAAGCTTCACGGGAATGATAATTGCTTGTAACCAAGACCACGTGTCTGAAAATTTTTTTTCAGCTTTGCAAATATTATTAAAGCACAAATAATATTGTTTTTACTATTGCCATTTTATTGTTTAAGGGTTAAAAACTAAATGGTATTACAAACTTGAGTAATTTTTAAATCGAAAGTACTCTTGCGACACAGCCTCCAAACAGGCAAACAACAAGAAAATAAAAAATGGAGATATTAACGCTCAGTGTTTCTACCGTGCCGAAAATAGCTCACACAAAATATCCAGATTAATGAACACCATTCATAATGTAAAGAAAATCAATACCACCGGCAATCGACCACATCATTTATATGGACTCGGTTCATTTCCAGTAATGATGGCTCGGCAGCCTCGCATGCTTGACATTTTTTCGGCCATTCTCCTGGCAATAAAAAATCAGTCCGGACTGGTACAGTAATTATATCCCTAATTGAGATAAATGTGGTAATTATTAGAGTCTGCTAAGCTCGCTTAGGCATATTTAATTGTAAGAGATTGCCTGTAATGCTGGAGATCTTGCAAAAATCAATGCGTACAAACGGCAGCGTTAATTCGCGAGAATGAAGGTCATGTATGACATTTCTAGTTTTAGAGACACAATGTGAAAGTATATTTCATTCTGAATAAAATGACTGGTAGTATATACTAATCTTTGATGTTTAGGAAAGATATTACACAATGGTAACTCATAGAAATGTGAAAATTATTAGATTCATAGGGACCGTCCATAAATAATGTCACACTGTCGACATACCAACCTCACCCTTTGTCACATGCCACGCTATGTTGCATAAGCATGATGTCACACTTCTTTTTACCCCCTCCTCTTGTCAAAATGTGTCGCAATTTCACGAACCCCCCTCCCCCTCGAAGCGTGACATCATTTATGAACGATCCCATAGCAAGTTTTTTATCAATTAAAAGTTTTTTGCATCGTAAAACAAACATTTGGTTTTTAAAGTTTTGTAATTGTATGTGTGAAAAAATGCTTCTTTGATGAACTCGCCAAAGATGACTATAGGCAATTGTGCAAAAGTTTAGGGTGTTAGTACTACTGCATAAATCAGTCATCTGTGTATAATCCATTACAGGGCGGTTTGTGCTGTGATTCTCTATTAAATCAAATATATTTATCAAAAGAAGAACTTTAGCTAATTTTAATAAGGATTCTGCAAATCTGAACTTTTTTTAAGTTGACCTTTTAAGACATAGCTTGAGAGTGAACGATACAGGAAAGGTTTGTAAATAAGGATCTTCCTCATACTTTGATTATATGTTTTCGTTTACATTTGTTAGGTGCATCGTGTGTGCTTCCCCATTACTAAAAGAGTTTAGTAATTACACTGTGCAACACGTAAAATGTCCTTTAGAAGAAAATGTCTGTTTCTTATGTATTTTCGGCAGAAAATTACGAATCTGCAATTATTTTTGCCTACCACGTACCATTTTCCCAAAATCCGACATTTTACCTTTTTACGTATTTTCTGGATAAATGTGCATATTTTCGTAATTTATCCACCTAATTTATTATAAATTATATCTTTGTCATTGACAGTGAGATCTTTGCTATTCTAGAAACCTTTTTAATGAACTTGGTTACTTTAGCGACATTTTTGGCAACAAAAGCTTTATCTACTTTCTCGAAGTTTCGAGTCAACGACGAAGGCATTTTGAGGACTTTTTGCGGAGAAGGACGAAATAGTATGCTGCTCTGATGTGGATGTACTAGCTCAGGCATTAGGACATGAACACAATTCAGCAGATTGGGGCTTGTTTATTAGTGTTCCTCCATCTAAGGATTTTTTTCCTATTTATTCCTGTAGCATATTCTACAAACACAAAGGAAATTTCAAAATTATGAATGGCAAAAGCATATCAAATGAGTCGATGATGATCTACAATGTGCCTTTTTTCCACAATTACACATTAAACTTGGTTTATTGAAATATTTAAAAGCTCTGGACAGAGCAGGAGTGGCTTTCTTGCAATTCAGGAACAAATTAAAAAATTAAGTGAGACAAAAGTAAAAGAAAGGATTTTTATTGACCCACAACTTAAGGAAGCCCTTTCATGATGAAGAGTATGAAAACAGACTGTCAGAAGCCGAAAAATCAGTCTGGCTGGTCTTCAAATCAGTTTGCTCACGTTTTCTTGGAAATGAGAAAACTGAAAAGTACGAAGATCTTGTTGGTGACATGATAAAATACTTTTGTATTATTTGTTGTCATATATCATTAAAACTACACTTTTTGGAGTCCCATATGGAACTCTTTCCTAAAAATTTTGGCACAATTAATGATGAGCATATGGAAAGGGCTTATCAGGACATCTCTAGTGTTTGAAAAGCATTTCAGCGGTCCATCGAATGGAAGTATGCGAACTGAATATTGCTGATCTGTTATCAAGGCACACCAACAGATGCCGCCAAGGTGAAACGGGCTAAAAAAATCATTTTAGTGTTTGTGTTTTCAATAAGTAAGCGTCAGTTACATTCCTATACAACAAAATTGTATAACTATGAAAAGTGGGTCTCCAGCAAAAACTGTACGTGATGGATCATTTTGGTTTGGATATTTGAATCAAGCATCTTTTGTTTATATAGAATCACATAGTTTCATTTATAGGACAAAAAAAAAAGTTCAAATTTGTTGCACATTGTTATAGGTAAGGTTATTTCCTGAAAATGGAAAGCTGAAAAAATATACCTCTTTATTCTAGGTAAGAAATGTTATTGGAATTAAAAAGGAATATAGACCATATTTACTAATATTTTCATAGAAAACGTACGTTTCTATTTATATAGTTTGCTGTTCCTAGATAGGTTACGGCTGAAACTAGTCATATTTCCTCTAGAAAAGTTACTGAAACACTGCTTGAAGAAAAAAAGGAAAGAACAGCAAGAAATAGCTAAATTTCACAGAAATCTAAGCCGTATCAGACTTTAGTTTTACTAGAAAATCTAATTAAGTTCAACACCTTTTGCATCCCTTTATTTTACATGTCATGACATTTCATAAAGCTGTAAGAGACCTTAATCTCAATTTTGCTGAAACTAAGGAATATGTAATTTGAATTTTCACCATGAATAACAAGATGCTGCTAAAAGTAGTGAAATGAACCAAATGAAATTAATGGAAGCATTGTGTAATCGGAAAACATATTCCTGTGCTTTTTAAGAATAACGAGACAATGTGTATGAATAATGAAGAGGAATCCAACCGGAAGCAGCGTCAAAAATAAGAAAACAGTTCGCAGCTTTATATTGCCATGTTGGCGGTAACATTAGCGCCAAGAATGAGGTATCAAATATAGTGTCAATTACTCCACAATCCCATACCTTGGAGAATAAACTAATGTACCACGAAAACTGGTAGGGGATGGAGGAAAAACGTTGGACAAGATTTGGCGAGTTTTCCATCGAACCCAATGTTAAACACTGTCAATATTTCTTCCATAAAAGCTATTTTATTGTAATTTCAGATTTCGATGTAACTATAAAGCATTATTTTTTTCAGTTCGATGCTGTTAACCACCATTTCTTATGCCTATTACACTACGTCTTTAAAATGATTAAGACAGGAACTCACACTGTTTCTATCAGCATTCTGAGACAAGATTTTAATCATTTTAGCACTGTTTTGATATGGTATTTACTTATAAGTACTACAAGTCAATACTTTTGTTCGCCAAAGAAAAATTTATATTTTATCCTTTAACATAAAAAAATAAAGAAACAAAAACCAAACTGCAATCGTTGATTGCAAACTTTTTAATTTGTTAGAAAAAAGTTCCACATCTTCTTTTTTTTTTTTAATTTTTTTTCTTTCCCTTCTTTTTCCTTCTTTTCCCCCATAACGTTTATTTCTCTGTTTCAACCTGCTCTTTTTACCTTTCCTGTCTAAATATTTCAAAATTACACTAGAATTGTTAAATGTGAAACAATTTATAATTACAAATCCTATTCATTGTATTTAAAATGATAAAAGTTTAAAGAATTGCGCATTTTTGACGATAAGTTGTAATTTGAACAGTGTAAATGAAAATGGTAAAAAGAAGTTCATTTTTATTTTTATTCTTAACTATGGCAAAAACTTCGACATGTTCTACTTTCGTGACATCTCTGGCACAAATTTAAATATTTCGTTCTCGAATTTTTAACAGGCACGATGAAGACATGTCATTCTCAATCTTTATCAAACCACTATTCAGAGTGCTTCTCAACGTTATTGACAACTGCACGAATAGATAGTACAAACTTGAAATGAAAATGCAAATGGAAAAATTTTAAATATGTTTTCCTCGCTAAAGCGATGACAATGTTTCCCGAGGCTAAATTGATAATGAATTACTAATGACTCGATTTTTCTTTTTTTTAATTCTTTTTTTCCCCTTCTACTCGATAGTTTTAAAAATCAAGGTTTTATCGTTAGAGTTCTGGTAAAAATCACTTTGTCGAGATTTAAAAAGGAAAAAAAAGCGAACTTTTGTAGAAAACTTAAATTTATAATTAGTCATATCCTGATTTAAACCAAATTACCCAATTATCCTGATTACCCAATTTAAGAGTTACATAACTGAACCTACTGTCGGAGTTATCGGTCTGTAAAATAAATTTTGCAAGGTTTTGTAACGATTTGGAAAATTTCATTTTTTCAAACCTGGCGTTATGAACTATGATGCATTATTACAAGTAGATGAAGTTTCGGAGTTTTTGAGAAGATAAATTGGAGAACATTTGACCCAAAAATATGTGAAAGAAAATTAATTGCTACACATGAGCGTAGTTGAAAAACTATAAAAATACACAATTAGTTAAACACAGAATTAAATATTGAAACATACTCGATAATATAAATTTACGAATTTGTCTACCTTTCAAGGATTCGTATTTAGGAATCCTTTTATTTAAGAAGGCTGAGTAGCAGAAACTACTAAAAGTGAAACTAAGAAATTTTTCGAAGAAGATGGTTATGAAGAATTGGATCACAGAGACTGCTTAAAAGTTGATTATAAAATTCTTATATAAGTTGGTGTATTGCGGGCTATATGATATGAGGAACATCAGAATCATTCCTCGATATATACAAACTAAGGGGTTGTCACTCCAAAGAATCAGAAATTTAAAATTGAGTTATAAATGTTAATAATTTTTAAGAGATAAAAAAACGAATAAATAAAGTCCGCAAGTTACGATAATGAATACAAACTTTGTTACATTTCTATGCTAATCTTTAAACAAAGTTTTAAATATCGTTTCACGGCAGTTTGTTTTTGCATGATGTCAGTATCGTATCGTATCGCAAAATTTAATCGTAACTGGTCTACGTTAAGTGATATATATATATATATATGGATATGCATATATAGATTAGAATAAAGACGGGCATTTTAGCAGAGACTGTATTAAAGTAAACACTAGCTTTATTACGTAAGAGATAATTTTTTCTCAAGTAATTGTGTTCTTCTATTTCTTACAAGCATTGTTAAAACTGGAGTTAGTTTATTAAAACCGTGCTCAAAAATTGCCTTTTAATATTATGCAGAACAATATTTTTCTTTAAAACAAATCCTACTTAAATTAAGAATAATATGTCTCTGTAATTTAAATTCATTTGTTACATTTCAAAATGAACTGTTACTTGTTTTAATGTTTGAATACGGTTTTGTTTGTTTAACTATTTTGTAATTAGTTCAACTTTTTCGTAAGAATTAGTCTTAGTTTTTATTAAAGAAAATAGAAACAATGTTTACAGTTTTTTCCTCCTTGTCAATGTAGCAAGATTATATATTGAAATAAATCATGTATTTGTTTAAGAGAAGCGCTAAACATTAACAAGCGTTTCTAATTTGTGTGTTTGAAACTTTAAAATTTCTTTCAATTAAAATTGTTTATGTCTCAATTTTTAACTATTAATCGAATAACAGTTGGAAGAATGAGCATTACATGAAAGTTTTTTATAAGATGTTTGTTGCTCATATTAAAAAAGGTTGATTATTTAAAAATATCTAATTTTAATTTGTTCTCAGGGATCTGGAGCCGTGCGTGGAGCACTGAAGTAACTGAGGTTTTGATGTCGGAGCGGGAGCGGTACCGGAAAGAGGAAATTTCTTGCGCTCCACTGCTCATTTTCTTTTAATTAAAACTTCATTAAAAATAAAAATAATTAATATGCGTTTACTTTTATTAATTAATTTATTTATTGTTATTATTATTTTTTTTTTTACAATTCAAGATAAATTTAATATTTGATGTAAGTGGTAGAAATCACGTGGTTGTTTTTTTTTTTTTTTTTAGTATTTCTGTGTTTTATTAATTCTTAATTTTTTTTTTTTTTTTGTAAAGAATTAATATATAAAGAAAAAAAATCATCGAGTTTTTTATCACTCGAACTTTTGTTGTCTCTAATTATTGTTTCCTTTTCTCTGATTTCAAGATGACGAGAGTTGAAATTCCTTCAATTTAATAATAACAATTTATTATTAAATGCGTAGTATGTCCCCAAAGTCCAGTGACAAAGGATTATAAAAATAAAAATTATATTTAGCTTAAAACTTCAATGAACGTTTAAAAAAAAATTCTGAATATGTTCATGACATAAATATTATATCCATAAGAATGTTTCTTGTATTCTAGTTTGAGAAACGTAGCAAATGTTTTAAGGGGATTTCATGTGTTAACATAAAAAACGTGTCAACACAGCAGTGAAACGTGAGGCTATGTAACGGTTCAGTTAAAGTTACGTGAAAACACTGGTACTAAGAGTAAAAACAAATTTATTAGGAGAATAAATTAATAGACGTAATTTGTTGGTTATTATCACGTTTGAAGCATGTATTTGTGCCCTCTTTTACTTAATTTCGATTTCAGTATTTATTTTTTACAGAAGTATCAAGTCAATAAAGACCTTCTGACATTTATATTTTCCCCTTACAATGTAAACAAGCGTAGGTTAGTATTTAAGCAACGCCAAATAAATAAATAGGCTTAAAAATACTAATAAGCTTAAGAGTTGACCTTTTTTAAAAACGTTTTTAATGTTATTTATTTATTTATTTGGTAACGAAAAATACGTGTTAAGCTATTATTTTAATGTTTTTACAGACACTCCCTTAAAAATATATTTTTTAATTGGAAGACATTTATGAAAATAAGTGCTTCTAAATTCTTTTAGGTTTGAAAGCAGGGAGCTGCAAATAGCATTGTAAGTTGTGCAATTCAATCGGATGTTACAAGTATTTCGGAAAAAAATATCATTATTTATAAAGATACGAAAATAACAGAAACGGAAGTGAAAAGGGGTGGTACCAAAAAAGTAAGTATTTAGTATGCGACCGTATGGGTTTTTAGAGAAGAAAAAAAACAGTCTAATTGGAAAAAATGTGTATTTATGTTGTGGAATGGACAAGAAAAGTTAATGAGTGGGGAGAATTCTTTTTATGAGAAAAATGTAACTGGGATACAGGAGTTGAGACACTCTGCATTGAGGGCCAGCTATGCAGTGAAAAATATTGTGTGCACGTCAACCAAAGTTAGCTGTTACCTCTACAGTGAGCTCAACTAAAGTAACACAAGATATATAATAGAAACCCATAAACATGCACTTGTGTAAAAGCTTCAAAAGTTTTTTTTTTTTTTCTTTCTTTGTTTCGGCAGTGGTTTTTTTTTTTTTTTTTTTTCTGGTTTCTCAGCAAGGAGAACCAAAAAAGTCTTAAACGGAGCAACACATGATCGCGAAAAGTATATTTTCATATTCATTTTTTTCCCAATACGCATATGTATTTCCCATTTTAAAATGTATGGATCATTTATTTTATGAATGATTCCAGTCACAATTTCGCATATTACTAATTATCATTTTGCAAAGCAGTCCCAACGATTCATCAGCTAAGATTCACAGCCACACCTTGCGTATATTTTATTAAATACCGGTACTCTAATTTATATTGAATTTTATATTGCACAATGATGTTTAGTTGTGCCTATTCGTCATCACATTCATTCTGCTGTTAAAATAGGTAATTTCCTAATTAGTTCGGGTGGGTTACGCGGCGTAATAACCTCAATTAAATTTCAGGTATTCGGATTAATAGAACTGGATATTTCAGTATATGCTTAACATTTTTAAAAAAGTAACGGTCTTTTGAATATTGTTATTGCTTTCAGACCAAGTGATTATTCTTATTTATTTAGCTACTGCTGAGAATATGTAATATTAACTCGCTTATGAACTAAACCTAAAATTCAGCATGATACAAAACACTTAGTAAATGTTGTTTACTAAGTCATGCTCGCTTAAATATGAAGAAAGTATTTCTAAATGAAAAAAATATAGATATATGTCTAAATATATATCTATATTATATAAAAATATAGATATATTCCTCAGGATAAACGTATGGATGGAATACAAAGAGTCCTACAAAATATTTCCAAAATTATGTTTTAGATTTGTTCACAATATTCTGTTTAATATTAGTTTTTTTCAGACATATGAAGGAGCCAGAAATATAGATATGCTTCTCCGAGATGAGAATTTCGAACTCTTCTCGGAGGTTGAAATATTGATCATTGAAGAAGACAACTGTTGCTGACTGGCGTCAACAGCTTTTCTCGTCGGGAGGCATTATGTCTGCGGTAGCAAAAAAAAAAACTTTTGAATTTAGCGTGAAAGGAATACAGATCGTAAAAATCAGTGAATATCTTTTAGCTTCTGAATGTTTATATTATAGCATAAAAGGAAAGAGATGGTAAAAGGGACATAGAAGCAATAACTTACGAGAGACATTTTTTCGATCATTTTAGCTTGGGTCAACTTACAGCAATTAATTCGTTTTGCCACGTGTACCCTAACGAAGTTTAATTTTCCTTTTATGTAGACTCCCTGAAACTCGGCACTCGATAACCTGGCAGAACGAATAACTCAGTCACAAGGGGCAGGGCGAAAAAACACCGCTAGCAGCCTTTTTCTTTCTAAAGAAAAATTCAGTTTTTGCAAAGTCAACAGTTAATTTTCATTATAGACAATATTTCTTCATAAATAATTGTTCTAAGGTCTGTCTTATCTGGTAAATTACTCTACACTGTGCATTCATTAATATCCATTCTATTGTGATAAAAGCCCTACGCTTTCATAAAGTACGCACTTTTCCTTTGTTCAAAAGTATTCGTTCAGTTTATTCTCTAGTTTTCTGAAGAAAACAATGTATACAAGAGCATACAAGAGCAGTACTGCTTTTTTTTTAAGGAAACAGTCGTGCTTAGTCTTTTTTAACCCAATTCCCGATTTGCCCGGCATTTTTACAAACTCGGTCACCCTTCGGTCCACATTATAGACCGAATTTTCGGCACTCTGCTATGTGTGTCTGATGTAAGAAATTTAGGTACTGAATGGTTTATTTTTTAAAAAAAGCGTTGTTATCCTTTAGCATAATCAATATATCCGAAGAGGAATTCATAAGATTATATATAAAATACGTAATTGATTTATAAAAAAATATAATTTTTAGATTTACTAATACCATTTAAACAACTATTCAAAGGCAAAGTTCCCTTTAGCATTTTTTTTTTGCTGCAACAAAGAGGCTTTTTTATTTTGTATCTGAAATATACCTAGTAGATGATAAAGTAACAATCTATACAAATATATTTTTGTAAAGCTGTCTACCCATTAACCAATCTGATTAAGCGTTAATAATTATTTTCATTGCTATAAAATTAAAATAATGACGTTGATTACTTAATACAGCTTACGTCAATATAATATAATTTATTGATTCAATAAAGTACAAGCTTTATTTTTTTATTTTGTGTGTGATCTAACTTTATCATGGGAGCTATAACATATAATCTTCGAATGAGATAATGTTTAAACAAATATAATTTTTTATCAAAAATTATTTTATGTGTTTGATGTTATTGTATTTTGTAAGTAAAAATATTTAGATGGAACTTGTCTTATTTCTTGCGCACTAAAAATGAATATTATACAAGTTTATTAAATGGCTGGTTTTCGATATCTAATCGATTATAAAGCGTTCAATGCTAGTCTTCTTCTTGATCACTCAAGAAAAGCGAATTTCCTAACTATTTTACTTCTGATTTAACTTCATATCCCTACTTATTAATTATGTGCGATAACCTTATATATAATACTACAGTCGACGCTCGATATAACGACCATCTCCGTTCCACAAAAAAAGGTCCTTATAACGGGTGGTCGCTATAAGAGGTAGAATTTAAAAATGTATATGCATGCATCATGCAGTATAGTAATTCCATTAAAATTGCCAATTTTTCAAAGATTCCAACAAAATGCTCAAATTATATTTTATCATTGGAATTTAAAAAAAATTATCAGTGCAATATGTTATAATAAAATGTTAAACAGATTTTAAAGTAGAAAATATAAGGAAAAAATTACATACTTGCAAATCATTCATTTTCGGAAGAAAAAATCAGAAATGGTTGTTTGCCTTTTTAGCACATGTGATTTTTGCAAAACATAATTTTCCATTTCAGTTATTGATGACAAATAGTGTTCTGTATTTTCTTGCCTTTCAAAAAAACATTTTAAAGTCTCGATAGCATTAGACACATTTTTTATGCTAGGAGTTTTTGTTACAATTTCTTCCTCTTCTTCATCTGATGATGATGCATCAATTTCTTAATGTGCACAATAACGGGAAATTAGTTCATCTTCTGACAGTGATCGACACATTCCAAGTCATTATCGATTTTAGCGTAATCGTCAAAGTTCAACGTTGCATCCATGTTCATTTTCTGAGAAATTTCTTGCAGCATTTCCTCTTCTTCAACGAAATTTTCATCTTCGATTGCCGGACTAATTATTTCAGCAGTAGATTCCCTTTCCTCTTGCTTTTTAAAACCAGCATGATGGAAGCAATTCTTGATGGTTTTTTCTGAGACGTCATTCCATGCTGCTTTAGAGAGATGCAAAGCTGTTAGGACATCAACTTTGTAATCTTGATCTTCGTCGAGTGCAGAAACAACTCTTCGCAGTAGTAACTTCCTATAATTGCGTTTAAAACTCATAATGACCCCTTGGTCTAGTGGCTGAAGAACAGATGTGACATTAGGTGGAAAATATTCCACGGTGATTGATTTCAACCCATTTAGTTTGGGATGAGCCGTGCAGTTATCAATTACAAGAATAATTTTTCTACCTTGAATCGTCATTTGCTTATCCAAGCAACGTAGCCATTCCTCAAAAATGACAGATGTCATCCACGATTTGGAGTTGTTTTTGTACGTGACAGGTAAGGTTTTGAGTCCTTTAAAACATCTCGGCTTTTTTGATTTTCCGATCACTAAGAGTGGAAGTTTTTCAGTACCAGACATATTTGAGCATAAGAGAACTGTTAGTCTTTGCTTGGCTTCTTTCCCTCCACTCGCAGTTTCGTTTTTTAAAACGAAAGATTTATCAGGTTTCATCATGAAAAACAGTCCAGTCTCGTCTGCGTTAAAAATATCCTCTGGAGTATAATTTTTGATAATTTCTTCCAGCTTTTCTTTTTTCCATGAGTCCACTGCTTCTTCATTCACAGAACCGCTTTCGCCACAAAGCTTCCGGAATGAAAGACCATGTCTGGTTTTAAATTTTTGCAACCATCCGTCCGAAGCTTTGAACACAGTTTCGTCAATGTCCATTTTTTGAGCAAAAGTTAGAGGTTTTGACTTCAGCAAATTTCCATCTATTGGGACATTTTTTGATCGCATTATTTTCAACCATTCATATAAACCTTCTTCGATCTTCTGAAATTTCCCTTCACGGGACCGATTTCTAGAAGATTTGACTCCAATTTCTTCTTTTCTTAAAATTGAGTCCCGGTTGTTAATGATGCCAAATAAGGTGCTTTTGGGAATTTTGAAAACTCTAGCAATTTCGCATTTTTTTAAAACTTTTTTATCAACTTCATTTAAGATTTTAATTTTAGTATCTAGACATATCGCATTGCGCTTGTTTGAACCTGCCATCTCGTTCAATAGCGAAAATGCAACTCCTGTTTGCAGTATGCATTTCACTGAAGAACCTTATTCTTTTTTCGCTCCTTCCCCCAGAGGATAACTAATCCAAGGCACGTGACCTGGAACCTGTCAACATTCAGGTTGAAGAGCAGGTTAATTTTTCTCGAACCCTCTCATTCACATTTCTGGAAGCAGAACTTCTGAGCTGACATGACACCACCAGTCACGGACAGCAAGACTCCTCGTATTTCGGAGAATCGACCCTTGGGAAAACACGTGATTCAAATGACAAAAACTACCAATACATCTGTCAACCCCTTTTCCTAAAATCCGTAAAGTCCACGTGCTCTCTCCCCCTCTCTATTCTTTCCATACTATGGTGAGTGGTAATCCCCTCCCCCTGTCAAAGTTGGACTGACTGAACACTGAAGGCTGCATGCAGCTTGTCAGTAAACTATAATCAAGGTCATTTCAAGTTACAAATTTAGAAACATGTTCTTTTTGGAAAAATACCGGAAATAGTGTCCGTTGAATGCGGTCGCTGTATTGGATTGGGCGATACAGAACGGTCGTTATACCGAAAGCAAATTAACATAGAGTTCATAGGAAGAAAGTTGGGGCTTTTATCACTGGTCGTTATAATGGAATGGTCTTTATAATGCGTGGTCGTTATAACGAGCGTCGACTGTATAAATAAGCCCTTAAAGAGCAGTCAGTCCCTTCATTTCAATATTCGACTGACTGGTGTATAGGTATAAATAGGTAAATGGGATAGAAATCAGTGAAGTAAGCTTGTTAAATGCTTAATGAGCTTATTAAAGGATAACATTTCACAACAAAATGCAGATATTTTTCTACAGACTTCCCTTATGAAAGAAAGTTTCAATTATTGCGTCCAAAGGTAAACGCAACGAGCTTAGTAAGGGAAAGTACATAAAAACTGGCCGACTGAAGTCCATTAACTTTTTTTTTTGTTCTGCATTTAAAAGTTTGAGCGTTGATGAAAAAAAATATGAGCTCAAAGATTGATATTAAATTTAAAAGCATTTTTTCTGACGCAACATTTTAAGATAAAAAGGCGATGAAATATGATTATAAAGAATTTTATCAAAGTCGTGGAAGTGAATCATTAATCATTAAGGAGATGATTGTATCACACTTTATTAGGAAAAATTTTCTAAGCTGTGTGATTTATAACTTTTCATAATCTTCTGTTCTAAAATAAAACATTTAAAAAGAATTTATAATTTCCCTCATCGCTAATTTCTTATTAAGTGTAATTTTCTGTAAACCTGGTGATAGTTGAAAGTTTTGTTTTTGGTTTTCCTTAAATTCACTGCACATGTTCTCTATAGAGTAGTACACATATACAAAAACCGAGTCAGCATTTTTTGAAAAATAAAAAAAAAAATGTCGAAGTTTTGGTTATAGTTGTTTACTGGGTAGTTTTTTTTTTTTTTTCGTGGCTGCCAAATTATGACAATTTTGGATTTCAATTTCTGGAAAATTTCAGATAGCTGCAATTTTTTCTCCAATTCATTGGTACTGTAACGTCCTGTGGTGGCATTTCTTGATTAACAGGAAAACGGTCGTTTCTTTTTCACATATTTTAATGGTCAACACTATGCACACACAATTACAGATTTATTTACAATGTACAATTATGTACAATACATGACAATCCGAGCCGTGGAGATATCCAGAGGAAAATTCCTTAGCGGCCGTTCCTGGCAAAGGCATCCAGGCGTCTCCCCCGGTGGCCCATCGCTCCCTCGTTCTCGTGGGCCCACTACCGCTGTTGAACTCCCAAGTTGAGAAATGTCTTTTTTTTTCTTTTGCGTCATGGTAGAAGATCGTTACAGACTCTTCCCCCCTCCAGAGTTTGCTTTCCCCGGACACAGGGGAAACAAAAAGGGCGCCGGACATCTTAGCACTGTAGTCAAAATAGTTCGTTAAAAGCACTTCTCTTAGTCCACACATGAGAGTTCGCACAGCTAGAATTATTAAATGGAACAGTTCACACAGTAACGCTCAAGCAGTTCAAACTGAAATTCAGGCAGTTGATACAGTACTGCTTGTGTTAATTCATAGAGTACTGCTCGAGTTAGTAGAAAGGACGAAATAACTTCGTTAGGAACCATTGGTGTTCCCCACCACTCCAGGCCAGAAACTTATAGAACATATACAATGATAGGTCACATATACAATATAAAGGAAAAAAGTATGAGTATTAGAATTATTTCAATAGCATAAATGAGACAAATTAGTGCAATAATTACATGCATTGTTTCGCAATTAGCTTTCATATGATGGATTCCTGCTTAAGCAGTCAACATTGGCATGTTCTTTTCCCTTTTTATGCGTGACCTCGAAATTGTAAGATTGCAAGGTCAACGCCCATCGTAACAACCGGGCATTTGTGCCGGCATTGTTTTTTATCCATACCAAGGGATTATGATCCGTTTGTATGGTAAATTTTGTTTGTCTATCTATGTAGCCCTTTAATTTCTTAACCCCGTGTATAATGGCCGCACACTCCTTTTCAGTAGTGGAGTATTTCTTTTCTGTACTGGTGAATTTTTTGCTCAAATATAGTATGGGATGTTCTTCCCCCTTTTGATTTTTTTGTGCTAAAACTACCCCATATCCCAAATCCGACGCGACGGTTTGCAATATGAATGGTTTGGTAAAATTCGGAGAATGTAAGATCGGTTTGCTAGACAGTTTTTCTTTTAAGAGGTTAAAGGATTCATGACATTTTTCACTCCAAAGAATTTTCCCCCTTTTATTGTTTCCTTTTAATAAATCTGTTAATGGAGCTGTTATAACTGAAAACATGGGGATGTATTGTCTGTAATATCCAGCTAAACCCAGGAAAGCTCTGATTTCAGTCTTGGTACATGGAACTGGATAATTTTGAACAGCTGTAACTTTTAATTCAGCTGGGGAACGCTTACCCTTATCTACTATATGGCCTAAGTATTGCACTTCTTCCTGAGGAAATTTACATTTTGACGGTTTAATTGTCAATTTGGCACTTTTAATCCGTTCTAAGATGTCTCTTAAATGTTCTATATGATCTGGCCATGTTTCTGAGAAAATAGCAATATCATCCAGGTAGGGAATATCCTATTTCTCCTCCGAGCTAAAATTTCATTCATCAGCTTACTAAAGTAAAAAGGAGCGTTTTTAAGCCCAAATGCCATGCGTAAAGGCCTATAAACCCCAAAACTGGTGGCAAAAGCTGCGATTTTCTGGGCTCTAGAACTCAGCGGTATTTGCCAATAACCTTTGGTTAAATCGATTAGAGTGATAAATTTGGCTGCCGCCACCGTTTCTACTCGTTGTTCTATATTAGGTATGGGATAGAATTGAGTACGTGTTATTTCATTTAGTTTTCTGTAATCTATAAACGGTCTAGGATCCCGACCTGGTGTTTCAACAAGAATCATGGGTGAAGTGAATTCTGAGGCTCCCGGCTCAATAATTTGATATTTTAACATTTTTTCTATTTCAACTTTTAAAATTTCGATTAGTCATCCTATATGGCTTGTGTTGCACCCGTTTTTCGCTAGTTAATTCTATATCATGCTCGACCAAATCTGTTTTCCCTGGAATATTCGAAAAAAGTTCAGAAAACTTAACTAGCACATTTCTTAATTGTAGGAGATAATCGTCATTTAGTCGTTCTTTAAGGTGATTTTGCTCAATTATATGGTTAAAATCAAGCACATTAGGATCAGTTATCATATAAGGAAAATCCTCCTCCATTTCTGACAGTTCAAAAGATTCCTCCGGGACTAGATCTACAACATTCAAAAGTTCAGCTCTCTTGTAATATGGTTTTAACATATTTATATGACATACTTTATTGAGCTCCTGATTCCCTTGAAAACTAACTATATAATTTGTGTCTGACAATTTTTTCTCTATTTTACCCGGCCCTTTCCATTTTGGAGCCAATTTATGTGGTTGGTTTACTGTTAAGACCAACACTGCATCTCCCTCTTGAAATTCTCTTTTTATGGCATTTTTGTCATACCATTTTTTTCTTTTGTCCCGTTGTTCTACCATTGTCTCAGCAGCCAACTCCCTACTTTTCCTTAACCTATTTATTAAGTCAAAGACGTATTTTACTACAGTATTTTCTTGTTCTGGGGGTTCTAACCATTTTTCGTACAGGAGTACAGTTGGGGTTCTTAAATTACTGCCATGTGCTAATTACGCAGGACTAAAACCTGTACTCTCATGTGTAACCATCCGTGACGCAAAAAGCGCAGCAGGTATTTGAGTTTCCCAACTAGGAGCTGCTTCAATACATAAAACTCTTAAAATCCGTTTCATGGAACGATGGAAACGTTCGACCGGATTACTCTGAGGGTGGTATACTGAGCTTCTGACAATATTTATACCAAACCTTTGAAGAAATTCGATGGTTAAGACACTCATAAACGATTTTCCCTGATCGGTTTGTATTTCCCTGGGAAAACCCATGCGGCTAAAAATTTGCAAGAGTGCATTTACAACAGACTTGGAAGTGATGTCTGGCACTGGTACGGCATCAGGATACTTTGAAACCATACACATAGCAGTGATAAGGTACTTATTACCTTCCACAGATGTAGGCAGAGGCCCACAAGCATCTACATTAAGTTTAGTAAATATTTCCGATATGACAGGCACAGTTGCTAACGGAGCTTTTTTCTGATCACTTGCTTTTCCTACCCGTTGACACGCGTCACAACTTCTAATATACTCTTCGATTTCCTTATAACAATTCGGCCAAAATAAATGTCTTATCAATCTATCTTTCGTTTTCAAAACTCCCAGGTGACCTGATGTCCCTTCATGACACATTGCCTTTACTTGTTCCCGGATGGTTTCCAGCACAACAATCAAATTCTCCTCAATTCCTAACTTATTCATTTTCTTCTTTACTAAAATCCCATTCTTAAACCCATAATTTCTCTTACTCCCATCGTTTGCTAATTTAATTAATGGCGAAAGCTCTTTACTGTGTTGTTGCTCGTTAACAAAGGTTTTAGAGTCTAGTTGAATGACACGATTTAGTGCGTCTGGAATATCAACAGGTGGCAATATTTCACTAGCGTCCAATTTTCCTTCTGTTCCCCCCTCGTCCATTTCGCATTCAGTTGGTTCGGACTCTTGACACTTCTCATTCCAACTATTGCTTTCCTTCTGTTGTCGAGCAACGGAACGCATCATAATAGCATTAACACTCTCAACATGCGAAATGCTTTTTTCTTTAATTTCCGAAAGAAAAGCCGCAGTCTGATTTCCCAAAATATAGCGCCCTTGGTCCAAGTGATCCCCAATTACAGCTGCTTTGGTGGTTACCGTTCCCAAATCGCACTCAACGTCAATGTCGGCTACTGGTAAACAGGTCATGTGATTATCAAGCAAATGTTTAACCCATACGTGCTCGCCCTTCATTCTGTTTCTATTTACATATTTTTGGCAAACAACATCCACAGTCTCTCCCGTATCTCTAAGAGTCGGTAATTTAAAGCCATTAATTTTCCCATTTATAATATAGGGGTCTAATAAGCTCTTTTCCGATTTACCCGCAATTCGATTTATTTCCATTTTCAGCTCTTGAAATTTAGGACTATAAGGCTTACTGGACACTGGGGTCGCAAATGATCGAATGACCCACATTCATAACACTGCAATCTTTTTTTCTTCTCAAAACTAATCTCCGGTTTTTTTACGAAATTACGCTCAACGTTACCTATTTTTTGGTATGCACTCAGATGAGCTTTACTATTTTTGTAATGTTGATTAGAGATATACGGGTTTCCCATTTGTTTACCTACTTATTTACCTTTGGTATCACCTAACTTATTCTTTCCCGACATTGTTTTCTTAGCGTCCTTAAATTCTTCAATTTTTTCAACTAATTCTTTGGGCGAAGTGATCGAAGCCCACTCATCCAGAAAATGTTCTTTAAATTCAATAGAAGCACGTCTTTTGATCTGATCAACAAGCATTAAATTTTTTTGCTGTTCAAAAGTCTAAATTTTTAAACCATTGAGCCAGTTTACTAAATATGTATTTAGTTCATGAAAAAAATCGTACCACGTAGAATCCGTGCTTTTCTGAGTTTTTACTAGGAGTTGATGAATTTTTTCCGCGCTTAATTTGAATCTTTTAAGCAATAAATTTCTCACATGATTATAATCCCTAGCCTGTTCTTCAGGCTCTTTAGTAATTAAATTAGTTATCTCAGCAGGCATTATACCAATGAGATGCAATACCCATTGCTCTTGTGGCAATTTTAGTACTTTAGCTTGACGCTCGAAAAGTTCTAGAAATAAACTGATGCTATCGGTTTTTAAATTAAATTTAGGCATAACTTTCTGAAAGTTCTGGTAAAACCTGTTTCAACCTTTGAGTTATCCTTTTCAACATTTTTTTTGCTCTAAGACATTCTAATTCTAATTGTTGCCTTTCAATTTCCTTTTGTTGTTTCAATAACTGAAATTCCCACTCTTTTGCTTCCTTTTCTTCGGCTTTCTTTTGTTTTTCCAAACTCTCTTTTTCTAATCCGTCACTCACAATTGCCTCAAGCAAATTTTGAACAAATTCTACCTCGAAATGTTCACTACCCTCTATTAATTCTTTTACTTCTACTACTTTTAATTTTTCAGAAACCGTGACTCCTAATTCCGTCGCTAGAAGGATCAAATCCCGCTTTTTCGCTGCTCCTAAATAAGCCATGGTCAATACAATAAACTATACAGCGAAAAATATGTACTATTCAGTAACAATCCATAAACGAAGTGGAAAAAAAACACAGATAAAGAACAAAATAATCCAACTAGCGATAGAATCCTTTTTTTTTTCTCAACCCACTTTAAAAGAGACCACCTAAAACGCAGGAATTTCCAGTTGATTTCAGTACAAGCGTTAACCAAAGTGTCTGGAGTAACACATGCACTAATCCTTCCTGTGAACGAAAAAACAAGATATACTCATAAAGGTCAAACCGCTATGCTCTTCGCAGGGAAAATAGAGATAAAAAACAAAAACAAAATATACGGAATACCAAACCATACTCGTTGCAGCCCGACGCATAGACGTCACTTTGTATATAGTTAAGCCGTTTGGAACCCCCCGCGCTTTCGTTCTAAGCACATAAACAACATAGAGTAATACTTCGTTCTTTAGGACGAACACTCTTTAGGACGAATACACTTTCTATTTTAACATAAAAGCATTTGTAAGAAATAACACTCAAATTTTCATTCTCACTGACAAGAATTTTTTTTTCTGATGAAAATTGCAAATTTAATTAGGGAAAATATAATTGTGCCCTGGTGTGCATTTATAACCACAAAAATAAATTACATTCAGTTTTACTCTTAGGATAAGAATAACAAAATGTTTCTTGAAAATGTTTTTCAAACTGCACTGCAATCAATTTGACAAAAACTGTGCTTTCACTTAATCACACATACATGTACATTCGTTTAATAATTCAGATAGTAAGACCAAAATAAATATAGGATGAGATACCTATCTCTCGTTATGTGCACTGATGCACATTTTTCTAACCATTATTAGTCTCCAAAACTGATATAATATATTTCCTTTGCAGTAATGTGCCTAATCGGAAACTATTTCCAGAACTAACATACACATATGCAGTGATGTGTTAAATACTATTCGGAAAGGATTTCCGACATTGACATGCACATATAATATGCACTGATGTGCTAAATAATATTCGGAAAGGATTTCCGAAACAAACATACACATATACGCACTGATGTGCTAAATAATATTCGGAAAGAATTTCCGAAACAAACATACACATATACGCACTGATGTGCTAAATATTATTAGGAAAAGATTTCCGAAACAAACACATACATACATGCACTGATGTGCTAAATATTATTAGGAAATTATTTCCGAAACAAACACATACATACATGCACTGGTGTGCTAAATACTGTTCGGAAAGGATTTCCAAAACCAAACTCATATGCACTTATGTGCTAAATACTATTCGGAAAGGGCTTCCGAAACAAACAAACACATTATATTAAGGCCTGGATTTGTTCGGTGAAGAACACATACCTTTAAACTTCCTCCTCTCCAATGGATCTCGGTGGAACCTCCAATTTTATAAGTCTGTAACGTCCTGTGGTGGCATTTCTTGATTAACAGGAAAACGGTCGTTTCTTTTTCACATATTTTAATGGTCAACACTATGCACACACAATTACAGATCTATTTACAATGTACAATTCTATATACATGACAATCCGAGCCGTGGAGATATCCAGAGGAAAATTCCTTAGCGGTCGTTCCTGGCAAAGGCATCCAGGCGTCTCCCCCGGTGGACCATCGCTCCCTCGTTCTCGTGGGCCCACCCCCGCTGTTGAACTCCCAAGTTGAGAAATGTCTTTTTTTTCTTTTTCTTTTGCGTCATCGTAGAGGATCGTTACAGTACCTTAATGAAGATGTCAGAAAGTGGGTTCTAAAGTAAGTGTTTCGTGGGCTCTTTAACTCGGGGCTAAAATTTGTACAACTTCATTTCAGATAATTTGCAAATGCTTAGGCATGTATTATGCTTAGGATTAGTTCATTCGTTATCATTACTCAAAAACAATTACCGCTACGCTAAATTGTTTTCCAGAAATAACAAGTAAAAATGATGTTTTCACAAAGTTTGCTATTTTTAAAGCTTATTATCTCAAAAATTGAGAGTCCTAAAAATGTCCTATTTATATCAGCAGGCAATATAGTCATCCAATAATAGCATACTATCATGAGTTCTTCGTCATCTTACTCAGTTTTTTTTTAAAGCAAATTTTGCTGTCATCAAAACCCTTTAAAACTGAGTATTCTGGACTTCTTATGACATCCATGCTGCTTATTTTAACTAATACTTACAGCATTTGATTCTATATCACTGAAACGTAATGTTTTAAATCAGATTTTACGCATCCTGAAAGGTTATAATTTGCTCTTCAATGATAAAACAAAAATCATTGAATGTCAAGTTATTATTAAGAAAAAAAAACTTTATCATGTCTGCTCTCCATGGGAGGCGGGGGGGGGGGGGGGTTAATATTTCTCTATTTTATGGTTCCGCATTTTTTATTTTAAAATTAGGAAAAACAGTGCTCCAATAATATCGCATTTTATAAATAACGTAAAAAATCAAGATACAATTGCTCTTTTTGATCTAGACTGATATTTTTTTCTTAAACTTCACATAGTTTCGCTTCATTTTTATTGAATTTCTACTTAACGATCTCGTTGAAAAATGATCTGAAAATGTAAGTGAAGATATTGATGAGTGATTTAAGAATGCGTTCCAAAATGATCAAAAATGCTCAAAACGATATTCGATTCCAATAAAACCAACGTCATTATTTCACATCAAAAGGAGAAATGACTTATGGTGCCTTACTGTCATGTTCAATCGATACGATTTATCGATTACGAATTGCATACCAGAATGAATTCCAGTTTCACGGTTGTCAAATTCACAGTATGTTTTGCCCATAAAGGTAAAACACGAAGCGATAACAAAAGAATTTATAACACAAAGGGGAAATTTCGCTTCAGCTCGATACATGTAAAAAAAGCATTTTCGCAAAGATAAAAGTTCATTTAAATTTCAAGTTCCAGGAAAAAATTTATGATGGTTGTGCACTGTTAAAAGTTTTTGAATACTTATTTAATATTGAAAAAATATCCATATTTTTGCGTATGCGTAATATAAGTACATATATAGGCATAAATGCTTGGCGAATATAGAATATGCAGTCGCTTTTTAGCTTACTTTCCCGTAAAAGTAAAAAAAAAATAACAATAAAGCATGAAAGAAGGCTTAATGTATCGTGAAAATATCGTTAAAAATCAAGAAAAGTCAAAAATAAGTGAAGTAATTAAAAAAAGATTGAAAAATAAAAAATTTGAAAGTAGGGTTTTGAGATGGGGAAAAGTGTGTCTGTCGGTCTGTCGGTCTGTCTGTCTGTCGGTCTGTCCCCCCCTAATAACTTTTGAACGAATAGTCCGATTCGAAAAATTATTTTTGCATTCGAAAGATCTCGGCGAGGACATCTCATTTCCATATTTTACTTTTTGATTTGAACAATTTTTTGTTCAATTTTGAACAGTTCAAAAAATTTTAACATTAGCGCCTATGGACAAAATTGAAGCAAATTCTGTAAACTCTGGGCACAAGAGCCAAGTTCCTATTGCAAGCTTATTGAAAGGAGTTCTCGGCGTGAAATATTGATTTGAACAGTTTTTGTTCATTTTTGAACAGTTCAAAAAATTAACACAGAGCTTACGGGGAAATTTCAACCCTATATAAATCCTGATCTAACGGACCGATTTGCTTGGAACAAACTTTATCGGAAAGCTCTTATAACGTAGAACATGTAGAAATAGAAAGTTTATCCAGAACTTACGAGCCTATTTTGCTATGAAATTTTTTGATCGGGATTTTCAAGGATATTTCTCAGTGACTCAGTGAGTGAAATAATGAATGAATGAATAAATGAAAGAGTGAAAGAATAAATCAACGAATAAATGAATGAGGAAAAGAATGCATGAATAAATTATTGAATAAATGAAAATGTAAATAAATGAGTGAATAAATACATGAATGCGTAAATAAATGAATAAACACTTGAATGAGGTAACGAATGAATGAATAAATGCATGGCTGAATAAATGAAAGAATGAATGAGTGAGTGAATGAATATGTATTATCCGTTGAAAAAGGTATATTTTCAATAATTAGAACTAAAGATAAATAAGAAAGAGAGAGAAAGAGATAGCTAGATTATAAATTTGAATTTGGTGTATACGGGAAAGTAGGCTCGTATAGTTCTAGACGGAACTTCTTGTTTTTATGTCTTAAAATGATTTGGAAAACGTAGTTTTTAAATTTAGAAATAATCGCTACGGTAAAACAGTAAATTCTTTTTCTAGGTACTTTATCTATACTTGCATTAGTCCGTGTGTAATTCTTTTTTTTAAGTTCTAAAATTGATGTATTTGTTGATTTTGTAGTTTTGAATGCAATAAACTTGATATAACTTCACCTAAAATGGAATATAATGACATTTTTTACGTAGGCGTTTGCGCTGTATTTAAAAAAAAATTAACCAAAATGTTAGAAAGTTGTCCTTATTTATTCTCCTTTTACCTTGCTCAAAAACACTTAACAGTTTTATTTTATGGATTTCCCTTTAATATTTACATATTTAAACGCGAGAAGTTTACCATTCAATTAGAAAAGCTTGATCTATTATTATTGTTGCTTTGAAAATCTAGATGCAGTTTTCTGAATTGTACTATAATAAAACTATTCCAGCAAATAGTTAATCTATATTTGGTCATGCCGAATTTGATACAGTCGGTCATTGACCCCTAGATTGGTTTTTCTTTTTTTTCGGGGGGGGGGGGAGCAGGAACAGACTTCGAGAAATTTATGTTAAGGAAAATTTCAGAGAGGAATATATGCTACATTTCGAACACTTTCGGTGGGGAGGGGGGTTTCAGTCTCTTGATTTTCCCCTCTGGATGCGGCCTGGATTTGACCTGACTTAATTTAGATTAACCACCTTGCAGTGGCTGAATTATCCTTACATCCCTCTAAGGCTGGTTTAGTGAGTATTTAGTTTGCTTTTATTAAAGTAGTGATTTGTACTGGGTCAACGAAAAAAAAGTAGTTATAGTTATAATAAGTGAGATAAAAATAAATAAAAGAAGTTCTTATATTTTAAATCTGAAAATCAATCTTTGAAATATGAATCTTATACAAAATAAGCTTCAAATTCCGCCTTTTCAGCTGAAATAACTTCAAACTGTTCACGAGCTCGGTAAAGATATTTTGATGGAAAATGCGACACCTGTCGCTCGGAACATCATCTTCAATTTAAGGGCTATTGAAATGTCAGCACTATATAACATAAATAGGAAGCAATTTATTTTCAGAATGTTGCTTCAAGAAAAGTTTTCAGTTATAGATGAATAGCATAACTATTACCTTCATTCTAAAGCAAGATGCTCCCTCCTATTTATTTCTTCCTTTCATTGCTCGAGAGCTCTTAAGATCAGTAGTTTTTGTGATATATGTCTTTCGGTGTATAGGGGCGGATGGGGTAAAATGGCTCACTTTATAAACAACCCAAAACTATAGAACTTGAAATTGATATTTTTAAACCAATATTTTTAATATTCTTTTTCCATCTATTGGCAACATTTTCCAATCTAAAAGAAGTTAGGTTCTTAAATATGGCAACACTTTTTTTTTGTCAACTCTGGATGAAGGTGTGCTTAGCACGTGGTTTACCAACTTCTGAAAAGCTCTATATTTTTCCAAATAACAGCCCAAATTTAAAGGATTTCCTCACGAAGAAACTTTAGAGAACAATTCCAGCTGAGCAGCTTAAGAAAAATATTAAATATTTTCATTTTGCATCAGTTTTTTTTTGGATGGGGAAAAATTGGTCATGGTTAGGGTTAGGTCGGTTTATACTGTTATTTTTTTATTTACTCTGTTGTACCTAACTGCAGCAGGAGGTTCCTAAATTTAAACAATGTATGCTGTTTATTTTATTGAAATTAAATTATTTATTTTTTTATGTTTTCCCTAAAAAATATCATGTTGATGTGGTAGAGAGAAGTGATGTTGTTGAAGTGTTATGTGAATCAATATGTAACAATCCAGAACAATATTATTTTTACATTTCAATGTAATCATAATTCAAAATCTTGATAAATCTGGTACACTTACACACTTTTTAAAGTTTCAAAGTATAATAAATAACTTTTCAGGATTATTTTGCATTACTATCCATTTTAATCACAATGGAGTAAAATAGGTCACAACTTTATGAGTTCAGTTAAACTATTTCATAATTAACAAGAAGTTCCGTCTAGAACTATACGAGCCTACTTTCCCGTACACACCAAATTCAAATTTATAATCTAGCTATCTCTTTCTCTCTCTTTCTCATTTAGCTTTAGTTCTTAATTTTTTCAAATATACCTTTTTCAACAGACAATACATATTCGTTCACGCATTCATTTTTTCCTTTATTCAGCCATTCATTTATGCATTCATTCGTTTACTGATTCAAATGTTTATTCATTCATTTACTCATTCATGTATTTATTCCCTCATTTATTCATTCTTTTCCTCATTCATTTATTCATTGATTCATTCTTTCACTCATTCATTTATTCACTGAGAAATATCCTTAAAAATTCCGATAAAAAAAAATCATAGGAAAATAGGCTCGTTAGTTCTGGAAGAACTTTCTATTTGTACATGTTCTACGTTATAAGAGCTTTCCGATAAAGTTTGTTCCAAGCAAATCGGACCGTTAGATCAGGATTTATATAGGATTGAAATTTCCCCGTAAGCGCTATGTTAATTTTTTGAACTGTTCAAAAATGAACAAAATCTGTTCAAATTGATATTTCGCGCCAAGCGCTTCTTCCCGTAAGCTTGTTCATTGGAATATGGATCTTGTACCCAGAGTTTACATAATTTGCTTCATTTTCGCCCATAGGCGCTAATGTTAAATTTTTTGAACTGTTCAAAATTGAACGAAAAATTGTTCAAATAAAAAAGTAAAATATAGAAATGAGATGTCCTCGCCGAGATCTTTCGAATGCAAAAAGAATTTTTCGAATCGGACTATTCGTTCAAAAGTTATTAGGGGGGGACAGACCGACAGACCGACAGACCGGGCAAGACAGACCGACAGACACACATTTTCCCCATCTCAAAACCCTACTTTCAAATTTTTTATTTTTCAATCTTTATTTAATTACTTCACTTTTTTTTGACTTTTCTTTATTTTTAACGATATTTTTAAGATACATTAAGCCTTCTTTCATGCTTTATTATTATTTTTTTTACTTTTACGTGAAAGTAGGCTAAAAATAATAAAATTATATAAAATTGTTCTATAGGAATTCAATGTTAAGATGCAATTGGCAAGAAATGGGAAACGTTTCTGGCTTTCTTGCTATGAAACATTGAATATGAAAATAGCTAAAATGTGACCCGTTTTATATACGTTTCAATATATATATATATATATATCTTGGAACGTATTTTTCACAATTGAAAATCTATTTGCAGAAGATTCACACGCGTATTTTAGTCCAATTTCGCAGTATCTATCACATAAAAATCCACGCAACCACCAACTTTTTCCCTGGTTGTTTATTGGTACTGACATGTGTCTTGACAATAAAGTCAGCCCGATAATTTATATTGCAGTAGATACGATAAAGTAAGTACAGAAAATGGAATATATTCCTACTGGCGGACTTTTCATATGCTTCGAAGAGAGGTGAGAGGACAAGAAAGTCGTTTTTCATCGACGGTACCCGCAGAAATTCGACAAATTTATTGGTCTATTGATAAATGCAACAGCTTGAAATTTGATAACTTTCACCAATTAAGCTTTAAAATACGGGCAGAAATGTAATGATTTATGAAGTCTTAACTATATGCACAACACTTTCTTCAAGCCATCTTCATAAAAAGGAAGCAGACACATAGCATAGATTTACACTTACCATGTACGTCAGACTTATGATATTATATCCTGCCTTCGAAGCAGAATTCTGCGTCAGACATAAATGTCGTCGAGCAAGTTGATTGGCCCCGTTGAGCGAAATGTTTATGATTTTTCACGTCGTGAACTGAAAGTTACTTTCTAAAACTTTACCTCGATATAATTGGTAAATACATGTCTCGTTCAATGTTATAGCGAACTTCCACTTATTTTCAGCCACGAATTTTCAATCGTTTATGACAGGGGTCTCCAAACTACGGCCCGAGGGCCACATCCGGCCCGCGGACAGATTTTGTCCGGCCCGCGGAGATCTAGCATACTTGAAAGAAAACTCCTTCTAGAGAACATATTTATTTTTTATAGCAAATTAAATTAAGTTTACTGAAGTAATCTATTTTTATGTTGAATAATTATTAATATGACATCTACATTGATATGGTCATGGGCTAACTACTCATAACATTGTTGTAGGTTATTATTTACTAACTAACAAATTATTGAAATGAATCCAACTAACATTTTATACATTTTAAATGAAAAGATAACTTATAACAAGCATAACGACATATGAAATACTAATGAGATTTATGTAATTGAGATTTTCCACTGACAATAGTTTGTAGTTGTGGACTAATTTTACTTGTACCAATTATTAAAAGAGATTTAAGATGCTCATCAGTTAATTTAGATCTGTAAACATTTTTTGTGTACTTCATTTTGGAAAAGGTCTTCTCACACAAATAAGTAGTACCAAAAACAGAAAACAGCCCACGAGCAAATTTATGCAAATTATCAAATTGTGTCAGTGGAAGACACTTATAAAATTCCAACAAAGATAAGTTTTGATATTTGTTCTTAATTATATCACTGCACTGTAGATCAATCATTTCCATTTGAAGTTCCGGGGCTAGGGTTTCAATGTCAGTATCAAAAGGATTCTGAAAAATCTTAATTTGATTCGCAATGGCATCAAAGTCCGAGAAACGAGTATCAAAATTTATTTTCAAAGCACTCAAAGTTTCGATTGCAAAATCGATAGGAAACTCGGTCTCAGTGGTGTGGCTAAATATTTCACATGTTTTAAAATGTGAAAAACATTTACTTCGTAGTTGTGATTGAAACAGTATCAATCTCTTCCGGAATGATTTGATATTATTGTATAAATCAGGAAGATGCTGGTTTTCTCCTTGCAATCTCAAATTCAGTTCGTTCACATGTTTTGTCAAATCAACATAGAATGCTAACTTCCACAGCCATGCGTTGTTTTGCAATTCAGTAAGAGGGCGATGCTTTTCATTCAAAAAAAATTCGATCACTGCTCGAAGTTCAAAAAAGCGCTGAAGGACTTTCCCACAACTAAGCCAACGTACGGCAGTATGATAAGGTAAGTCATTTTCTCCAATCTCTTTAATAAATTGTACGAATTGTCGGTGATTCAGCCCAAAAGATCTGATAAAATTAACAGTTGATATGACTGGTTTCAGAACTTCAGACATATCTAAACATTTTCCGCACAAAGACTGTTGATGAATGATACAATGTAAGACTATTGGTTTTGAACCACCGTCATTTTCTACAGCCTTTGACACAAGAGCGACCACTCCTTTATCTTTCCCACTCATATTTTTGCCTCCATCAGTTGTAATACATTTCAAGTTTTTCCATCGAAGGTTCTTTTGCTTAATGGCCATTTCAACTCCTTTAAAAATATCTGAACCAGTAGTTGTGCCATGAATACTATACATATCAAGAAGTTCTTCATGCACTTCATAGCTTTTATCTACTCCTCGAATATAAATCAACACCTGAGCAGTATCTGACACATCCGTTGACTCATCCAAGGCCAAAGAAAACCACTCAACATGTCCATTTTTGTTGAACAGTTGAGAGGATATATTTTCAGCGATGTCTTCTACCCTTCGAGCCACAGTGTTTGCTGACATACTGACAGTTTTTAATAAATTTACCTTTTCAGGGCACATTTCTTCGGCTACTGCGATTATGCATTCTTTGACCATTTCTCCATCGGTGAATGGTTTTCCACGTTTTGCAATTTCAAGAGCCACACGAAAGCTGGCACGAGTTGCAGCCTCTTGTTCAGTTTTGAGTTTTGTAAATAAAGATTTCTGCGATTTCAATCCGCGCTTCATAGCTTCGAATTTTTCTGTCCGCAAACTTCCTGTATATTTTGAGTAATTTTGAAAATGTTTTGCTTCATAATGACGTTTAATGTTATATTCTTTGAGAACGGCTATGCTTTCATTGCAAATCAAACATAGCGCCTTGTTACTGGACTCAATTACGAAATACTGAATGTTCCACTGATCTTTGAATTTTCTGCATTCACTATCAATTTTTCGCTTCTTTTCCATTCTACTAAATCACACACAAAAGCAACAATTCAAATAAAAATATTGTTACAAAGATGTCTTAAACTTAAACACGCACAAACACGTTTTAAGGAGGTACGCACTATTTTATTTCACAGCAGTGTCATAGGAACTGACTTGTGGTTGCGCCACTAGCCTTCTTATATATTTCACTTACTGCCATCTAGAAGTAAGTGGAAGACACCAGAACTTTATCGAACCAACGAGATTATTCTGTAAGTGCTATTAGCGCCATCTGTTAGGGATAGAAGGTACTACCTATTTCTGCTTGTGTCCACCAGATGTCCTGTCACGTTACTCCTTATGGCTCGCTCGTACTCTACGACTAATCTAGAAATTACAGATAATGACAGGAAAATTAATAATATGCAGTGTTGCCGTTTTGCGGACTTTAGTTCGATTTGCAGCCTTTTTTAAACGTGGCGTACTTTTTCGGACTTTTTTTTTTCATGTAAAAAAATACTCATTCGTTACTTGAGTACTCGTTAGGAACCGAAGTAACGATTACTGAAGAAAAAAGTAATCAATGATTACTTGTGTATTTCATTACTTTTGTAATCAATGATTACTATGGCGATACGATGCGGGTACCCCATTATAACGGATACCCATACGATACAGAAAATACATCAGCTTCCCCGTCGCTAATGGCATCTGGCAAAAAAGTAATCATATTTTACACCACTAGTGGACTGATTCAACTTTTTACCACCGGCAACAATTAATGATAATATGGTTTTGGCCCTTGGAATTTACTGGAGTAATCAATATGGCCCTAAGGCTGGAAAGTTTGGAGACCCCTGGTTTATGAAATTGGTATACGTGCTTCTGCGCTAATAGAAAAAAGTGTTTCCCATTTTTCATTTTTTTAATAGTTATAAAACTCAGTTTTTGATTTTAAAAAATTGCATAGCGGAATTTGTTTTTCAGAGAAAATTTATTAACATTGAAGGATATCAATGGTGGAAAATATATATATATATATATATATATTGGGGGAGGGGGAGTGTTGTAGCCTAGCAGTTAGGATGTCGAGCTCCGCATCGGATGATCTCGGGTTCGATACCCGAGCCGCTGAAGACCCACCGTGTACACTTGGGATGCATGTAAAATCCGTGGATCCTGAAGTCCCCAGGGGTTCTGAGGGTACCGGTGGGTGGAGATTTTCCCTTCCCTTCACCCATAGGTCTAAAAAGGAAGGTGGCGTATTCGTGATGCCGCCATATGGTGTCATCCAAATACATTATGAGCCAAGTCGTACTACCACCATTAGTTCTCAGTTTGAAACGGAAGGCGCTCCTTACTACCTTAATTTCCAGTCGCTCCGCGAAAGGGAACTTGGATTTCCAAGTGGCATTAGAAACAACAATGGTGAAAAATTTAAAACAAAATAAAAATAATGAAGCTATTGTAGCCACCGAGACCTCCGTTATAAAGAGGTTCGGCAATGTAGCAGGTATAACCGTACCGATACTGAAAAAAAGACTTTGATAAACAGTGAAATAAATATCAAAAACCAGAAAGCAAAGTTGAAGGCATTAATATTAATGAGCTACTCTGTAGAATGTGTTTTTTTTTTGCGTGTATTAATACACTTATATTTTGTAGCATTGAGCATATAGGATATTAATAAGAATAAAATAATATTTATGTATAAGGTAAAACCTGGAGATATGGCGCGGTGAAGGACAAGGCGCACTTGAATTTTTGGAGGAAGGTCCGGTGTTAGTGCACTGCTATTTTAGGTCATTGTACTCTGTTTTTTCTCTAAAAATGTATGATACGACGTCGTTTTCATTGCTTGCTTTCAAACTGTATGGGCTTGAATTTTCCTTACTGTTCCTCTGGCATTGTGTTGAGAGTACTGCAAGAAACGTGTTAAGCAAACGTTTTTTCAGATATTTTGGCAATTTACTTGCAGTTATTATAATATAATCTACCTATTATCGAAAGCCATCTCCCATGTGTGAACCAACCATGGCGCAATCTCACCTATGTATTTGAATTAATTAAGTTTTTTCTAACGTATTTTTATTTTAATTCTTATTTAGATTATTTATATTGGGTATTTATTTCATGAGAATACGTCCTTTTTTTGGACTTATCATAAAATTCGTATATGTTTCCTTTTCTTTCTTTTTTTTTCATTGCTACTATGCCAACATTTTCCACGTTAAACTCTGTCGTGTCGTAAGAATTTTCACTCCCGTATCGGAGAGGCTTCTGTTAAGGTCCCCGTCTAATTCTTAGAAATTAGCACATCACTTTCGCCAATTTTTGACACGTTAGTTTTTATATACTTCATTTGGCGTTTCGTTCTACTCACTTTTTCTTTGGAGTATGTAAACAGTTTGCATCCCTACACTTCAATTCTAATTGCTTTTCCCCCGCTTTGTTGAAGTGGCGTCTCTTTTGTGTTTAGCAAACATATCCATCTCCCACTTCCTTGACTCTGAATTTTCCAACGTTGTACACTCACTCTTTTTTTTTTTTTTCTTGCCTCTTAAAAAGTCTAAACATGTAGAATAATTCAACTTTTTACTGTCAGTGCTTCGGCTCGTCCCAAATAAGGATATGATGAGTCGCTAATTTATTTCAGCCACATTTTTTATTTTCAAATATTTTCTTTGGTTTTTACGATTAGTTTTTTTTAAATCATTTTTTAAATTACAAGTCTTCCTTCCTATAACACGATCATTACCTAATTGTTTTTGTTTTTTAAATTGTTTGAACAACTCTGAATGTGTACTATGTTATCACTATACGACACTTAATCAGCATTAAAGTTTTTGCTAATTGTGTGTTTTTTTTTTTTTTTTTAATTTTATAAATTAATGTTGTATGAGTAAAATTATATTTGCCAGTAATACAATTAATTATCTTCATTAAACATTTTTATTTAAGTTATTTTTTCATTTTTTTTATCGCGACTTCGGCCTTATAAGGATAAGAAGCAAAAAATACAGTTATATTTGCATTATGCCTGATATCGTTTTTAATTACAGCATAACAAGGAAATAGTGATGAAACTGCATACAAAACTAATGTACTCTATAATATTCACCAAAAGTTTGGAAAAAACGTGTTCTTTCTTTTTTTACAGTTTTCCAAATGTGCGCAAACTCTACCGGTTATACTTTACACAGGTAAGGACGTTTGAAACAATACACTTTAAGGAAAATGCTGATAATTATCCTAAAGACTATGTCAATATGAATGTTATAAGTATCCCGTTAATTTCAAAAGCAGCTCGTACAATTTGCTGATTTTCACAGAACAGTACTAATTCTTCTTTATTCGCTACTTACAATAATCAACTTAGTGCACTTGATCTTCGTTTTCAGCAAACAATAAATCACAGCGGCATGTCAAGAGCAGATTTCTGAATATGATACTAATAGATGTCATAGCCTTAGATAATAGATCTGATAGGAATCTACTATATTTTATTGGTTATGATGAACTAAGAAGATGGATTGTAGCAGTTTTTGTTAGGCCTATTCTTCCGGTATCAATATATTAGTTTTTTTTCGATGCAAATATGGAACTTTTATTTTATTTTCTTAGATTTAATGGCTTGATGTGATGAAATTAAATCTGTTTGTTAACATACTTTGAAAATGCTGAAAAATGCGTGAAGTAATATAAATAAATATAAATTTAAAAACTCATAAGAAAAATATTTCTTTCTAATCTAACTACTTGTTTATGTGGTTAAAAATAGAGTAAAATACATTTCACCTAATTTCTATTATTATTCATCTAATTTACTATTTGTTTTATATATTTATCTATTAATTTAATTTTATCATTTTTAATAGATACATTTTGTTCTTTTTAGATCAAAATGGGTCCTTCTTTGAAATATAGTAAATAAGTTATTACACCAAGATTGAGTTTTAAAAATGAAATGTGTGTAACAGAAAGAAATATGATGGAAGGTATTATTAATGTTGAGCATTGAGAGCCGAGTCTATAGTTGTTTACCAAACCGCATTAGAAATAAAGATACAATATTTACTCGAGATCGTTGTTTGAGTTTTCTACTGTGATACTTTTCTTGGGAGGATTAGGAAAGCTTTAGCGAAAATATAGTTGAACTAAGTTTAATGAAATATTTAATTCCTCAGAAAAGTAAAACAAGACAAAGCTCAGATTTAATACTAGAAAAAAAAAATGATCTGGGAATTTTTTTGAAGAATTGTATTTAGATAATCTCTCAGGAAGTGGACCATATATATATATATATACATATATATTTGCAAAATGGTTAAAGGACTAATCTAGGACATGCAAACCAACAACAAGAGCATTAGGCCATAATTGAGTGAATAAACAAGACAAATGTACAAAACAGACAAAATGGACAAATGTACAATTAGGGTCATATATAAAAATCGTAAAAAACTAGCAGTTTGCTCTCTTCATCATTGGGCGGGGAGGTCCTACAGGTTTCGGAAAGTGTAGCAGAGATGGCTTGTAAAAAGGAACCATAAGAAAGAAAAGGAAAGGTGAAAATATCCAAAAGCAAATATAGCTGTAAAGAAATTTAAAACTGTTTTAGAGGGTAAACGCGACACTTTCGACAACATTAAATTAATATAGTAGCTTAGGCTCTAACGGCCTAAGTCCATACCAAACATAATATTTTCCGGGGCTTATAGGCCGTGGTCTAACCAAGATATTTTTCGCTGACGTTTCGCCTGATATGTTTCAGGCTTCTTCAGAGTGAAAATGAAGTCAAGGCAGAGGCCTAGTCATTATATATCACGCATCACTTGCTTGGCAGGCGAAACGTCAGCCAAAAACATCTTGGTTGAACCACGGCCTATAAGCCCGAAAAATATTATGTTAGGTAATTTTAAATTAATTTCTGCTAGAAGTACAAAAATTAAACTAACAATAATTGAAAGATAAAACGTAAAACATGCCATAAATGCAACACATCCGCCCATATGGGTGAACGAAAACCTAAAGGACAATGATTTTTTGGGCTTTTAAGTAAGTGTTTTGCTCCCCGCCCCTGATGAGGAGAGCAAACTGATCGTTTTTGACAATTTTTATATTTGTCTTTTATTCTTGTTTATTCACTTAATTATGGCCTAATGCCTTTGTTGTTGGTTTGCATGCCCTTAGATTAATCTTTTAACCATTTTTGCTGCAGCTAATTATCTTAAAGTATGTTTCATAGTGCTGTTTCATACAAATAATTTTAAAGACCTATATATATATATATATATATATGTAATATGGAAAAATCCTTTGTCAGGCTGTGATATGGAGAAATTCTTTGTATCCTTTGTCTGGCTTTTTCCATATTAAACTTGACAGCTCAGGGTTGTCCCACTCATAAATTTCTCTAACGCGTTACCATATATGGTCACGCATAAACTCAATTTGGTTTCCCTCATTAATTCCCTCCAGACTATTTTTTTCCCCGTAGACTTAGGCCAGCCTCTGTCTACGGCATTAAAGCCAATAATATATTCTATTTTCCATATGGCCCTCCTATTTAAACCACGTGCCATCACGCGGTGTAGGGAACATTGTCTGCAGTCTAAGAGATTTTCCCCCATATAAATACGACTGCCCGAACGAAAATCGGGATTATTGCTTCTTGAAACTTGCTGATGACTTCATGTCGTTCGTTCTAACAATATTAATGTTGTGATAGTTGTGTGTTAAAATGTACCAATAAAGAATTGCGACGAAGCCCTGTGCCTCGTCTTACAGGGGTCTTAGCGGCCACTGCTGTAGAAGATAGAACGGGACAGCCGTTCTTACAAGCCGGTAGGATTTATGTTCCTATCCGGGCTCCTGCAAGAAAAAAAAAAAACAATCGAAGAAAAGCAATACTAAATCTGCAATGTGCCGCGCCGATGTAGTAGCGTGGATCAGCTTTCCAGACGGTTCAATGAACCAATGTGCTGCTTTTAATTTTTTGACATTAAGATGTTTGAAATGATAAATTTATCAATGTGCTGTGTAATTGAAAGTATGGTATTTTTTTGCAGTATTATGAATAGTTCTGTATATATTTTGGATGTTATGCATTTGTTTACGCGGAATATTTTTGTTGTTAAAGTGGTAAGGTAAAAAAGGAAAAATGTCAAAAATTTGTGTGTTGTTAGAATCATGTTATTACGTAGTGGTAAAATGAGCAAGACCATTGAAAATGAAAAAAAATTCTGACTTAGAGTCTTCCCACAAAGAAAATTCAAACATGGATGGGGATAGCTTAAACCGTAAGGATGCGGAAACTCAAGCAGAGGCAACTGCCGTTTTAAGCTTAATAAAAACGGATTCAGAATATCGAACGATTAGTGAGAAAATAAAAGAGATAAATTTGGCCCATGGCTCTTCTACTTCAAAAATTGAAATAAAAGACACAAATTCGGGTAGCTCACCTGAAATTTTAGTATTTGAACCAGAGTTAGGGATAAATTTTTCAGCATGGTTAGCTCACTTTAACCAGCAAACGGCTCAGACCAACTTACATGACAGTTGGAAATTAAAAAATTTTCAGAAATTTATTAGCGGCTCAGCCTTAAAGCTCTACATCAATCAATACCTTTGCTGTAATTCCTTTCATAAAATCAGTCAAATTTTTGAAGAACATTACTTTACTCCAGCAATTAGTTTTCTTGATTTTCAAAATTTAAAATTTTCTGGAAATCCGAAAGAGTTATACTCCTATTTTACGGAAAAAGTAGAAATGGGAAGAAAAATAAAACTTAGTAATCAACATATCTTTGAGGGGCTTTCAGTTGGGCTACCAGCCCAAGTTAGGGCATTTTTGGTAATAAAAGAGCCAGAAACTCCCACCGAATGGCTTCAGGTAGTTTCAAAATTAATAAATGAAGTTCCACATGAAACACCCAAGTCCGCTTATAAAGGGGAACAATAAAATATTTTTAGGGTGAAGCCCCCCTTTTATCAAAATTGGATGCCAAAAAATCAAGACCAAAGTAATTTTCGTCAACGATATAACTATTCTCGTCAAGATTGAAATAATGTATACCAACCTAATTTTTACCAACAGAATAAACCTAGATTTGTAAGACACAATGAAACACAAAATGCAGTAAAAAGGCAGACTGCACATTTTTCGCAGGAGTTACCCCCTAATCCTTGTAAATTTTGCGCACAACAAGGAATCTCCAACGCATATCATTGGGGACAAACTTGTGTGAATAAGCCAAATACATCGAATGCTGGATTAAAACTACCGCCTCAGCAAAAAGATAATCAATTAAGAGAAGAAAATGAGAGAGTTAACGAAGTATGACAATTAATAATACCCGGGTATATTATTAAAAATGAGGCGAAATTTAAAAATGATTATCAACTATCTAATGACTCGTACACTCAAAATACAAATTCGAATTTAAAGACTATTTATTTAAATGTTGATACCGGTTCAACATTAAATATCATCCCGAGTGCAATTGCAAACGATTAAAGAAAAAATCGCTGTAAAAATAAAACAAACGAAGGGAATGCTACAGCTTAACCAAACGTGTATTCTTTACCTTAAGGTCGGCAATATAGTTAAACCGGTGGAATTTTATGTTCTAGACACCGATTTACCTTATGCCATATTAGGTTTAAAGAGTTGCGTGGGATTTCGTTTGGTCATAGATTGTGTCGGACATGTCGTTATGCAGGATCAGAGAAGACTGATCACCTTTTCTGATTCAGAACCGAATGACTTGTCTTTGCATATTTTACCTGAAATCCTAGTTAAGAACTGTGAAAATAAAGTAAAAGAAAATAAAAACGAAAATAATAGTACGGGAAAAATACGCAAGAAAATTGATAAGGAAATTAAAAGAGTGAAAAATCCGAAAGAAAGTAAAACTAAGGAAAGTGTGACGGAATTACATTATAACGAAAATGAAAAGAAAAAGAGTAGCACGGAAAAGAAAACTTGTCTAGAGAAAGATGGAAATGAAAAAATTAGTTGGGAAAAAAATAATCATTTTCGTATTTCGTCCGATGTTTCTGGGACTGGTTGCGGCATTGGAGGCCTACAATGTCGCGATCCTGTCGATTTACATTCGGAACTTGAGGAAAATTCAAAGTTAAAAAAAATATTGCGAAATTACGAATATATATTTTCCAAAAATAAATATGATGTTGGAACAATTAGAATTGAACCTCAAAGGGTAAGGTTAACATCCGACTTACCGGTGTCGTTAAGGGCATAGAAAACTTCCCCAAAGCAACAAGAAGAAATTGAAAATCAAATTCAAGAGTTATTAAAGGCTAATATAATAAAAGAAAGCTCATCGCCATATTCTGCACCTGTTACACTAGTTTTTAAAAGAGACGAAAATAAAAAAAGTCGATTATGTATAGACTACAGAAAATTAAATCAAATTACCAAGTCCGACGCAGAACCATTACCCCTGCTAGAAACACTTGTAGATAAATTAGGGAAAAGCAAATATTTTACTAAATTAGACATGGCTTCCGGATATTGGCATATACCAATTCATCCCGACGATACTGAAAAGCTCGCTTTTGTCACTAATAGTGGCTTATATGAGTGGAACAAATTACCCTTCGGGTGGAAAAATTCAGGAAGTATTTTTCAAAGAACTTTGCGCCGAATACTTACAAAACATAAAATAAAATTTGCAGCCAATTACTTTGATGACATAGTAATTTTTTCTGAAACCCTTTCAGAACATTTAGATCATATTCAACAAATTTTTGAGATATGCAGACAGGAAGATTTAAAGTTAAAAGCATCAAAATGTTCTTTCTTACAGACTAAAATTGAATTTTTAGGGTATGGAATTTGTAATGGTATTGTAACGCCCAATAATAGTAATATTGAGGCTATTAAAAAATTACAACCGCCTAAAAATGTTAAATCTCTCCAAAGATTTCTGGGGTCAACAAATGTGTACCATAAATTTATAGATAAATATGCAACTATTAGAAATCCATTAAACCACTTGCTGAAAAAAGATACAACTTGGCAATGGACTGACAAATGCCAAGAAGCATTTCAAGTTTTGAAAACTCCTTAATTTGTAAACCGATTTTTAAAATATTTGATCCTAAAAAAGAATGTCATATTTGTGTTGATGCAAGTCAAACTGGTGTGGGAGCAATATTAAAACAGCCAGACAGTTCGGGTGCCTTACATCCCATAGCTTTCCATTCCCGCTCATTAAAAGATTACGAGAAGAATTATAGTATTACTGTTGGAATGTCTAGCTGTTGTGGATTCTTTAAATAAGTACCACCACTACCTCTTTGGCCATAAATTCGTCATACATAGAGATCACGCGGCGTTAGTTTGGTTAAAAAATGTAAAAAACTTAAAAGGTCGTCTGTTCCACTGGTCCTTACAATTAAGTATGTATGACTATGATATTAAATATACGAAAGGCACCACAAACTTCGAGGCTGACATGCTCTCAAGAGATATACCTGTAAATAATGAATGTGTTGAAAAAAATATAGGAAACCACGTTTCGCATCTACTGCAATTGGATGAAATTAAAGAGGCTCAAAAAAATGACAATTTAACTGGTAATTTTGTCGAAATTAATAACGTGTTATGCCTGCGTAAAAAGGGTTTTACTAAAATTGTTGTTCCTTTTTCCTTACGCCGTAAATTACTTGAGACTGTCCATGAAAAGTTTGGACACCCAGGAATTCAAAAAACAATTAATTTACTTACGCCTGTATATTATTGGCAAAATATAACATTAGATATAACTGGATTTAACAAACATTGTCATATTTGTCAGGTAAACAAAAAGCCTCGACAAAAAAGATTTGGCCTTTTACAGTCTATGCCTCCAGTTGATAAACCATTTGATCTCGTTGCAGTAGATAGTGTGGGTGGTTTCAACTACTACAATTCCACAAAAAAAAATTTAACATTGTTTATAGATCATCATACTAGATACATGTGGTCTTTTGCATCAAAATCAATTACTACCGAAACTTACGTCAACTTCCTTAAACAAATTTTCAGTGTTCAAATACCTAAAAGTGTATTAAGTGATAGAAATCCATCATTTACTTCATCTCATTTCAAGAAATTTCTAAAGCACCACAAAATTAAACAGTTACTAACCACAGCTCATAGACCAGAGACTAATGGTAAGGTGGAACGTCTGAACCAAACAATAGTCACTCGCCTAAAGTACAAAGTGAACGCCGCTTCTGGAAACGTGCCATGGCCTAAATTATTAGAGCAGGTGACTCAAGAATACAACCTAACTCCACACTCAGTTACGAAGTTCCCACCTGCGTATTTAATGAACGGTACAGTGCCTTTTCAAAATCCAGTAAATGAAGACATTTATCCTCCTGTTGAGGAAGCTAGAAAACTGGCGGTGGAAAGAACTAAAGAGTACCATGAAAAAAATAAAATATATTACGATTCCAGATTTCTGGACAAAACTTTTAATGCAGATGACTTTGTGATATATGAAGAATTCAAATATCCGAATTCACGAAAACTTTCGCAACCGTTCAGTGGACCATATAAAATTCTTTGAAAAGTTACGGATGTAACTTATGAAATCAATAAATCCAATGCACACAACAAAGAAAAATCAGACATAGTACATTTGTCAAGATTAAGGAAATATTACCCACCAACAAATTTCAAACTATCACATCAATAATGTGATATAAGTCATTCACTTTTGAACTGCAACAGAATAATCCAACTGTAATTAAACTGAACTGCATGTAAAATTTTGTAAATATCATTTAGTAAGAAGTAGGGAAAAAATAAGTGTATAATAATCTGTGAGGAAAATGTTCGGTAATTTTTGTAATTGTATAGTATTTCATTCAAAATGTGTATATAAAATTTAATACATAAATTTATGTGGGGAAAAAGGCTGCAGATAATTCACTTCTTCAATATTTAACGTAATAGAACTTTTGGGGAGGGGTGATGTAATATGGAAAAATCCTTTGTCAGGCTGTGATATGCAGAAATCCTTTGTATCCTTTGTCTGGCTTTTTCCATATTAAACTTGACAGCTCAGGGTTGTCCCACTCATAAATTTCTCTAACGCGTTACCATATATGGTCATGCATAAGCTCAATTTGGTTTCCCTCATTAATTCCCCCCACTATTTTTTTCCCCGTAGACTTAGGCCAGCCTCTGTCTACGGCATTAAAGCCAATAATATATTCTATTTTCCATATGGCCCTCCTATTTAAACCACGTGCCATCACGTGGTGTAGGGAACATTGTCTGCAGTCTTAGAGATTTTCCCCCATATAAATACGACTGCCCGAACGAAAATCGGGATTATTGCTTCTTGAAACTTGCTGATGACTTCATGTCGTTCGTTCTAACAATATTAATGTTGTGATAGTTGTGTGTTAAAATGTACCAATAAAGAATTGCAACGAAGCCCTGTGCCTCGTCTTACAGGGGTCTTAGTGGCCACTGCTGTAGAAGATAGAACGGGACAGCCGTTCTTACACATATATATATATGCATTTGAAGGTAACTGCAAGACAAATGTCAGTCCTTCAGTAGGCACAATGCACTGCACATGCAATAATGTGCAATTCAGTACACAGAATGTAGTCGGGACAAAATGGTAGTTGTCTTGAAACACATTTAAAGGCAACACTTAAACAACTATATTTTATTTCTGTGGATATACATAAATATAATATAGTATATTCACTTACATTGACATAAATGTAATATATATTCAATCATATTCAATTACATTGATTTACATGTATTTAGTACTGATTGCAGAATGATACAGATTGTATACTGGTTTAAAAAATTAAAGAAATAAAAAATATTTATAAATAAGGTTTGAAACTGATCTTTTCTCGTGAAAAATAGAAACATGTTTTACATCCTGTCTGGTTTTCTGAGAAGTTATTATAAAATTGCTTTACCCCTTTTCCCTACTACCGTCTAAGTATTTTATTTAGATAGGTTATTGATTAAAATAACGTCTTGTATTTGATTTAAGAATATTTTGCGCAAGAATCACTTTGTCATAAAATTGTGAGAAAACCAAATAAACGATATTTAAAAGCACTTCCAAAATATATGGTAAAAACATATTTTCTGTATTGTGCTTGGCCAGAAAGCATCGTAATATCACCGACAACTTAAGTGCATAGCACAATAGCATTTAAGTCTATAAAGTGTACGATACTGTTAAGCTTCCTAAAGCTATTCAGAGCAAGAGTCCTTTTACGGGAGATCATAAAAATTGCCTTTTATGGTTTTTCTTAATGCCTAAGGTTTCAGTTTAAAGTTTGCAAGCGTTTGCAGGCTTCATTATTATACAGAATAGATACTTTAGCATGCAAACTGCATTTCTGTTCGTTAGTAAAAATGAAATTTCGTAATGATTTCAATGAATAAAACTTTCTTTTAGCATGATATTTAATGTATTTGCACCCTTGTTATGCTTTACTTGACATTTCAATTTGTCATCGGAGTTCTGGTAAAAATCACTAACTCCAAAGTTATTGATGCACATAATACTTGGCACGGCTTAAAAAATAATGAAAATTATTTTACACACTTTTAATTCTCACAGTAGAGTTCCATGACTGGTTTCTACCGAAAATCAATTAATCGGAAACTCTAATTCTTGAAATTCTAATTATTCCATTGAAATGCTTATTTTTGAAATTAATAAATTTTAACTTGTCAAGCACGAGTCGACATTCAGGTTAAAGTCACCAAGTACACTAAGAAATTTGCTATATTCTCTTGATTTGAAGCTACATACATATTTCTGTAATTATCACTAAAGTGTAACAAAGTCAGAAGGGAGAAGTGGTAAAGAGTGAATTTAATGAATTTTACCTCGAGGAAACATATGTTTGTAGGACTTAGTGGAATCTGTTCATCTCTGTTTTTTGAAAACGGAAAATCAATGGGCTTAGGACGTTTTTTGGTAGACTATGATCTTCTCAAAATTGCATTTTTTTCTTTCTTTTTTTTTTTTTTTGTCTGATCTTATGACTTTTACTAGAACGCCGACGATAGGATTTCTTTATTTTTCTCAGGCTTTCTCATATGTTATCTCATTCGGGGAGGAGGAGGATAACATGAATAGGCAAATGATTACAAAGCATGAAGGGGGGGGGGGGTATTCTGTTTGGATCCGTCCAACAACTTTATTATGCATAATTCTTGTTGCGCATGCGCGCTCTTTCAGTTCTGCATTCAATCTATGCTTCGACCTTTCACCGCACGGACGTGCGCAAAATAAAGCCATTATTTTTGTACACTGCTTAATCTTCGATTCAAGAAGTTGTACAGTGTTCCCTCGCCCCTTCGCGCTTTATGTTTCGCGGCTTCAGTGCTTCGCGGGGTTTTCCAAAATATTCATCAAAAATTAAAAATGAAAAAATACAACCATGTCGGCAGTCACAATGCGGAATGTTGCAATGTTGATGTGCGAGAGCGAAGGATCTTTGCATGCCAAACAAAGAGATGAGTTGACTCAGAGTACACGCGCTCTCAAAAGTTCCCACCAACACAAGACTCCTCGCCTCTCTCAGAAATCAATGTTAATTAATGTTTATTACTGAACTATAACGTTTTGTAATTAACTTTATTAATTAGCACCGACACGTTTAAGTAAATACGTATACTGTTGTAATTTTTGTCTTAAATGTCTGAAGTATAAATACTGTTTACACATTTAAAACATTCGTGTACCCGCATACACGAAAATTATTAGGGGTAAATCCTACTTCGCGGTTTTTCAGTTTTCGCGGAAGGTCCTGGTCCCCATTAACCGCGAAAAACGAGGGATCACTGTATCACCTCACCTCACTCCTGACAACAGTCGATTCCTCAAGCTGGGGAAACATATTCAAATATCATCAGCCCCATTTGAAATAGGAACCAGGCCCCCGCCGTCCATATTGCTAGACCACGCAGCGCACGACGGCACATTGCAAAATGGCGCCGAGATGATAAATCAAAAGACTCCTTTTGAAAGAGACCACAATAAAACCCGAAAAGTCCAAATCAAACACACACAAAAAAAGGTTGTTTTTTCGGAAAAACCGGGTTTTTTACAATCATAAAAAAGGCGTTCAGTGGGAATTCACACAAAGGGCTGGGCACTCCCCTGATAAACTATTGAGATAGTCCAATGTAGTTTTATTGTTTCTATTTTTAGCAGAAATTTAACGAAGAGTCGTAAAAAGATTGCAGCAGTTGCATAGTAAGAAGCAAAAAAGATTAAGAAAATAAATAGACGTACAAAATAAATTAACGAGTAATTAGGAGTAATGGAGTAATCATTGACGTGGTTAATTTCAACTGAATGGAAACAGTTTCCTTTAAATCTTGAATATTTCACCCAACGCTGTAGGTACAGTCCGTATTTGCTCCAATTAAGAAACTATTTGGCTGTTGTTACACTGTAGTAAAAGATATTGAAAGTTCAAAGACAACTTTGGTGAGTAATCTCCTTAGACAAAAAATAAATTTTTGCATTAAATAGAAAGGATGAAACAACTACCAAAAACTGTCAGCAAAATTTAGCAGATTGTTTAGAAATTACACAACTACACGTAAAAAAGTAAGGCTTTAATTGAGAAAGTTAAAGTTGCAGTGGGGTGACGCAACCGGACTGATTTTTTCTGGGGAGCTCCCTCCCCAGAAGCTCTTTCGAATGCGTTTGTTCAAGCTAACTTGGATGTTATGTCCAGGGATTATATAATATAATTCATAGATACCTGCAGGCGCTGATGTTGAAATTTTTTGAACTGTTCAAAATTAAACAAAATATTGTTCAAATCAAAAAATAAAATTTGCAAATGAGATGTTCTACCGAGATCTTTCGAAAGCGAAAAAAATCTAATTGTACAATTCCCTTTAAAGTTATCGAGGGGGAAATGCAGACAGACAAGACTGTTGGAATTCCAACCACTCTTTTGATTTCAGTTCTGGGAAGATTATTCAAAAATGTTCTTCCCCTTTAGAGCTTGACTTTTGGGAAGCTTATCATATTATCAGGAATAGCTCTAATTTGGTTAATGATTCTTCGTCAAATCCTTATTTTTCACAGGTCTGGCATAAGTTCCTTTAATTTGTTGTTCTTTCCTGGTTTTCTTGTTAGTTTCCTTTTTTGTGTCTATTTTGTAATTTTTTTCTCCCCCCCCTCCCCCTCCTTTACATGTGTACTTTGTTTTGCTTTTTGTTTTGGTATTTCCTGTACTTATTTTATTTCCATTTTATTCTTTGTATTTTATTTTATTATTTTTGCAATTTTCATGTATTTTCACAGGTCTGGCATAAGTTCCTTTAATTTGTTGTTCTTTCTTGTTTTTCTTGTTAGTTTTCCTTTTTTGTGTCTATTTTAAATTTTTTTTCCCCCCCCCCCCCCCTCCTTTAGATGTGTACTTTGTTTTGCTTTTTGTTTTGGTACTTTCTGTACTTATTTTATTCTTTGTATTTTATTTTATTATTTTTGCAATTTTCATGTATTTTCACATTTTTATGCATGTTGTAGTTTTTTTTGGTTTGTTTTTATTGATATTCCTTTTTACTTCCTGAACTTTCAACTGGATTCGTTTGTTGCTCTCTTATTGGTGCTTTCCCTGCTACTTCTACTTCCACTTCACACTGCCTTCATTCTCATTGGTTTACAGTGAATTCTTAGGCCATATAAGCTTTGTTTTTGTTGTTTTGTCTGCTTCATTTGGATGTTTCGCATCTAGAAGCTCCCTGTCGCATTGAAAAAGGGATTCTAAGCAATCCCGAAACATATGTCTGCGTTTGTTGCTCATTTGTGCTTTAAATTAACGTGAAATTATATTTCTATTACTACAGACACATATTTTTTCCCCTCTCAAAACCATACTTTCAAATTTTTATTTTTAAATCTTTATTAGATTGTTTCGCTTATTTTTGACTTGTCCTTATTTTTAATGATATTTTCACCTTAGATGAAGCCTTTTCTTTCTTTTTTTTTATACTTTGACGAAGAAATTAGGCTAAAAACAGGACGTGGCGCAGCAAAGAAATTACGAAGGGCTGATGTAATGTTTTGGAGTTCGCTACGCTATCTTACCATTAAGTAATATAAATTGCCTCCTCTGTAAAGTCTTAAACCTTTGGCTGAGAACCAGAACTGTGCCAAAATATGTCACCAAAATTTGGTTCAAGCGAAAGAAAAATGGAAAATCAACGAACCATTTTTAATAAAACTTTGTTATGATTTAAGTCAATATAGTATTTCTACCAACCTAATTCGCCTAAAATGTACGAAAAGTTGATTACAGAGGTAATTTTTTTTCTGTAAAATGTTAAAATGTTTATGTAGAAAACGCGTACATTCTCTAAATATTTATTGCTTGCATCATTTTATTTTATTTAGAGATTTTTTTTTTTGACTTAAAGAATGTTAGACATAAAAGCGTGCACTTCTACCTTTAAAAGCTTTCTAACGATTTTTCTGTTCGTATAGGTACACGCGGGAAAACACACTGAAATACAGGAAATTTGACAGCCATGAATATAGGGCTCAGTATGATACGAAATGCATAATCGATAGATCTGTATCGAATGAACTTGACAGCGTCGTAAGTCATTTCTCCTTCCATTCAGGCATAATGACATTGGTTTTATTGGCATCGAAATACATTCTCAGCATCTTCCGTCATTTTGAAAACATTGCTAAATGGACCAGTAATATCAACGCACAGATAGCGCGCCACCTTTCCGACAAGTAAGCAGAGTAGAAGGAATTGGAAATGGATTTTACACTTCGCACGTTTTTCGAGTTGATCCGCTTCGGCTTTTCTCCTCGCTCAGAACAAGTTAAATAGATTTTATTATGTCTTTTTGTAGTTAATTAATTTTATTGCGTGATAAATCATAGAAAGTAAAAAATAAAAATAAAATAAGGAGCAGAGTGTACCACCACAAATTTCTTTGCACCGGCCTCACTTCAGGCTCGAGAAAAATCAATCTGCTCCACTGCTCCATGCTTCGCTCCAGATATTTAAAATTTCCCTAATGTTTAAAATGATAAGCATTCTGGTAAGCAAGAAAAACTCGTACGTGGGTGCGCCTGTAAATAATAGAAACTTGAATTCAGTTATCACTATGCAATTCGTTCAATTGCACTTACCACCCGAAATTTCAGTATCTAATAGAAGTTATGTAAAAAACATGCTCAAAAGGCAACTTCCAAGCAGTATCTACCCCGAAAGAAATCCTAGACACGCTACTAGAACAGCAGGTGTCTAATGAAGCAGTTACATCAAATTCTGCTGCTACAATTGCAATTTATCAGAATTGATATGACTTTGAACGTTGCGTCAAAGTCTGAGCAGGAGAGATCTCCGAGGTAGCGATGCATTTTGGGTACTCAAGTACGACCACTAGGAGGACACGAGTATTAAATATCCGGTGAAACAACAAATCTACGGCAGCAGTGTGAGTGGGGAAAATATCTCGAAAAAACGGAACCATTGACGACTGACGAGGATCCGTGGAAGAGATACGTGTGCAGCACTTCCTCTCATTCCTACTAATTTCAGCACTGTGGCATCAACAAGTGCCATTGTCAGGACTGGTCAACGAAACATAACTGCAGTTTTAAATACCGGACAACGAATTATTACAGAGTTATCAATATTTTTTAATAAGCGAGCTGTATTCATTGATATCGACAAATTCAATTTTAAAATTTTGCTGCATTTTTTACAAAAAAAAAAAAAAGAGAAGAAAAAGAAAACGTTTGATAGCGTAATGAAACCATGAAATTTAAAAATTATATTTCAAAACTGGCATATTGGTAGATTAAAACGAATTAAAACAAATAGCAACGTGTATGTTATGAAGCTAAAACACTCATAGTTGAAAATTGCACTTTATTTATAGCACAAATAAGCATTAAAATACAGACATATGTTTCGGGATTGCTTGGAATCCCTTTTTCAATGCGATAGTGGAGCTTATGCATCTAGAAGCTCCATATCGCTCATGGGCTGCTATAGTGGCACAACTCAAAAAACACGCGTTTTGGACTAAGAACAGATGCAAATATGAAAATACATTCTTTTCAGCAGCAATACTAGCACAACTCATAATTCAATATTAGGCCGTAAGATGGCTGCAAACTAAAGCATTTCATAGCAATGAAAACTTTAAACCCGCTTAACTCAAAACATGATTTCTTGAGTTGTGCTGCTATTGCAGCCAATGAGCGACATGTCTGCAGTTTAATGCTTATTTGTGCTATAAATAACGTGCAATTTTTGACTTGTGCTCAAGGTTCCTTTTATTGAAACACTCATAGTTTATTTTGCCTATATATATATATACTAGCTGCGACGAACGGCGTTGCACGGTCTATCTTAAATTATATTTTGCAAACACAGCGATGCCTCATCAAAATGCTAGAAACGTTGATTATCATTCTTTTAAAAATTTGTTTAACAATGGCAACTGCATTGATTTGCTTGTTCACACGGGAACTTTAACAATTGTTGAAACGATGCAACAATGCAAATAAAATAAAACGGTCATCATCTGGGTCAAATAAAATTAAAGTTAGTTACCGTGAAAAAATAATTTCAAACTACAGAGAAAAACGCTTATAACTTCTTTTCTAGTTAATTTAGAGGCTTCCAATTTTAGCACGAAGGACAAAACTCCTTCTAGGATAGTTTTGTACGTGCTTTTCCATGGTATCAAGCTCGAAAAGATGCGATCATTTCTTCCGATAGAAAAGGACTATTTTATGCAATTTTCGGAACTCCGCCCCAATTGGTCTTAACGTGATGATATATAGCCTATAGCCTTCCTCGATAAATGATCTATCTAACACTGAAAGAATTTTTCAAATCGGACCAGTAGTTCCTGAGATTAGCGCGTTCAAACAAACAAACTCTACAGCTTTATAATATTAGTATAGATTATATAAAACTTTTTTCTATGGATATATCTCCCTCTTCCCGAACATACCTAACTAAATAACTCCTTGGCATTACAGCCCATGATGGACCATTGCCTCTCTAACAATTTTTCTCCAAAGCCCTCTGACTTTCAATTTTTCCTTCCGAACATATCTGTTCCTGATATTATCATATATTTGCTTTCAGTTTTTCAGTTTATAATTTATGAGTAAGTCTTTAATTTTCCCAAGTGCATTCCTCATTTAATTCATCTGCACATAATCCTATCGCGAAACTATATTTGTTTAAAATTTATTCACGTTTTACTACTGATTAACAAGCTGAATTTAAAGCGATAGTTACAAAGGAGATAGCAATAAATGATGCGCTCATTATTTCCCAAAAGTATATTATCAGGCGTTAATTACCAGATAAAGAGATTTTATTAATTTGCATGCCGATTTATTTCTCGTTGTGTTAAGGAGACATTAATCTGATAAAACAACTTCTTGAATAATCAGAAATATCTTATACGTTCTTTACATTGCTAATTGAGTCAAAACTAGAAAATAATTTTTATCGAAAATTTGCTCAAAATTTCTCAACTCCATTTTTTCATGTACAGCGGAAGTTTGTTAAAACTTTAAATTTTCATTAAAAAAATAAACAATTTACTAGTCGACCTGTGGGGAATTCCGCACTAATTCGGGAGAAAGTACATTATGAAGAAGAATAGTGTAAACGAGTGTTGGTACAGAAGAAGGCATGTAATTGAACACATCAGTGTAAACAGCTGTTACAATTGTTTTCCACTATTATTTATATATTCAAAATAATAAAATAATCAAAATATTAATGATAGTTATTTTTATTAGTAGTATACGTAGCATTAAAATACAATAACGAAACAGTTCCACTACTTGAAATATAGGTCCTGTTGGTAGGTTAGGCTCTACACATTCGTAATATAAATGAATGTGTAGAACATAACGATTCAATAAGTTTAATACAGACGCAGCTAAAGCTGTCCAATTTTCTACACAATAAAAACAGAAGATTTTCTTGTTTGTTTACTTGCTAACAGATGGCGCCAGCATACACAACACCAAATTGGCATCCATTAAAGAACCTCTTTCTAGAGGATTTTAAATCTCAAATTTAAGAGAAGCGGTACATTTTTAGATCGTGGGTCTACTTTTCGTCATTAGCCGGCACGATAAGCTTTGAAAGGAGGGGTACATCATGGAGTTTCACAAAAGAATGAGGAAGATATCGCGGAGCGTCAGAAAAACAGGCTAAAGAAATAATACATATAGATAATAAAAGTAGCCGTTCTCACAGGTAATAAAAAATATACTTCATTTTCTTTTCTTTTTCATAATAAAAGGCTTTGAGGTTAGAAAACAACGATTTCGGTCGCGCTATTAAGCAAGCATTTATGCACGCGTAAATTCGTTAAATCCAGCACCATGCTATATAAAAAAAAACATGTATTTAATTAACAAAATATTTATTCCTTTTATTAATAAAAATCTTTATTGATCTATTTACAATTCGAATGTTAAAAATATAGTTTAAGGTAAAGCTAGGAGAGTCTGCGCACAATTGGAAAAATAATTTTAAAAAATCGAAGTATGACTTTTTCGTTAAACTATTGATGAATAATTGTGACTTCATTTGTTTTTTATGCATTTCCATTGATATTTCGTTGTTTTGCTTTAATTTAATGCAACAGCTGTAAAATAACCCAAGAAGAGTCATTTGCGCAATCTGTCCTTACAGGGTAGGTGTGATTGCGCACATGGGTAGGAGAGATTGTTATTCATAAAAACTGCAATTAAATTGTTAGCAATAATATTTACACTAAAACTATGTTGTTGTAGGGTTTGTATAAACACCTACAATTTTAATAGGAATAAATATTTTAACTCAATGATTACAGAATCGGAAAAAACAGTGTTTTAATAAAAGAAACAAAATAAAGAAGAAAAGAAGGTTTAAATTATAATTAATCTTATTCATTTTCAGTTTCAATGTCTTTTGTTTGTTAACCGAAGTCGTTCGTAATCGGTATACTTATTGTTGTAAGTAGTGTACCCATCTGCTACAAATAACACACTTAACCCATTAATACCTACCGTCCCTTTTTAGGGACAGTCTGAAAAGTACGTCTGAAGCACAGAAAAATAAACATTTCAACAAAAAATTGTTTTAATGTATTCCTAACGGGTTATTATAAGTTTAGGAATACATTAAAGCATTTTTTTGTTGAAATGCTTATTTTTGGGTGTTTCAGATGTACTTTTCAGACTGTCGCTACAAAGGAATGGTAGGCATTAATGTCACTGGTCGAACTTGTCTCCTGGTACAGTTTCAGACATTCAGTGCACTCACCCTCGTTGTCCTGTCTGACATGGTCCCAAAGATTCAGTATTTTGACATTATTTTTTTCTGAGGCGACTGATGATATTTCAAAATTCAAACATTTTGTTTTGTTTTCTTTCCTGCAAGTTTTTGGTTTCCACTTTTTCTGGAAGCAACTGGAAGCAATTTGGTAGCTTATCTTCAGACGTTCGCTTCTTTTTTGTAGCTGCTTCTTTCTTAATTTTTCTCTCGAATATATGTGCGGGTCAGTAACATTCGTTGCACTTTGTTTTCTTTTTAAATTTGACGGCAGGAAACGGTTTGGAAAAATAGTTTATTAATAAGAATATTTGTATAAAACTAGCACATTATTAATTTATTAGCAACATTTTCGTCTAAGAAAAGAAATTTGCTCACAAATTACTTTATTTACACATTTAGTTCCGAAATGTATATTTCATAACTTAAACCTTCAAAAGAAATAAAATCACACGAACTTGTTTTCAATGATTTATACGGTATAAAAAACCACAGTCCCTTGAAAACACAAATTATAAAGTCACGACGATTTTACCTCTCGATATAGAACTATAGTCAAAATATTTAATTAATGCCTGTTAAAGAGACACCAGTGAATTTTTTATATAAAGAACTAACTTCGTAATCAATTTAAAGTTTTGAAATATTCAAGTCTTAAAAATGTGTTGAGAGGGCATAAGTATTTTACATTTTATGCTTTTGTAAAAATTCAGAACGCCCCCTTTAATCCATTAATGCAGCGAATTTAATCGATTCATACGTTTCACATGTAATTTGCAATTTATGCTGCATTACCAACAAGCTATGGGTAATAATATAATGCGCAATCTCTCCTAGCATGAAAACTAACAGGAGAAACGCGCAATCTCTCCTAAGTACAAACAGCGCAAACTATCCTATTTCGGTAGGACAGATTGCGCGGACTTTTACTTAAATATGGCTGCTTCTAGAAAGAAATGCTGGCCTTCCCACTGTTAGTCTAGCTCAGTAGCTTACGAAAAGTCGCTTAAGTTTAGAATATTTGTACTACTGCTACTCTATAGAATTTCAAAGAACGCATTATGAAAATTCAAGCACTTACCTTGTGAAAACAATATAGAATATCGATGCTTAATCACAGACGTTCATATTAATGAACTTGCACTTTCAAGTGAACATTCCACTATTGTCTTTGTACAAATAGATGGCGTTTGGTCGCGTGCACCCTACTTCTTCCCCCGAACTCGTAGGTGCGCAATCTATCCTAGCTTTACCTTATATTGCATTAGTACGGTAACTCCTTTTTAATTGCGAATCAATTTAATTTAATTCGTTTCGAGCATCATCAAAAACATAATCTTTTAAGCACACGAAGAAAAATAAACATAAGCTACAGATTTATGTAGCGTGTGAATACCTTCCTTATTCATTCATTTACTAGAACACATCGTGATTACTTAGAGATATCAGGGGCGGAGCATGGAGCAGGAGCTCGGAGCAGTGAAGCAAGGCTTTTTGCTTGGATCAGGAGTAGAGCCGAAGCACGGAGCAGTGAAGCAAAGGCTTTTTGCTTGGATCAGGAGTAGAGTCGAAGCACGGAGCAGTGAAGCAAAGGCTTTTTGCTTGGATCAGGAGTAGAGTCGAACTGTTGCGCGGAAATGGGTCGTGTTCTACTGCTCCGTATTAAAATTAAGGCTTCACTTAAATTGAAAACCCTCCTTTTCCATATACAGTAAAATCAGTTTTGAGTGAACAACGACAAGGAACGAAATATGGTTGTTCATTTGCAAAATAAAATCTTTATAAACTTTTTAATTTATTCTCTGCATAAATTCTATCATTAACTTAAATGAATGAAGAGGAAAAATAATATGATTTCTAATAAAACTGAACGGAACGTAGGTGAAGCGTAGCAATTTAAAAATGTGTTGCTCCAGTTCTGTTATTTCTTATTAGAAACTTTTTTTCATTTCAACATTTTTTTTTAATAAATAAAATTAGTGATTAATTTTTTGCCTTTTTCTTAAGAAACCATAAAATATTAATAATGATAGTGTATCAAGTTATAAAAACTTAAACCAATAATATAAACTTTATTTTTTACTTCTAAAACCAGTTATTTCAATACATAATAATATTTAAGAAAATATTTATTTTAATAATATTATACAATTTTAAATAATTCTAAAATACATATTATGTGTTTAAAAAATTAGCTGCAAAAATATTTTACATCAAATCATCATTATAACACAAACTGAAGAACGTGCAAAATGCATCTGAAACGCTTTACCGAGCTTAATAACGGCAATCATCTATTTAAAACCACTTAGAATGTGGAAAATAGTTCAAGAATTTCTGGCAAATTTTTCGCTGAAGTAAAAGACAAGGCGGAGAGAGGGCGACCATGCTGTGAATATATCCTAAGCTTTCACGCTCCGTTTCGAAAACAAATGCTGATTCGGCAGAGAATCCACTCAACTCATCGATTTCCCTTGATTTTTCTTGGGAAATATTTTTTGCTTTGTAGGAGGAAATATCCTTTGGATCATTTTTTTTTTCTTTCGTAAAAGTGAAAAGACTAATTGGCTTTCAAAGTTGTTGAATATATTTGCTGAGAAAGGGATAAACAAATACACACATACTAAATAAATAATAAGAATAATTGAATTATATATATTTCTCATTATTAAGAGCAGACATGATAATATTTTACAATGATTTGAAGCAATTTAATGGGCATTTAAGAAAATTAAATTAAAAACACTATTATCGTTTTCTTGCAAATGCTTATTATTTCATTAGGATTGCCTAAAAAATGTATAACACAATTAGGTTTTATACTATTTAATGCAAAAAACGTATTTAGTGTAACACGAATTCGTTACTAAAAAATGTTCGCGTAAAAAATTATCTTAATAATAAGTTGGACAAAAAAATCGTTTGCCGATTTTTAGCCTACTTTCCCGTAAAAGTAAAAAAAAATAATAATAAAGCATGAAAGAAGGCTTAATGTATCGTGAAAATATCGTTAAAAATCAAGAAAAGTCAAAAATAAGTGAAGTAATTAAATAAAGATTGTAAAATAAAAAATTTGAAAGTAGGGTATTGAGATGGGGAAAAAGGGTTTTGGGCTGTCGGTCTGTCGGTCTGTCTGTCTGTCGGTCTGTCTGTCGGTCTGTCTGTCGGTCTGTCTGTCTGTCGGTCTGTCGGTCTGTCCCCCCCTAATAACTTTTGAACGAATTGTCCGATTGGAAAAATTCTTTTTGCATTCGAAAGATCTCGGCGAGGACATCTCATTTCTATATTTTACTTTTTGATTTGAGCAATTTTTTGTTCAATTTTGAACAGTTCAAAAAATTTTAACATTAGCGCCTATGGGTGAAAATGAAGCAAATGGTGTAAACTCTGGGTACAAGATATAAGTTCCCATGAACAAGCTCACTGGAAGAAGTTCTTGGCGTAAAATATTGATTTGAACAATTTTTGTTCATTTTTGAACAGTTCAAAAAATTAACACAGAGCTTACGGGGAAATTTCAACCCTATATAAATCCTGATCTAACGGACCGATTTGCTTGGAATAAACTTTATCGGAAAGCTCTTATAACGTAGAACATGTAGAAATAGAAAGTTTATCCAGAACGTACGAGCCTATTTTGCTATGAAATTTTTTGATCGGGATTTTCAAGAATATTTCTCAGTGACTCAATGAGTGAAATAATGAATGAATGAATAAATGAAAGAGTGAAAGAATAAATCAATGAATAAATGAATGAGGAAAAGAATGAATGAATAAATTATTGAATAAATGAAAATATAAATAAATGAGTGAATAAATACATGAATGCGTAAATGAATGAATAAACACTTGAATGAGGTAACGAATGAATGAATAAATGCATGGCTGAATAAATGAAAGAATGAATGAGTGAGTGAATGAATATGTATTATCCGTTGAAAAAGGTATATTTTCAATAATTAGAACTAAAGATAAATAAGAGAGAGAAAGAGATAGCTAGATTATAAATTTGAATTTGGTGTATACGGGAAAGTAGGCTCGTATAGTTCTAGACGGAACTTCTTGTATTTTATGTGAAAACTGAAGCGCTTTGAAAACTCTTAATTTTGATTTAGTCAACCCAGTGAATGGAGGCAATTCACCGCGAGAGGGACTCCTGAACGATCACCGTTGTCACGTGATATCCGCTCTTTGTTTACTAAGATTTTCAATGGAGTTCTACGTGGAGTACACTAGGCAAATTTAGTTATCTTAAAATTAATTAGACTATTTTTACAGCTTTTTCTGATAAAACACAGTATGTATTTATACTTAATGTAATCCTTATTCAAGGATTTTTTTATTATTACAATAGTTATAGTGTTTTATTTAGTGTTAATTTTATGTAATGTAGAAGAACTTTGTTTAGGCCTAGTTTTTATTAGATATGTAGAACTCAAAGTAAAGCGATGTTACGGCTTCCTTTGTTTACATTGCTTTAATCGCTGCCACGTGAATAATGACGCTGCTTGAATTGACAACGTTCATTAATGTTAACTTCAGTTTTTACTCATTTTTGCTATCTCTTTTATTTACTCATTCACTTATTTATTCATTCATTCGTTATTCTGCATACACCCACTAAGTCATTTTGTATTCGTTTATTCACTGATTCATTTATTTACCCATTCATTGAGGACATTTGTTCTCAAAATAATCAAAACGTTTCATGATAAAGTAGTCTCGTTTATTTCTAACTGATCGCGTTTGTACATTCTCTGCGTCATATACTCCTTCCGATAAAATTTGTTCTATTCTTTCTTATTTATTTCTTTTTCTTTCATTAACTCGTCCATGCATTTGTTTCTTCGTGCGTTCACTCATTAATTAATTCATTTTTTAATCAATCATTTATTCATGTTTTCTTTCACTCATTCATTCATTCGAAATTTTCCTTAAAAAATCCAGATCAATAAGTTTCATTAGAAGGTACGCTCGTTTAGTTCTGAATAAACTTTTTGTCTGTACGTCATAAGCTCTTTTCAATACAGTTTGTTCCAAGCAAATATATTCATTAGATCAGTATTTATGTAGGATTTATATTCCCCGTAGGCGTTGAAGTTATGTTCTTTTCAACTGTTCAAAATTAAACAAAAAATTGTTAAAATTAGAACATAAAATATGGGAATCAGGTGTCTACGTCGACATTTTTCAGACGGAAAAAAAAAATAAAATCGGACAATGCCCTTGAAAGTAATTGCGGGGGGAAGGGGGGGGGGGCAGACACAGACAGAAAGGCACATTTTTCCCGTCTGTTTCAAAAATCTAATCTTAAATTTTTTAATCTTTATTTAATTGTTCAATTTATTTTCGATTTTTTTCATCTTTAAAGATATTTTTAAACTACATTAAGCATTCTTTTAAAATTTGTTTTCTTTACAATTACAAAAACGCAGTTTTTGTCTAATTTTGGTCACGTTAAGGATCATGACCTCCATTAACTTCATGGAACACTTTTATTTTAAATTCTCTGGTCCCTTTTTATGATGCGTTATCTTTTCTTTGCCGATTTTTTGACATCATCCCAATGGAAGTAATCCTGTTTTCCGCTTAAATCTCTAACACATATAATAACGAGTTTGTGTGTGTGTTTCTGGCGCACTTCCCAAAAACGCCAGTAAGGCCTAGAGAGATGAAACTTGGTGCACAGGTGTATTTTTTGCAGCAGTTGTGCATCTCGGAGAAATTTTTTTGATAAATTAAATTATAAAAACTTATCTATTATTCTTTGCGATTTTTAGAAAAAAAACAGCGTTGCTATCTATCGCAATTATTCCTAATTACCAAACATCTTTTGGTTGTATGTTGCAACAATGCTTTAGAAACGGAACAATGCTTTGAAAATGGAACAGTGCCTTAAAATGTTGTAATATGTTTTAAAAAAAGCAACATTGTTCTCAGGGGTTGAGTTACTAATTCGTGAGCGTAAGCTAGTCATGAGACAGCGGCCGAAGGCGGCTGCGTCACGCCTAGAGCTTCCTGTTTAGAGTAATACAAACAGACGCCATTTAGCCGACGGCTAGTGATAAAATTACGAATTTGTGTGTGTTTGTGGCGCGCCTCCTGAAAAGACGGTAAAATCTACAAAGATGAAATCGGCATGTATGTGTTGCTTTTAGATAAGCAATTTAGAGAAATCCACATCAAACGCTACAGCGATGTAAGACGAATTTTCAGCACGTGCTCATTTGTTCTGCATAGTTCAGTAACCAAGCCGTCGTGATGGAGTGAGCAGCACGAGGGGATTTTTTATGATGTCATTATAAGGGATTTTCACCCAGACAACTTTGTTGATTTCCCTACAGAACAGATAAATCCTCGCTGTTAGTTTGATAACCACAGTAACAATACATTTCGATCTACGAAAAATATCTGCATCGCGCAAGGAGTAAAACGCGAAAAACCTGAACTCAAAAAGGGAGCTACTCCTTGTCCCTAGATAAAAGTATTCTTCCGCAGACCGACGAGGCAATTAGATGTTAGAAAGCGGTGCAGTTTGCTTTAGCTCAGTAATAGGTCCATAGATAATTGGCAAAAACAAAAGCTACTCGGGAAAAACAAAACAAGTATGGAGTTTCGTGAGAAAAAGGGAGTTCTCTGAAAAATGTTACGGAGATACACATGTTTAGTTGAAACAATGCTATTGACATACCTTACAGTCATCTATTAGGAGTAAAATACAAGTTTAAAAGCTCTTTGGATGCTTCACATTAAAAAAAAAACACATCGATTATTAGTATTATTACTATTATTAATGAAATTGCTTACGCCAGTTGTCTTGAAACTTTTCAAAGTCGCGCCACACTTAGATTTTGAAATTTCTCTCGGTAACTTAAACATACGGTATATATTCGTGATACATATCATATCGCTGTATATCTTTTCGATCTTGAAGAACAACTTCAGAAAAGTAAATGGTGAGATTATGAAATTACAACTCATTTTTTAAACTCCCGACACTTTAATTGAAACATACAGCTTCTTTTGTTTGCTCTGCCAGAAGGATTTGTTTTCCTCTGGGACTCGTGGTACTCCTCAACTCTCGATGTTACACCACAGAGTGCCGCTTCAACTGCCGTCTTATTCTATCATTAAAATTTATAATGTTCATGAAATGGACGCATTCTTGAATTCTATTCGATTTTTAACGATGCATAATTAAGTATTTTAGGCCTTATTTATAAAGTAAAACTATTAGGAATTAACGTTAACATTCGATTTATAAAATTTCTACCGAACGCCTACTTTCAATTAGTTTCATTTGTAAAAGATAAATCTACAAAAAAAAAAAAAAAAAAAGAAAATAATAATAACTATTTTTCAAAGGGTATAAAAATTATTAGCAAAAAACGTATAATAAAAGTTATTTTTAGTTTGTAGAACAATGGAAAGTTGTAAGTGTGCTGGAGCAAAAATAGTCATTTAGAGCTCTTTTGTAAACCATTAAAGGTTTTCAAGTTGAAACATTGTTTATCAGTGTAATTAATGCCACTTCTGTATGTTAATGATGCATCTAATTGAGAAAACTTTCGACAAAAGCTCGCTAATGGTGTTAACGGGCATTTTAAGGTTACAGATGTCTTAATTTATTTTCCGGCACATCTGTTGTTGAACGTTTTGTATGCAAATTTAGAGTTTCAAAAGCTGTATCGGTTGCCAAAAAAATCTTTACACTGAGAACAGCATCTTTCTTTTTCCGTCTTTCTTTTTTCCATCAACTCTTTGACATACTTCAATTATAGAAGCTGCTACATAAATGTAAGATATTTCGTGACCTAAATAAAGCGGGTAAGTTCTATATCAGCGTTCAGCAACCTAAAGTGACTGAAGATCTACTTTCCGAGTTCGGCGGACATCAAGATCGACTCGGAAGTCCGGAGGGGGGGGGGGGGGTATACACTATTAATAGGGCATGTTGTAGGGGCAAACTAATGTTATGTTAACACTGTTAATTCGCATCAAAACAATACTAATATATTATTTCTTTTGAATTTGATTTAAAAAAATTGTTAGTTTTTGTTTCGTTTTTTAACTGAAACACAGATGTGAAGTGCCGTTTTCTTCAATTATCTCTCACCGAGAGCATAGTTAATGTGAAGACTAACATCCCATATTATTGGCCAGTTTTTTAAGGTACGGTGAATGGTCTGACAAACTAATAAACTTTTCCTGAAATAGGAAAAAATAATAAATTATCCTTCTAATTCAAAAGTTATTTTATTTTATTTTTTTAAACTATAAACTGTCCAAAATGCTCGCGAGAAAGAGCTCGCGATCGCGATCAACGGGTTGCCGACCACTGGTCTATATCGTTCAATTCTCGTTCTAAGTACATAGTGGTTATAATTATCATGTTTAGACTAAAGTAAAGTTTGTTCGAACAGACGTATGTCACTGAAAGTTCGAATATGCGTTATATAGAATAAAGAGAAAAGAATTCTGGCCACAAGAAAATATTAGTTCAAGTTTTTATCACCAGGTGAAAAGGGGCTCATGAAGAAAATATACAAATGACAGGCAAAAGTTTTTTCCATACAGAATGTGTTCAATGTGCCTTCTATTTAAGTCAAGAACATGCCATAGCGTGTTCAACAAGTGCGCGAAGGCATGCTCTTGCAATTGCTGCTTGATGGTGCGCATTGCTGTTAACGGAAAAACAGAGAGTCCTCCCCTGGTGGTGTTTGCACTATTATTTTATTGTTGCATATTTATGTTTTCCCCTGGTTCATATAACGTACTTTCCAAATTTCAACGAAGATTAGAACGAGCTTCACGTAGGTTTAAACCGGGTAACTTTGATTATAGCCACCCTGTACTTACACTAGTAGCTGATGCCAAGAATGCGAATAAGATACTGCTATTATATTTCGATAACTTTAAATAAAGTCTACTCATTGCTTTGGCACTGAATGCTGTTTTCTGCTAAATAGAGAAAATTAGAATGCACAAACCAGAGGTATCGGGACGTTTCTTTTTTTTTAAATTCCTTTGAAACCTTAATTACTATGTTTCGCAAATTTTCTAATGAAAAAAAATAGAAGAAAACATTAAACTGCATGGGAAGTACTTTTGTGCATAAAACAGTTCCAAGTACATTGACTTTTAAACTGGTATTATTATCTCTTCCCAAACGCATAAAGTATCATGCAAAAAACTGTTGAAGAATGCTTACAAGAGCCAGAGTGCTGGACAAATCTTTCTAAACGCAGAAAATGAAATCCGTAACCCAAAGATTAGGTTTTACTTCTGAATGTGCTGTCAGGGTGACTGCAACAATAAGGAACAATTCTCATTCAAAGTTCATACCCGACCATTGTCCTCTTTGGAGTGAAAGCGCCTTAATCATCTCGTTAATAATATTTTCAATCCATTACGTTAGAAATTAGAACTTTTCTGTCGGAAATAAAGTTTTGCACTCTTAAATACCCATCAGAAAATAAATATAACTGAAAACTAGATAACAAAACTGCTAGCGAATTTTTATTTCCACAAATATGAACTTTGCTTTATTTTTCCAATTTTTGTGGGCTGCAGTATTTTCTTGAATTCGTTTTCTTCATCGGAACGCCAATGTTGAGAGTCCAACGTTGAGCAAACGTGTTAATTCATGCATGCATCAAATTTGGATTTACATGGACTAAAATAATAAATTAACTTTGTGGTAAGTAAACTGTAGTAAAAAATTATTTCACGCTAAGAAAGCTTCACTTTAAGGGTGCTTCTAGATGCAAAAACATTCTAATGAAGCCCCTTCTGGTGTTTTTGCACCTAGAAGCTCCCTGCCGCATTGAAAAAGGGATTCCAAGCAATCCCGAAACATATGTCTGCATTTTAATGTTAATTTGTGCTTTCTTAGCGTGAAATATTTTTTATTACAGTGTTTCTTATTACAACTTACATGGACTTCCATTTTAGTATTTTTTAATCACTTTTCTCTTTAATTTTTATGTGCTTGAAAATTGTCATTGTTTTACACTTTTGAAACATACCTACTTTACTTATTATGAGCTGCATATATATATATATATATATGAATTTGTTTTATACATTCATTTATACATCTACCTAGCAAACCCAAATAAAATATTTCTTCGACATAACAAGTAACAGCAGATAAAAGTAATTATACAGAGAGGAAAAAACTGAATTAAGCCGTTGCTTTAATTACTTTCTTCATGAGCGACAAATTTGCTTTCCTAAATTGGATTTCGTCATGTTCCGACGTTTTCCGACGAATATAAATTCACCTCTGTGAATATGAATGACGAAATGTGCTAACTGATGCTTAGTAATAATTAAAAAACGGTACTTTTAAATTTAAATTCGCAGTACATCATTTATTTTTATTTAAAGCAAAAGAAATAGGAAGTGTCTGAAACTTCAAAATTAATCAAAGAAAATTGTCTGCCACCTTCTGTTGCAATAGACTGTTTTAAAAATATATTAGAGCCAATAGAAAGCATTAGAAAATTAAACTGTTTCCTAAAGAAAAGGCGAGTCATTCAGTATTGGTATACATTATTACTGTTCCTGTATTGTTCATGGAACATATTACACATTAATTAAATAAATAAATAATTTTCTATGAATACTTGCATTAAATATAAATTTACTAAGAATGTCACCTATACGACATTCCCAATTCAGAGTATTTTACGTTAATGTAATTTTTAAAATCACACCTATATCTGAAAAGTAAACTTATATTTACAATTATAGTTTGTCAATTTTACTCAATTTTGTCCACATAAAAATGTTAACAGTAATCTAGAAATCTATCTATATGAGAATATAACTCATATATCCAGTTGCGGTTATCGCCTCCCCTTTAATTTGTCGGATTTTTTTTTTACTTTTTAATTTTTATTGAACCTATATAAAATTTTGTTATGAGCAATAATTTAATTTTTTTTTTGCGTTTTTGGTTGGTTATATTTCTTTTACAATATAACTCTTCAGTTAAAAAGAAAATAACGTGAACAGATTTTATTTTAAAAACTTTGAACATTAAATAGTATGGGTCTTTATCTTAATAGTATGAGTTACAACTGTATTTATATTTTAAATGCTGCTGCTATGAACTTATCTAAAACCATTTATTTGTTTTGCTTAATGTGGTATTGAAAATATTTAATTATATTTAAAGAACAATATTAGTAATGATAACAACAGTAGTTTTTCAGACTTTGCTGAACTTTATCTAATAAGCTGCATTCCAAATCCCTTAAATAGTATTTTATTGAAGAAGCAATAACAGTCTGAACGGAGCTCTTATCTACCCTTTTCTACTCTGAAGTGCAACATATTTTACGCAACTAGAACTCCTAAACCCATACAGTTTTAGCCCAATCAGCATCTGCGCCGGAAACAATCTTTTGAAAATGAGCTACAATCAATATTTGTCGTCAACCCTTCTTATCTGAAACTTATGAAGAACAAACCCTTCCAGAAAATCGTTAAAGAAGTCCTTTAGCCGGAATATTTACTGGGATGAAGCGCGTGGCTGCTTTAGATTTTTTTATAAATTAAATTAAAAAATTTTATGAGGCATTTTTTTTCAATGAAGATGATTTTTTGTCATATATTAAACTAAATATTAAAGAAAAAACTTAAAAAACAAACTGTTTAATGAAATAATACGTATTGTAAAACAAAGACTCACGAAAAAATAGCTTACGATTAAAATGTATACACTAACTTACGTGTTAAGTTTAACATGACGTGTGCAATTACGTGTTTTTTAACATGAAAAATAACGAAAAACGAAATAAAAATAGCAAGAGGTAGGGAAGCGTAAAAAAACCCCATTAAGTTAGTCTACCTGCTTTACTACCCCGGTGTCGCAGTACCTCTACAAAGAAAACCTAACATTCGTTGTGGTAGAAAAATAATTTCGTTGTGTTAGAAACAATAAGACTTTTTATAAAAAATACTGTTTTTACCAACTTTAACCTCACTGAAGCACGGGTTAGTATCAGAATGACTTAAAACTTTCCAGATTACATTTTCCAGATTATTGGTACATTTTAGGGGGGTTGTACCACGGTGGAAATTCGAAAATGGATTTTTTGTAACCACCCTAGTGGGTCAAAACTCTCTAATTTCCCTTAGCTTTTTTCTTTCTTTTGTAGAAGAGCTGCAAGTTTTTTTTTTCTTTTTAATGTCAAACCATTTGAAACAGCAATTTAAAACAACTGCTTAAATTCTGGAGCAAAGCAATCGTTGTGTTTTTCAGGAACATGTACGTGCATAACTTCTGTAATTTATTTCCTCTATAGCTGTTTTCCCTAACTTTATATGCTTTAATTAAATGTCTAGGATGGCAATTAGTTGTTCCATGCGTAGCAATTATTTTCCAGACGGATGGATGCGACTTTAATCTTAATTCAAACAAACTACGATTCAGTAACATATATTTGCCAGTAATCATATTGCCTTAGTAATATCAAACAGAATACAGTTTGATATTACATGAAACTAAATGAGTCATGAGCATGGGTAATATGTGAAAAAAAATCTCAGTCAGAAAATATTCTTAGTCAAAAAATATTATTTTGATTGCGAATGAATTATCTGCGGCTCTATCATTGGTAAAGGACTGGCTAAGTTTCTAATGATTGACTAAAAATATTTTAATATTAAGGTATCCGCACACCTTTGAGACTAAATTTTTGAAATTTTTTTAAACTTTATATTAAAAGTAACATTTTTTAATCATACATTATCGAAAACTGATGTTTATTGCTCAATAAATTCCCTTTCCTTGGATTTGAGGGATTTTTTTAGGGGGGGGGGGATAAGCGAAAATGGGTGCTTGATAAAAATATGTTTAACTTGGTAGATAACTTGTTATATTTTGTATTTGGTTCTAATATTCTATGGAAATCTCATCCTGCTTGGTGGTTTAAGCAATATCAATTTTGGAAGGACTGGCGAGACTGCTTAAAAGCGGATTAGATATATAAGTTTATTAAATACTTCTTGTTTTAAATAATAAAAAGTGTAGCTTTTGTGTAAAAAGTAAAAATTGTATTAAATGAAGAAAAATAAAACGAACTGTAAAGAACGAACTGCAATGGTAATTGTGTACACGTGTTTCAGAATAATACGGAACCCCTTTCTCAACATTCACCATTTTTAACTCGGATGTATTTGCATGCAGCATTTGATGTGTGCAATGATTGGATGTATTTGCATGCAGCATTTGATGTGTGCAATGATTGGATGTATTTGCATACTTTCTTGATTGAAACATCATTTTTTTGCTCGAGTATATTTGCATACGAACTCACGCATCTTTTTGTACTAAAAAAGAAACATGTCTGCAACTTCCATTGCAAATTTGTTCTGTAAAAAGTTGTTTGGTATTTGATTCACGGTAAAACTTCTGAAGCAAAGGGCATTTTTAATACAAAAAATACTTTGCTCCCTTATAATTAAATCAAATTAGTATGTTTGATAAATGCTTTACACCATCCGAAGCCCTACGGTTCTAGTAATACCTAACCAATAACTGCATCCCTAATTTCGAAGAAGAGAAATAAATACACCCTCAACAATGCTTGGGAGCAACAGTGGAAGCTTCATAACGACCTCAAATATTAGATATGCTTCCTTTGATGCATCCCTACGATTCCATTTAATGAGAACAAAAGGGATGTTGGAGGCACATGGCGAACAGCATTGTCAACGTTCTATCCTAACCTAATATTGATTCAGGATGAATCCATTGATATATGCAACTCACCGCAATCTACTTTTACGGAATAGAATAGATATTTTCAGACGCTATTCAGGATTTATACTTCATACTTTCATCGAATTCCATGAAAATACTTCTTCATGAAAATGACAAGCGTTTAATCTTGTTTCATTAGTGTAAAAATTGTTGAATAACTAGAAAAAGACCATGTAGTACACAATATTAGTAATAATAATAATAATAACAATGACAATAATAATAATGATAACAATGACAATAATAATAATAATAACAATGACAATAATAATAATAATAACAATAATAATAATAATAACAATAATAATAATAATAATGACTGTTGTTAATTTTTATAGATTTGTTATTAGCATTATATCAGTATTTAGTTGTCATGGGTAATTCCGTAAACGGGTTTGAATTTCTTGTTGAAAATTATTATCAACCTCATGTTTGTGAGAATTGCAACACCGCGTAGGAATAATGAAAACTAAACCAAACTTACAGGAATCTAAAGTAAGGTAAACAATGCGGTAAAACATGCAAATGATGAGAATTACAAAGCTATTGCGCAAGCATGCATGAAAACGGACCGCGTATCAGCCGTTCGTTTTGCTTTACAGCCCTTCATATACATCACTACTTTTTGAGAGCATTATCACATGTTCGAATTTTAACGAAAATTAGGTAACCTTACACAAGCATTTAAAAATAGAACTCTTATTTAAACTATTAAACACTAAATTAAAAATAATTTAAAGGTTAAAATTATCGTGCACAGTACCAATTGCGTCTCACGCCACAACCAACATGAGAGAGCTATTTTATTCCATTCTAGATGCTTCTGTAATAGTATCATATTAAGAGGTTTGCGTACAATGCGCCTTGCCTCTATTGGATCTCCTAATTTTGAACCCACTCCCAGAGGAGAGACCATCACCTAGGTTGGAAACAACAGAGGTTTCGTTTCACTTGGAGGACAATGAGCCACAACGGTTTTTTACTACACCAGCTCCCATTGACGTACACGGTCCCGGAGTGAATCAGTCGCGAGAGGTGGTCACCCTCTCAAAACACTGACCTCGGTCAATCTTGCTTTACTTTCGGTGTCCTTTGGGAACCGAGCTTCTACCAACTTCGGGACACCCACCAGGGAGCTACCGAGCTGGTTTCCTCTTTTTTCAACACTCTTCGGCTCTTCACTTCATCTCTCTTCTTTCAATTTGCCTTTTATTCTGTTTCGCCACAATTTATATGAAGGACAGTAAAGATGCGCCCTTTTTCTGCGGTAAATGTATAATTAGTAATCAAGATGCCTTGTCAAAAGCGGAGAGCTCCATATCAACAACTAACGGAGTTCGTACGAGGCCGTATCTTCGGTAATAAATATCATTACACGCATTAAAAGTAGATACAAGAAAAAATCTCTTATTGAGTATGCATAATATTTTTTCCAACAATGCGCAAAAAAAAAAAAAAAATCCCATAGCACTGTATTAATTAAAATGTTAAACGCAACATACTTAAGGACGCTTACGGTTTGCAAATGTCTGCTTTGGTTATGTAATATCCATTGCTGCTGTGCTAAGCACAAAAGTAGTATTTGCTTTTTTTGGCGAAATCGAGTTATTGCCATCAGGTGACTCTTCGTTACTCTTTTTACCTGAATACAATGTTTTTGTAGTCTTATTTTTGCTTAGCACAACTGTGTGCACATTGTTGTGATTATTCTAATAATAATTTATTGACTTTCTTAAAAAAACACCTTTCGGTTTCTTCACATTTCGCTCAAAGATTTACTCTCGACAGGAAATGCGTGAGACTTTTGTTGTAGGAATATTTTAATTAAATTTGAAAATAAGAATTATGCTGGCGAAAAAAATGTTTTCAATAAATTATATTCATTTTTTTAAAATTTTTCTCTTTCATTTACTAATTATTTTGTTTTATCGGGCAAATAAAAGATAGTTACAAAAATATTTAAAAAGCAAAATGCTCAACATGAGCTGGTTTCGCTAGGAAACATTTCTAAACTCAGAGCTTATTATTTTTTTTAATTGCAAATAAAAAGTTTTGAAAAGAGTGCATTGTGGTTTTTCTTGTTATTTGCAACAGGGCCAATTTAGGAAAAGTTCTTTAAGCTTTCTCTCCCCTCCTCCCTTTTTTTATTTTTAACTCTCACTTATATTTCAAAAGACATGCCAGGAGATTTATTTTTTGGAAACTCTATGTAACTCAACGGTTTGAAATAAGAAACTGTGGATGTTCGACGTTCAATATATCAAGAAAACGGGCAGCTATGATGTTCTGGAATTCTGGCGATCCTATTTCAAGCGAATGTCTGTTTCGGCCCATTGCACTCCCGCGATTCTTTCTCTTTGAAGTTCGCTATTGCTCTTGCTGAAAATGCCAGACCTATTCCGCAGAAATTTATGAGGAAAGTCATGCGGACGCCGATATCCTTTGTTTTGTGTTGCTGACGCAAAATGCATCCTAGTATTGATGCGATTCTAAAATCTATACCTTATCTTGCAATTTAGCATACATAAGTTTTGTTATATTACATTTATAAATAGGTAAAGACAAAACAGTTAAATACTATTTTCTCACCTTTTTTTATTTCGTAGCTATTTATCAGTTTTTTTGTGTTTTCATTAAAAAAATTGGAAATAGTTTTTTTTCTGTCCTACTTTCGACGCAAATTTAAAGACTTTTTTAAAAGTTTTTTATTCGTCATATATTAATTCAACTCTTTATATCTACAATCTACAATATTTTTACAATATTCAATACATTTTTTTACTAATTATAATTCAAAGAAGAAGAAATGTCAAGAATAAAAGAAAAGAGAAGATGTACTGCATAAGCGAATGTCAAAGCAATACTAATCTTAAGTTGTCAATTAATTCATTTCCAATATCCCTATATATATATATGTATGTATTTATACATAAATATATGTGCGTGTGTTTTCTATTTTTTTTTTTTTTTCATTTAATGACAAAAAACACAGAGGTTTTATATATGTCGTTTTATGTTTCATTTAAAGTGACAAGTTTTCACAGAAACTGTCTTCGAAGAATTCAGGATTTTGGTCATTTGAATCGGCTTTAATATCCGGAATTTGGTTTAGAAATATCCTGAATAATTATCAAGACGATAAACCTTTGTTCACACAATGAGAAACTTTGTTGGACGCATAGTATACTTGATACTTTATGAATTCTTGTACAAAAGCTTGTACGAGTGAATAGAAAGTTTGGGAAAAGGGTAGGGGTTCTTTTTTTTTTTTGCATTTAATGACAAAAGATACAAAGGTTTTCCCGATGTCGCTTCATGTTTCATTTAACGTGACAAGTTGTTACAGAAACTGTGTCGAAGAATTCTGGATTTTAATGATTTAACTCGGCTTTAATTTCCAGAATTTGATTTAAAAATATCCTGAATAGTCATCAAGGCATTAAATGTTTGTCTACAAACATTGTCTAACTCATCGCACTCTTGATATTTTATGAATTATTGTGTTAAAGCGACTGCAGAACGAATGTATGCATTTTTGAAAGAATATTAATGCAAAATCGGAAATGTTGATGATCCAGAAGTAAATTCTTTCCGGATAAACAATATTTGACTTCAGTAATGCAAGACATATTGCTTATACAGTGTGAGATTTTTTCGCTTTTCAAAGGTTCTCTTTTTAATACTACAAAAAATCTCCATTTGTTATCCCGCCTTTTGAGAGAAAGTTGAGAAAAATTATGCTAATCAAAGATTTCGTGACTCGGAATATTTTTTTCTCCACTTTTTCGTCAATAATAAATAAAACTACAGTCTTCGTGACTGAAGGGACGAAAACTTTAGTAATGTATTATCCATGACTTTCCTTCAGTAGCGTTTCGTATTCGAAGAAATATTTCTTATTTTCGTAATGTTTTCCTGAGAACGTGATATCGGTATATATTTGTTTATACATTGCTGGAAGAGTCTAGCTTCTAAGAAAAATCACTTCCTGCAGTCTGTGACAGTCAAAAGATGTCAGGACATGCTGTGACTTTTCATGGATAATTTTTTTTTTTTTTTACTGTAATTTAAATTTTTCGTCGTTACTAGTGGCGCATGGACGGGGGGTGGGGTGGCTGTCCGGCATCGGTTATCCGGTATCCGACCGATTTCAAGCTGTCTGGAATCCGTTTCGAATTCTGCAAGAAAGATCCAATTATCTGGCTTTACATTTTTTACTTTAAGTAAGTAGCACGTTTTAAAAGCTTCATTAACTTACAATCATACTACGTATTTGGTAGCGCTGGAATGCTTAGCGGTGCGTATATAATTAAAAGTTTTCAACGTCAGAGCAGTATATCTGGTAGATACCCGGCTAAATCAATATTCGATATATAATGTCTTCCTCCTCCCCACAGAAAAATCCTGGGTACACTACTGGGCGTTACTGCTGCAATAAAGTATTATGTTCGGATGTCTTAAGCAAGAAAAGATGGTTAAACCTTCAAAATTCCTTGAAGTTCTTGACATAATTTTTAAAAACATATATTTCGAAATTTAAGGCTGAATTTTCTATGATGCTTAAGATATAAAATCAAGTTTGATAATTTTTGTAGATGTTGTTTATTCCAAACGAAAGAAAAGCAAAGGCGGAATTTCATTTCAAGTTCCTCCACACATCACACACAAAACACTACTTTTTTAACAGATAGTCAGTCAGTGTACATTGATGGGTAGCATTAAATAAATAGATGCTCAAAAATTTCGGTCTAAAATTAAAAATATTGCAATTGCTCCGATTGCAAGTATTTCTTAGGGTAAAACGGTTCTGTGCTAGACAATTTTGATGTTTATTAAAAGCAACCAAGGATGAACTTGATCGTAACCGTTACCGTACAGTTAACTGGATCGAGTTTAGCCTTGAAGCAACATATACAAGAGCAGGAATATCCACGAAGAGATGCTCATTTCTCAGATTGTACTTGTGAATGTTTTGGGATTAATTGTTTTAATAATGGGGAGGGTTGTTTTAAAGTCTTATATTTTTGGGTTATTGTTCTAATAGGGGGTTTTAGTAGCTTTGGATGTGAGTATGCATGGTGCAATCGCTCTTGGAGCATTAATAATTGCAAACGTAATATGGTAAAATTAAATGCGTGTAAGGACTTTTATGAAATAACTCTTCGAAAACAGGAGAAAAGCTAATGCACCTACCAAATCTTTTCCACAAGATGAAGCATATAAATGAACAATTTGGGGACACCATACCTATATCTAATTATTATTTTATTTTTATATTATTTTGAAATTAATATATATATATTTTGAAAATTATGTCGGCCTCTTTGTATAATTAATTTAAATTATAAAAAAATAAATAATATAATTCTGAAAGATGATTTGGTACATAATTTTATGTTCAAAACATCAAAAAGGAGAAAAAACTGAATTAATAACATGCGAGTTTATTTAAAAAAAAAAAACATTACTGTATGTACTGGACTTATATGAACCAAAATCTTGTCTTGCTGTTAAAAATAAAAAAATAAATAGATAAAATTATTTTCCTGCTTTGTGATATAAAAATTGTTTTTTTTCTTTTCCTTTACCTCTACCGTATAACAAAACTAAAATTATTAATGTTGTTATTATTACATTAAAATTATGCTTAGTGTTAAAACATTTTCCGATAAATAAGTAAATCTAAAATATGTATGCAATATCGTACGATCCGAGTTGGAATGCGCAGATATTATTTAATAAATAAACTCATCGCAATACGCTCCGACAAACATCTAGTCCCAAATTACACGTTTGGAATTTTAATCTAACATAATACGAGAGTCATGCATAGTCAGATGGCTATTTCTGCCCCCCGACAGATCTCCCGCGTCTATTTTCCATCACATCCTTTTAATACCCCCTTGGTGAATGGAAAGCGCATCGCTTGCTGAGGTATGGAATAAACATGACATGTCTCTTAACATTGCAGTTAGTTGTAGCTGTTTTTAGTTCGCAAAGCTCTTTTTCATAAGCAAATTTCATCAATAATTTTAAAATGAAATAAACTTATAAAAAATGTATGAAGGAAAAGTAAATTAGAAATAGATATTTGACGTGATGCACATACGCGTGATAAAACAAGTGAGTATAGATAAAACTAGACTCAGCGTTAGAATTACATTTAGTCTTGTTGGAATGATTGTTTCTTACTACCTTTCAGTACATTTTTCTCTACTTACCTACTGTTTTAGACCTTACCTTTCTAATGTTATGGTTACTAACCATTGCAGACCTAGTGCATTCAACGCAAAACGGCATCCATTCTTTCAAGTAGCACCACTATCGGCGGATGACATTCCCACTTGAGCACTTTGACGCTCAGTTTACCCCTAGATAGCGGTACCAAAGCTCTAAATGATACAAAACTGCACTAGGAATTTAATTTGGCCGAGAGTATCAAAGCCAAATAGATACGCAAGGGATCTTTTAACATGCCGCATAAATACAGGACATGGGCGCTGACGATTTTTTGCATCTGCCACTATGCAACCCTGCCGGCTTGACTGGTTTAGAACCCTTTGGAAAAAACTTTGCCCTCAGTTTTTTATTCTGTTTTATTAATTTCAAATATAAGTGAGTACTAATGGAAGCAATTCAAGTAACGTGTAACGCAATGTAAACAAAGGAAGCCGTAGCATCGCTTTACATCGAGCTCGACGAGTCTACTTAAAAACTAGGACTAAATAAAGTTCTTCTACAATACATGAATTTAACACTAAATACAATACTATAGCTATTGTAATAATTAATAAATTTCTTTGATAATGATCAATCTAAATAAGTCTAGCATTGATCAACATTGTTGGAATTCCAACCATTCTTTTGATTTCAATTCGGGGAAAATTATTCAAAAATGTTCTTCCCCTTTAGAGTTTGACTTTTGGGAAGCTTATCATATTAACAGGAATAGTTCTAATTTGGCTAATGATTCTTCCTCAACTACTTATTTTTCACAGGTCTGGCATATGTTCCTTTAATTTGTTGTTCTTTCCTAGTTTTCTTGTTAGTTTTCCTTTTTTGTGTCTATTTTGTAATTTTTTCTCACCCCCCCTCCCCCTCCTTTACATGTGTACTTTGTTTTGCTTTTTGTTTTGGTATTTCCTGTACTTATTTTATTTCCATTTTATTCTTTGTATTTTATTCTATTATTTTTGCAATTTTCATGTATTTTCACAGGTCTGGCATAAGTTCCTTTAATTTGTTGTTCTTTCTTGTTTTTCTTGTTGTTTTCCTTTTTTGGGTCTATTTTTAATTTTTTCCCCCCCCCCCTCCCCCTCCTTTACATGTGTACTTTGTTTTGCTTCTTGCTTTGGTATTTTCTGTTCTTATTTTATTTCCATTTTATTCTTTGTATTTTATTTTATTATTTTTGCAATTTTTCATGTATTTTCACATTTTTATGCATGTTGTCGTCTTTTTTGCTTTGTTTTTATTGATATTCCTTTTTACTTCCTGTACTTTCAACTGGATTCGTTTGTTGCTCTCTTATTGGTGCTTTCCCTGCTACTTCTACTTCCACTTCACACTGCCTTCATTCTCATTGGTTTACAGTTAATTCTTAGGCTATATCAGCTTTGTTTTTGTTGTTTTGTCTGCTTCATTTAGATGTTTTGCATCTAGAAGCTCCCTGTCGCATTGAAAAAGGGATTCCAAGCAATCCCGAAACATATGTCTGCGTTTTAATGCTCATTTGTGCTTTAAATTAACGTAAAATTATATTTCTATTACTCTTTACTTGCACAAAGTTAAATTATTATTATCTGTAAATACTGGGTTAAAATCAGAAAAAGTTGTGAAAATAGACTAATTAATTTTAAGATAGGGCCATTTCACATTTTTTTCTAAAAATGTAGAGTCCGCAACATGACACTTTTTTTGTTATAACTACGTAATTTACAGTTTAACTATCACCAAATTTTATTTTCAAATAATGTGTTGAGCACATTATTTGAAAATAAAATTTAGTGATAGTTAAACTGTAAATTACGTAGTTATAACAAAAAAAAGTGTCATGTTGCGGACTCTACATTTGGACAAAATACTGTGAAATGGCCCGATAACTAATTTTGCGTAGTGAACTCCACGTAGAACTCAGTTGAAAATCTTAGTAAACAAAGAGCGGATATCAAGTGACAACGATGGTCGCTCATGATTCCCTCTAGCGGTGAATTGCTTCCATTGACTCCTTTTAGAATGATCTCGCAGTAAGGGGGTCCACGAAAAACAGGATGGAATGACCACATAATAAAAAAGTATAGGAATATAACCTTTATTGTACATTTTAAGTCTTTATCCAGGTCACGCAGTACATTTCATCTCGCATGACGCAGCATGATTAAATCTAAATTACTAAGACGTATATAAGAAATATCTTAAGGTGCTGCGCAAGCTATCAATATGTTCTGAATTTTTCATTAATTACCTAATAGTTTATGAATGGTAATATAACAGAAAAGTTTTAAAAACATACATTCATTTTGGATTTGTGCAATAAGACTAAAATATTTAAGTTTCTTCAAAAAGTCGCGGGTTTTTGAAGTTTTACAAATATAATTCGAATTTAGTATCTGTAATAAATTATGTTATCATTACATGCTATTCATGTTTCATTTCTAAACCAAATTTTAACTTTATTATTTGCTAATAACTTTATTATTTAACTACATCATTCACTTATTCGTTTATTCATTCATTCATTCACTTCCTCATTTATTCATACCGAAATATACTTAAAAATATCTATAAAAAAGTTTCGTAGGATGGATGAACTTCTGGATGAACTTCGTATGTGTGTATGTTTCATGTCATAACATCTTTCCGATAAAGTTTGTATCAAGAAAATCCATCTGTTAGATCATTTATATAGGATTGAAATTTCCCCCTACGCCCTAAAGTTATTTATTTATTTTGAATTGTTAAAAAAATGAACAAAAATTGTTCAAATAAAAAAATATTTCACTCCAAGAGCTCCTTCTATACGCTTGCTCATAGGAACTAAGATCTGATGTCTTAGTTTACGTAATGCAAAAAAAGAAAAAAAAAAGAAAAAAAAAACCTAAACCCTACTTTGAATTTTTTTATTTTCCAATTATGTATTTAATTACTTCGCTTCTTTGTGGACTTTTTTTATTTTTAACGATATTTTTCCGATATACTAAGCCTTCCTATGTTTTTTTTTCTTTGCACTTTTTTTTTAAAAATGTTTTTTACTTTTACGCGAAAGTGGGCTAAAAAAGTCGCCAAAGAATTGCAAATCACTAGATTTCAAATATTAAATTCAGAAACCGACTTTATTTTTTTTTTAAATTTAGTAAAAATATTTTATAATAAGACTAATTCCGCCCAACTTACCATATTTTAATTTTTTCTCCGAAAAACATTTCTAGCTCTTTGCTTTCATCACTAAAAGATCATCTTTTAATGCATAAAACTTAAATTTAAACGAAATTTTTAGTGCCCGCTAAGATTAATTGCAAGATGGAAAATGATTCTTCTCTAAATGGAAAGTTAATGTTTTTAAATGGTATAAGATCTCTGTTTTCAATCATTTCTATTCCCATGCTCGTCCTTTTACCCTTTGAAATCGGCCACAATTTCTTTTAGAGCAGTCAATTTATCACATGGATCTAATATTAGATTTACGTTCAACGCGGTAACGAACACCGGGGTAGTACTTTATGGTCCAAAAACACACAACCACTCCCTTAAGACGGACATGATAATCACCTGAGCAAGTAAATTCGTTTTGAATCTAAAGCCTGTCAAGCGATATTGATAAATGCGTTTCGTTGGAAAAAAAATTGAAAAAATAAAATTAAGCAAAGATTACAGATCTTATTAAAAAAGGTTTTAATCCCACATGTTTTCTTTTTCGTTAATTTTCGGAGAATACTTTTTCTATTTATGAAATATTTTTCGGTGATATGTCAGCTACTCCTTTCGGATTTGCTTTCTTCAATTATTGTATTTCCTTTTAAATTATACTTTGAACTTTCAAACCTAGTGAATGAACTTATATTAGAACTAAACATCCGCAAAATATAGTAAGAACGAGTAGTAAACTGGAAAAAAGTAAAAAGAAAGAAAAAGTTATGTGAGTAATTAATATATATATATATATATATATAAATATTTTTACACTGCGATTAAAATAATAATTTTGAATCCCCTCACCCTTTTTCAGTATAAAATTAAATACCATTTATCGACAAATCGCTTTTCGTCTTTAGACTATTTTATTTCGAGCTTACTGCTAAGCTAATATGATTAGATTTGCAGTTTAAATTGCATTTTACTAAAAAAAGACCCTTTCAGTTTTAATTTCTGAGCAAATGTGCTTAAAGATTAAACTACAGAAAACCAGTGTAAGCTGACCACTTGCGGTGCAGCTCATTAGTGGTCAAATTAGACAGGTGGTCAGCTTATGGAGGGTAGGTATTTTATTTATTTATTTATTTATTTTTTTGGCACTTTGTACACTATGCATTTGTTCATTTGTAACTAATTTTAATATAGCTTCATGGATTAACGTTAGTCTAAAATAGTAATAACCTTTTTTTTTTTTTTGCACAATTTTCTAAAATATCATTACAGTATATACGTATCCTATACAACTTTAAAACTAAAGTTAAAATAAAGAAAACTTTCTTTAATTATGTAAGTGACTTATTTAATGGTGATGATTTCCTTAACATACATAAGTTTTCAAAATGTCTACATCAGATAGAAGAAAAAAAGAAAAACTTATTTCAAGAATAAAGGAGTGATCATATGTAGTACTTTTCCCATACGGTTATCACTTACAAAGAGGTTTAAGCAAACTCTATATTAACGTATCATCCTTCCAGACAAATACTGGTCTAACATTATAGCATAAAGAAAATCCTTTATAAATTATTTTAGTTTTTTTTTTTTTTATCTTTGCAAAAATAGATAAACAAATAAATATAGTCATAATTAGGCGGTCAACTTGCAAAGTGTTTTTACAATACTGCCTTACAAATTTGGCGTACAGAATTGGTCGAGTTACTGAGGTTTTCTCACAGTATATATTATAAAGCTAATTGCGTTCCTGACAATAGTGATCAACTTAGACAGGTGGTCAACTTACAAAGGTGGAAAACCTTTCAGGTTTTACTGTATTTTGTGATTTCTAATTTTCTTGAGTATAAATATTCTGCAGTTAAAAAACACACTATTTGAAAACAGAATAATTACATAAGAATTATATAAAGCGTCTGTAGTTAATCAATATTGGTTTTGAGGGATTAAAATGCACAACTCACCCTCAATGCAACAAAAGATGCAAAGAACGTGAAAAGCATTGCCAATTCAGATTTAAGAATGTTTTGCTGACTTCTCCGTGTATAGCATGTTATTGAAGATAGCTAGTGTCCCAGTATTATCTTGAATAGGAGTGTGATATATTTCTAAAAAAAAAAAAAAAAAACGCGTGTATTTCAAAAAATACCAGTGCACACAGGTGAACTACAAGTTTCAAAATGTAATTCAACCTCAGAAACATCATGAATAATATATTGGAGATTTCGGCGAGAGGCACAAGTTTAGTCGTTTCATTCTGCATACTTTGCCACTGTCGAAAAACATTAAAAGTCAAGTCTTTGGAGTGGAAAAAGTTGGAAACAATATAAAAAATTTCCAAAAGTCTCAGTTACTGAAATTTCATCAAAACTATTACCACGGTATGTTAAACTCCAAAACGAATTTGAACAAAGCGGAAAGAAATGAAAGGTGATACCACTCAAGGTAACTAATTAGTAACTGCAAACTTAATTCAAGCAAAGCAGGCTAAAGAGAAAGCCCAACTAAGGTGTTGTTAATTCTTATATCTAAATAAGGGCTGATTTTATTTGTTCCATAAGACAAACAAATAATTGGAAGGTTAAAACTTTCTTATCTTCCACTGAAAAAGTAGTTGATTTCTATTTGTGACTATCTACTGCAACTGCAGAATGTTGCTCTAGACTTGGATTATTTTTGAAATTGGGAGCAATACTCTTTTATTACATAAACATTAGTAGTTTTAGTTTATATAAAAAAAAACCGTTTTCTTGATCACCAATCTTGAATTATTAAAGTGTAAAACATTTATCAGACAAAAAAAGTTGGACAACATATAAAAGAAAATATTTTACTTAAGTCATTTCTGAGAGGTTAAAGAACTAGCTTTTTTAAAAAAAATACATACCGGAATTAAATACAACTGAAAAAGTACCTTAAGTACAACTGAATTCTTATCTTTGTAAGAATTCAAAAAAACAATTCTTAACAGTTCAGAAGGATTCAGAAATGATGATAAGAATTAATTTCCTTTTTTGATAAATAGCTCGAATTTCACTAAAACTCGTCAAAATCTTAGAAAATGGTGATAAAATATTTTTTATAAAAAAATAGAACCGACTTCCAATTATAAATTGCGATAAAAAGTGAAAAATAAATTAATTCTTTAAACAACATCGATGTGACTTTTAAACATAGTTTTAGAAGTCGGTGCAAAATTAGGATAGATAAAATCTTTTGTAATCATATATCAATTATAAATATATATATTTTTGCAGGATTAGCAACAGGTTCCAATATGAAGTAACAAATGGTGTAATGGTAATTAGACTCATAATTTTGCACCGACTTCTAAAACTCTGTTTAAAAGTCACATCGATGTTGTTTAAAGAATTAATTTATTTTTCACTTTTTAGCGCAATTTATAATTTGAAGTCGGTTCTATTTTTTTATAAAAATTTTTTTATATTTTCCTTTTTAGTGTAAACACATTTTTATATAAATACTTTATTTTTAAAAAATCCATGTCAAAGAGCAAACCTTCTTTGAATGAATGGCACTAAAAGCTAATCATTTGTATGATAAATTCCGTTTTGAAGTCGATTTTAGCAAAACAAACTGGTTGGATTATTTTTGCCTCAGAGAAGCCTTCAGTGAAACTCCTGCTGTAATTGCTTTTAATATTATATCACAATGGCAACAAACACTTTTTTTGACAATGACTTTTATACTTATTAATAGTTTTCCCCAACAAAAAAAAATCAAGCCAAGCCTTTCCAATTAAAATAAAAAATATTTATTTTTCACCCGTAACGTTTTTTCTAAAAAACAAATGTAGTCAAATTCATTTGCGATATTTGAGTTAGACGACCCTCTTTCGATTAAAGAAAAAAGCATCAAAATCGGTTCATTTAGTCACAAGTTATGAATGAAAAAAAAAAAAACACTACATTTCTGCCCATAACTTTTTTTCTAGGTATCGAATATGGTCAAACGAAAGTACGGGACCTATGGGAAACCACCCTTGATCGATTAAAAAAAATCATGAAAATCGGTTCATCCAGTGAGAAGTTATGAGTGGACAAACAAAAAAAAAAAGAAGAAAAAAAAAAAAAAAAACGTCCGACATACAACATGAATGTATAACCTCCTTCCTTCGTGAAGTCGGTTAAAAAATGGACTACGAGTATAAAACCGTAAGAACTGACGAATATTCGTACAAATTACGAAAAATTTGGCTGGCTATATTTGTCAAAGAACGAATGTAGGATTTTATTCCAATGTTTACTGTAGCAGGCGAAGCTTTTCCTTAAAAATTAAAACCCATTGACACCAAATAATGTATTTCCTACATTTTATTCCCTACATTAACGACTAAGCTCTATTTTGCACTAATGAAAAGATATCTTATTGCAAAATCAATTGACAAAACCTTTTTGAAGGAAAGAGAAAACCTCTTTTAAAAACTCGAATACCCAATCAGTTGGAAATGTTGGCTTTTATCTCTAAAGCCACAAATTACGAAAAATCATAAAAAAGTTGGCAGGCTATAATTTTCAAGCAACAAATGTACGATTTATTTCCAATGTTTATTGTAACACTCAAAAGGTTTCCTTATAAATTAAAGCCCTTTGAAACCAAATAATGTATTTCCCACATTTTATTTCCTACATTAATGACTGAGCACTATTTTTTACTAATTAAAAAATCTCTTGTTGAAAAATCAATTGACAAAACCTCTTTGAAGGAAAGATAAAACCTTTTTTAAATACTCGAAAACCCAATCAGTTGAAAATGTTGGCTTTCATATCTAAATTTATAGCAACAGGAAAACAGTTGCTTCATAAGTTGGAAGCTAATGTTTCGAGCAGTGATATAAACTTCTCCTCCCTACTAAGCCAGAAACCCGTGATTTAGGAATGCTTAGTATTTCCCTTGCGGCAAGAGGCGAACGCAGCCCACAGAAGAAGTTGTAACCAGCACGCTTTTTAGAAAATACCTGATTTCCCATAGGAACTATTTGGTTTCGGATAGGTAGCACTGAAAACAAGAGAAAGCAAAATAAGCTTCACCACGGCAATCTATCTCCTTCATACCTGGATACCATACCTTAGCAACCGCGCTTGCGCCGAGCGCCGCTCGAAGAACACCGGGAGCAGTCCGGATTGTAGGAGACAGAAATCCTTTTGGCGCCAAGCCCTGCGTTCCGCTCTTGCTGCTTAGTCCCTGAACAGGGATGCCGGATACCCTGTTGCGCTTTTCTGCTGGATCTTTTGCCGGACGTTCTTCCTTTGCTTGTCCTTAGAAGTTTAAACGGGTCTTTGTGTAAAGAAATTTATGGTGTGTAACGCTCAACTTTCTTCACTGGATGTTTTCTGTACCGCATTCGGAGATCCAACTGTTAAAACTTTGCATGAGTTACGACATAATTCAGCGACGTAGATAGGCATAAAGTGGATTTTCTTTAAGTAGTGCATAGTTCACAAAGTTGAAAACATTTAAATCTGATATTTCCTCCTCATTTTAGCCGTTAAACTACATTTTGTTAGCAAATCATTTTCCAGTAATAAAACCAAATGAAAAACATCTAAATTAAACACATTGATAACCGAAACTTAATGCTACCTTAATAATTAATGTACAAAACTGTAATTGTGTTGAATTCTCTTACCTGTAAAAAAATAAACTATTCACAATGTATAAGTAAAAGTATTTTTTCCCCATCTTCGTAAAGCTTACATTGCATCAACAATTCAAACAAAATAGATTCATCTTGAATGCATAGAAAATAATTAATTTTATCGCAGGCAAGAAAAAATCTTGTTAACCCCTATACAATTTTTTCTTTGAAAATTTAGTTTCTTTCACAGATTTTAATTTACTTTTTTGTGCGCTTTTTGCATCTAACACACTTCAGGAAGTACACAATTCCGGAAAAGTGATTCATTACGAGATTTACACACTGCAATATTTAAGCTAAATGATTCGGTGCATAAAGTGACAAGTTATTCTCTACTGCATCAAGGAATAAGTTCTTAATATGGAAAGGAACATGAGAACTTTTATATGTGCGCATCAAAGAGAGTGGATCAGAACTGAAATAAATCTACTTAAAAAATGTTCAGAAATGATAAAAAAGTCATTTTTACCTAGCCTTTATGTATTTCTGTATGAAATATTGTAATAAGAGACTCTTATTTAAGTTAATTTCTAGTAAAGACGGTCAAGTTATTTTCTGTGTGGGACACTTTTCTACTATTTCATAAAGTGTCGCAAATTAATTTTTCAACTAGACTGTAAATTTGATTCGAGATTCAAATATAATTTATGAAAATGCAACGGGAGAGAACCATTGCAAAATTTATACTGTTCTTACAATTCAGCATTAGAACTTTAAATAGTCACACAGTAGCTGGTAAAAGTACAGTGTTCTGAATAAATGTATAGGAATGCATGAATGCTTAACTGTTTAGTTTAATTGATATAGAACACCACAAATAGTTAATATTAGAGCAAACATATAACTTCCTCAAACTGAAGAATTTAATATTACGTTTTCATGAGGCACCCAAAATTTATTATTTTTAGAACTGCTCTGTGAATAAGATTTTGACGAAATTTTACAACATGAAATCTGTGAAAAGTATGAATTCTCAATACAACGCCATGAAGTGGACTATACAAAAGACTAAACTTTATGGACGAAACTTAGCTTGACGATGGTGCTGTGTGGACTAAGAATAATGATTTTTTTCCTCTCCATTCTGCTATCCTTTATAAACGGTAAGAAAGTGTTTCTCATTTACTTTATGTTAACGTAAAGTTGACCTTTTCTCCTTTTGTCAAAAGCAAGATGTCAATATTGTCTATCCTTTTATGTTTTCTTTTCTTTTTTTTTTTTAATTTTACTCAATTATTTTTTTATAAATATTTATGCAATGCATCGCAAAAGTATTTACACAAACTAAAGATGGAAATTTTAAAAAAATATTATTAAGTTTAAGTACTTATTTGGCTTCATGCCAGAAATTTTCTGCCACCCCTTCCTTTCCCCGTTCCTTTTAAAAGAATTATCTCACCTACCTTAATGTTAAAATATAGCTATAGCATCTAAACGAAGTGAACCTTTTAAAAGCAAGCATATGCAAAATGGTTGATTGTTTTTTTATATCATTTTACAAGTTACAGCGTTAAGTTTTGATATGCAGAGGCAGATACTGGTTGAGAGCAGATTATTAAGTGGTTGGCCTCAAAAATATATCTCATTTTCATGAGATAGAAGAAACGAAATGCTGTTAACTGAAAACGAAAAGACGTCGCAGTAGAAAAAAAAAGTTTACTGTTTTTTTGCTTTCAGAAGTAGCAAAAAAATGCATTGAAAGTAAAATTTTCTATTCAAGGAGCCTGTCTTTTTTGAAATTCGGCGCTGGTTATTGTTCAATATTACAGTTTCAGAAAGCAACTTCTTTAAAGAATGTAGTACGTATATATGCAATAAGCTTCATTTTACATTCTAATATAATCTAAATATGATTCTTTAATCATGCCCCCCCCCCCCTTCTTTCAACATAACTGTAAAAAACAGTTGGGAGCTTCATTAGCGTTTGTCAAGAATATACAAGAAAAAAAAATGCGCATTTTTATCGAAGAATAAATATTTCTTCGCTCATAGAAAGTATTAAAACAAGAAAATATAATTTTTTTGATTGAACCTATGGTTTTGAGAAATAACCTATTGAGCAGACGAGAAAAAAATCTTAAGGTTTTACTCCACAGCTATATGAAAGAGGTTTGATGAAAACGTATTACCATTTTACTTTACATTTCAAATTTTATCTTTAGCTAACCAGAACAAAGTGCATGATACACGTGGAATGCTAATGAAAAGAGTTAAAATTAAACACATTTCTAAAAAGAAACCACTCTTAATGAATTGAGGTACTTTTAAAAGTTTGCATAAAGCAGTACCATATGGCGAGAAGTTGTTGAAAAGGCCAGAGATTTTTTTCAGACAATCCAGGAAATGTAAGTTTAATGCCGCATTCACTGCAAAGACGAAAGAAACATTTTGAATTTTCCGTAATAGATATTTGATATGGTTATCAAACTAAATGCTATAATTCAACTGTTCCATAGCAAACTCAGATTCACATACAGCTGGGTGAAAGTCACCCTAACAGACGCAACAAAAAATGCCAATCAGTTAATACGAGGGCGTGGTAGTTGAAACATGTAAAGACAATGACGCACGCTTAAATTTTCCTTTGCTTTTGTTCGTCTGTACTGCCCTTGGTGTGAATTCAGATAAATACCAGGGAAAACAATCAGGTGAAAAATCTTGACAAATTGTGTTGTTGCACCAAAAGATAACGAAAGAAGGGATTAAAAATGCCAGATTTATTGATTTTAAAAGGAAAAATTATATTAGCTATCTAGCAGTAGCATGACATATGCAGAAAAAGTTATTGGAGTTTGAGTGGAAAAAAAAAAAATCTAAAAAAAACCCTATATTATAGAGTTATCAGAATTTAAAAACTATGTTAGATGATGGTATCAATTATAAAGAAATAGTTTTAACTTCATAAAGTTATTCATCATACAGAATTTAAAATCTAAATAATAAGAAATATTCCTTTATGCACATACAAGGTTATTTCATTTTCGGAGCAAATGCAGGACTTGGGCAATGAATAATGTCCTGTTTTCGTCGAGCAGAACCGCAAGAAACAAAACAAAATGAATAAGTATTATTTTATTATGTGTTGTATTTTATAGCACACTATAGAAAAAGAGATTTATTTATGAAAGTTGGGGCTCTGACACAAAAAAAAAAAAAAAAGAATGTGCCCCATCCCATACACATATATACAACTTTAATCAAAAGTAGTGTGTATGTTGGCCATTTCTCAAAGTGGGGCAGAAAATGGATAAAGAACATTTCATGTTTGGGGACCATTCTTAAAGTGGACAAAAGATGTCGTTTAATTACTTTCACTAGATAAATTCTGCAAGTAAAAGTATATTTATTCTTCTAATTATTGATTATTTGAAGTCACAAATGTTAATTTATGGATAGTAGGCAGGAAAAAACCACAACTTCACTTTATTCGTTTGCAAAAGTCCCAGTCTCGTGAGGGGTGTACATTGATAGATATAAATTTCAAAACACAGCGTTTCCCAATCAGGGTTCCCCGAGTCCTGGGGTCATGTGAAACTTTTTAATATTTTACAAGAAATCATGCGTTTTGATTGTACCAACTAGTTCCGTATGAAATTTAAAATGGAACTTTTGGCAACTCTTATTGGAGCTAATAATGTGATGTCTTAATTTAAAACCTTAGCCGAGCGTTTCCAGATTGGGTTCCTTGGTGGTTAGCTATATAGAATATTTTTTGTTTCTGCTGTAAACTTTTTTTTTGCAGTTGGAGTTGACGTTCTTTAGGATACGCATTTTGTATTGATTACGTATTTTACTCTCTTCCTTACTAAAACTTAAGCACTATGGACTGAAATTTTAAATTCCTCAAAAGTTTTTAAAATATGCGCCTGTATCATTTTTTTTTTTTTGTTTTTTTTTTTTTTAAATGTATAAAGTCATTTTTTTGAATGTAAAACTTCCAAAAATTAGTTCAAAAGTAAGATTTTCATGCCGCATTTGATCGAAACATTTCATCGATCGAAATACCTAATTTTGGCACGATAAATATCTCTAATTATTTACACCGTCCGAATCTATCTTTATATAATTTTCAAATTTGTCTTTATATAATTTTTTATATAATCGAATAATTTTTTACATAACCGAATTTATCTTTATATAATTTTTATCTAAATGATTGAATTTTCAAGCAGTCTGAAAATTTCATTAGTTTTTCCTCAAGGCAAATATAATCTCTTACTAAGAGGTTTTCGAGAAGTAATAATATATTTAACCATTTAAGTACATGATAAATGTAAACGTTCGTTTAAAATAACATTTTACACAACAAAAAATTCGCATTATTCGCACACATGAACCACTTTTTCTTCCACATTTTGTTGCTTTTGGGAAAAATATTATAAAAGTAATGTAGTTCTAAATTATATTAGCACATTTTAAGATATTGCATTCCCTGACTGTTCAGTCTATTGCAAGAGACGTATTCTGCTATCGCCATTTTCGGAGCCAATCAACATGTCAGAAAAAAGTAATGAAAGTAGTTGAATTTACTTCAAACTTTTGGAGCAAAGAATTGGAATATCCATGTAAAAATAACAAATAAATATGCTTCTACGTTGGCAAGTTAAGGTAGACACAAGGGACATGGAAAAAAATTCCAATTACCAAAAGGTTGGATTTATTAAGTTGTAATTCCTTAATTAGTAGAGAGAGGAAGTATTCGGACCCTTCTGCGCATGGCAGAAAAGAACGAATTCATTCGAGTTTTAGGGAAGTTCGTTTTGCCGCGTTAATTTAGTGCACGAATCAGAATGACTGCTTCACTTCTTGTTGAAATCAACTTCATTTATAAACTGGCTTGTAGCATCAGACTGGAAGCAATCAAGTATTCTAAAGGAATTAGAGCGAGATCCAAAACGGCACATTCCATATACCAGCAGTTCCTCCCTTGAACATAAATGAATTCTTCTTGGCATTCTGCCAGGCAGATTGCTTTGGTAGAACTGTAGTTGTGGGAAATCTCTTTGGTGCTTTCGTTTTCTTCTTCCTGCCGAACCACTTGCAATGATCGCGATTTTCTTCCAAAACATCAGCTCTGTTAGGTAACGATATTCCTAAGGTTTTGGCTACATCAGATTTTGTATCCCCATTTTGAACCGCTTCGATCAATTACTTTTTTTTTAGAAATTGACAAAGATTTTAATTTGTTTGGAGCACTGTCATTGCGCTGAAAAACAACTTATAACTAACGTGCTGCAAGTGAACGATAAGCTGGGCAACGAAAAGACGAGATAAAAAAAAAATGTCACACCATCTAACAACTTTTTTCCTATAAATTTCTTTGGAAAAAAGAGAAACAGGCAAAGACGCGTTTGTGCACAAACTTTGAATTATAGAGTGGAAAGAGCCACAGACTTCGAATGATAGCGTGTTCACTAGTGGTTTGCGTTCATTTTCACTTCGAATTACCAAGTGTATCAAAACACAGGGAAATCATTCGATTTAACGAGATATTCTCAAGGGGCAGACCAGCTACTTCAAAATATCAGGAAATTCGAATTATCGAGATTCGCATTAACGAGAGTCGACTGTGCTTACTAGGAAATAAGAATAAAAATTTTGATTAAAGACTCATTCGGAAAGAAAGTATGGCACAACTCATTGCTTGCACAGCCACATGTGTTTTGCGTTTCGTTAACGTTAAACCAAATAAGATTATAATAAAAATATAATTACACGTTAATTTAAAGCACAAATGAGCAATAAAATGCAGACATATGTTTCGGAATTGCTTGGAATCCCTTTTTCAATGCGACAGGGAGCTTCTAGATGCAAAATTAATAAACTAATAAATAAACTAGTTTAGTTGCCGTTGCAGCCTTTCTTACATTGGACAGACAAAACGTGCTCTGAAAATTCGCTTAAATGAGCATAAAGGTTATGTACGAAAGCAAGAGTTAAATAAGTCTAGCATTGCTCAACATTGTTGGAATTCCAACCACTCTTTTGATTTCAATTCTGGTAAAATTATTCAAAAATGTTCTTCCCCTTTAGAGCTTGACTTTTGGGAAGCTTATCATATTAACAGGAATAGTTCTAATTTGGTTAATGATTCTTCCTCAACTCCTTATTTTTCACAGGTCTGGCATAAGTTTCTTTAATTTGTTGTTCTTTCTTGGTTTTCTTGTTGTTTCCCTTTTTTTGTGTCTATTTTTCTCCTTCCCCCTCCCATCCCCCTCTTTTACATGTGTACTTTGTTTTGGTATTTTCTGTACTTATTTTTACTTCATTTTTATTCTTTGTATTTTATTTTATTAATTTTGCAATTTTTATGTATTCTCACATTTTTATGCCTGCTGTCGTGTTTTTTGCTTTATTTTTATTGATATTCCTTTTTACTTCCTTTACTTTCAATTGGATTCGTTTGTTGCTCTCTTATTGGTGTCTTCCTTCTACTTCTACTTCCACTTCACGCTGCCTTTATTCTCATTGGTTTACTGTTAATTCTTAGGCTATATAAGCTTTGTTTTTGCTGCTTTGTTGCTGCTTTGTCATTTGGATGTTTTGCATCTAGAAGCTCCCTGTTGCATTGAAAAAGGGATTCCAAGCAATCCCGAAACATATGTCTGCATTTTATTGCTCATTTGTGCTTTAAATTAACGTGTAATTATATTTTTATTATTGTTTACTTGCACAAAGTTAAATTATTTTTAAATAAGATTATGTTTTCATTTAAGGTGAACTAATAAAAAATTGTTTTTGTTTATATTCACTTTCATTTATTTAGAATTGAAATCGTTTTTGGATATGTACCGATAAACTTTTACTCTGATACTAATTTTATGTCTGATATGGGCTGTCTTGTTTATACATAGGACCATCCATATTAGGGTGGGCTGAAATTTTTTTTTCCCTGCTTTGAAATCCAATAGGGTGGAAAATATGTTTATTGCAATAAGTCTAGTGTGTTAAAAACTGCATCCCTACACTGTAAAAAAAGTTGCCCAAAATGCATAAGAATCTTCTGGAAACCATTTATTCTTAAGTCTAACGTAAAATTACAGAGAACAAAAAACAGAAAACTACACAGTCTTTAAAAAAAGAAATTACAGAGAGCCAAAATTAGAGAACATTTTGTAAATTGATATCAACAGATAAAGGTGATTACTATGACTTAGTCCGTTCTGCCAAATACGGCTCTGGAGTCGAGAGCTAAGCTGCTCACTAAAGCTGAACTGAACCATACGCCAACAATATACAATACATTTCTTGACAATTTTTAAACTAGTAATCACAGGTCTCAAGTGTCTAATTATGTATTTGTGTATAATTTTTTAACTGATAGACAGAGATCTTAAGTGTTCAGTTTTGCGTAACCCAACAGATCTTTCTCTGACGCTTTACAGTGGAAAAACAAGAAATTTATTGAGAAACTGTTATCAAGAAACTTGATTACATAATTTGAGACGAGTCCTTTGTAAATTTACAAAACACTCAAAGTTTCCTTTCGGTCTTCTTACATAAATGTTTAACAGTGTGTTAATTGATATGTTTTGCCACGACAGGGGGTTTGAACCCTCCAAAAAGATTTGAATAGTGCGTTTTTTCAACATGTAAATTCGTAGAAGGAACCCTAACACTCCATTCTAAAATTGCTGCGAAAGAGCTTCACTAAAAGTCTACTTTCAACTAAAGAGCAGAAATAAATAAGTTGCATCGTAATGAGTAAGTTATGTGTATATTTACCGTCACGTATGAATCCTCACCTTGAAAACACGTTCCACGTAAATCATGCAGATGAAAATTTGTACAAAGATGTATAACAACTGCTAAAATATGCAAAGCCCAAAAAGCGCAATTAGTCATGTCAACCAAACCATAATTTGGAATCTAAGTAAGTTGTCATTCCATTTCTCTGCAATCTCAGCTTGAACATCCCCTGAGAAAATCAAAATCGATTGCAATTTCATCATTTATTATTCGAACGAAACTGCTTGGATTAGGGAGAAAATAGGTGACGTTTTCATCTTTCGAGTTTTATTTACTAAATTAATCAATGTGAGAGTACTCAATCAATTAATCTCAATTTCAAACTTCTCAGTTAGTTTAAACTGGGAAGCACAAAATTGGAGTGTAGGTTTGACATTTCCTGCCGTCGTTGTAGTTAATGAATCTTTTATGAAACTTATTTGAAGAGGAGAAGGTTTACATGCTTCAGTATGTATAGTTATGTAATGAAACTGTTATGCATGAAGTATTAAACATATTAAGGTGCGTGATTTGTAGTCACTCATTGTTTAAATGCTACTCAATATGTTCAGTTATATATTGTAGTTTTTTTTTTATGTTAACTTGGGGAAAAAAACACGTTGTGAAATTACATAAATATGACATTGCCTTGCCAATTTAAAATTAATTTATTGCTTATAAGAATGCTTTCGAAGTTGTATAATAATATATGAAACGAATTTCAACTAAATTCGTAACAAATAACAAAATGGTTTCAAAACTTAAATACACACGTAAAAATTCAAAAATACCTGACATATTTGCGTTATTTCCTCACATGTTAATTTTATGTCATCATGCGTAGTAATCATAGCGTTCGGCAGTAGTTAACTAGAAGTAGTTAACTACTAGTTGTAACTACTTTTTCTTTGAACTAGTTAACTATTAGTTTAACTACTTTTTTTCATAATTATTAGTTTAACTACTTTCAGAATTCCAACTACTTTTAAAAATTTTTTAAATCAATTTTTTGAAAAAAACACTATTTCTTAAACATTAAATTATTTAAATTTTTAGCTTATGAATATTACTCACAGAAATGTACTTTTTTTATTTTATGTTATATAATGTAAAAGTACGCGTAAAAAATCATAATATTTATTTCAGTATTTACGCAAATTAGGAAAAGCTTTCTAATATAATCAATAAATGGCGCCTGAACCAGCACATGCACGATGAAGTTTCAAATGAATTATACTTAAAAGTAGTTAACTACTTTTGGAGAACAGTTAACTACTAGTTGCAACTACTCTCAGAAAAAAGCAGTTAACTACTAGTTGCAACTAGTTTTGTTTTGACTAGTTAGTAGTTGGTAGTTAACTATTTTTTGACGAGAAGTTGCCGAAGACTAAGTAATCATAACATTCGTTTTTCCTTTGTGATATTAAAGACAGTTTTACAAATAAACCTATCTACTCTGAATTAATCTTTCAAATAACTATCGTTATAAAGAGTTTTAAATTATACTTCAAATAAGTTGCTTGTAAAATTGGTTTTAAGGACTGAAGTAATTTCTTTCTCTAGTTTTTTTTTTTCTCTGGTACCCCGCAAAAATGAGAACTTTCATAATAATGTTTTTCCAAGAACTGGAGAACAATTATGAGTTTTAGTTATTTCTGAATATTTTAGCAGGAACGTTTTTGAATACCTTCGATACGTTTTGCACACACGGCACACGTAATTTAACAACGTTCTAACTCTAAAAATTAGCTGTCACATCGCAAATGTGACAAGCAAATCTTCTATTTCCAAGAACTGGATTTGCGACAGTGCGAACTTGTTTGGACAGGATTTTAGCTATGAAAATTAGTTGCACAAATATAAATTTGACAAGATTCTAACGGTGAAATTTGTTACTGCGCCATACTGGAACCGCAAATTTTACAATATTCTAACTTCAAAAAGTAACTTTCATACTAGTAATTTCAGTTGTAGCATCGTTAAAAGCAATTTGCTCCACACCGCGAATATGACTGATATTTCTAACTATAAAAAGTTGGTTCTAGCACATCGTGATATTTAGTTGTGATAAGTCCTGATTTAAAATTGCTCTTACTTGATCTTCGTTGTGCCTGTTGAATCTGTTTTGTTGATTCTGTAGTTTTCAAAAGATAAAAAATTAAAGAAAAAAATACCCCAGGAACCTGTTGCTTCTTCATAGTTCAGAAAAACATTTTTATTTATGTTGTAAACTTGAATAGGGAAAAGTGTAACCTACAAAATATGGTTGTTACCCATCAGAAACCCGTTTTTATAACTCTTTGATTGAATAACACTTCTGGTTTTATGTGTGGTGATGAAAAGTGAATTCGTTAGACTAAGTTCTAACTCCAAAAATGGATTTTATCGCTAACCAGGCGTGAGATATTTGTAAGAACTTGGAAGCATCATGCTCAAAAACTTCTCGAAAAAGACTTTCATTGTAAAATTTGGATTTGCACTTTCTTATTTTAAAACTTATTTTAAAAGTTTCACCTTACAAGTATTAGAAGCTTGATAAAAAACTGTCTAGACCTTTCTAAAAATTCCAACAAGTCACGATTCTAAGTAGTAGTTGTTAAATATTTTCTCATTTCTTATTTAACCAATGCATAGGGGAAACTAAAACTTGCTACATACATGTTTTTGCAATCTGCAGCTAAAGTATTGCACTAATGGCCTTTATCATCTAAAAAATATAACAGGTTATAACCAGAAAACTACACAAGAAGAATTATATATTACTTATAAAATTTTAACAATAACCTTCTGCGAAAGAATGCTTTTCTTAGTCAAAGTGGTAGTTTTAGGAAAGAGAAAAATGAAACGTTTCATGATTATTCATTTCGCTATTTAAATTTCAAATGAGTTTTAGTCCTACCTGCAATAAACTATTTAAAATTCATGCTTAATTTATTTGAGCAGCTTGCTTAATTACTCGAAAATTTCTAATTAGCCTGCTTTTAGTAAACATCGCTTTCAAATGAACCTCGAAATGTAGTTGTGAATAGAATATTTAAATATTAAGGTAGGTACTTATGCAAATAAAATGTCAAAACATTATGAATGTCATTGTACTACTAAAACATAATTTAAAATAAATAAACAATACTTGTAGAAGTCTAATTTACTAAGGCAGTAGATCCAAACATAAATACTTAACGAATACAATTCCACATGGATATTATTAAATTTAACTGCCTTTAGCAGCATATGTTTTGACTTAATAAAATAAGCACGTTAGATATAAGTCCCTTAAAATGCAAGAGAATGTTATTAAATTTTAACTGAGACCACAGATTTCAAAAATACTTACTATAATATATACAAATTGAACCATTACAAGATTTTTACTTTTTTAACTAGAAGGTACGATAAAGAAAAATATTATCATTGTTTTTTTATTAAAGAAGTATACTGGTTATTACATTGTGAATATAGAATATTTCCTTACAATTACCTTTCGTAGTTTTAAACGAAAGTGTGTTAATCCTAATTTTAATCATAATAAACTAACACGCATACTTATTATACGGAACAGTTTTTGTTTTTCGAAAAAACACGTTAAACGTAATTTTTGACTCTATTTTTTAAAGTATAAATTGTTTTACTTCAATAAAAGAAGCTACCTTATCTTAAATCCTTTTTAAATACAGTCAGATCTCGATATAAGGTCACCCCCCCCCCCGGGACTAAACAAAAATAACCTTATAGGTAGTGTGACCTTATAACCGATTCATACACATTTGCTATTCAATGAGCCGGGACTTTATAATAGGGACCCTATATTCGGGGTGATCTTATATTGAGGTCTGACTGTATATCTAAGCGTTATTTCTTTTACTTTAATTTTAAACAATGTAATGGAAGACGGAGCGCAGGGTACCCACCTTTGTATTTCTGATTTCTTTAACAAAAAGGGAAAAAAAAAACTTTTTTGTCTTTTTTTTTCCCCACAACTAGCTCTGCAATAAGAGTCAAAAGCTTTTTGATTCAAAATTTATTGATGTATTAAACTAGATAAATTTGTATTTTTCTGTATTTCATGAAATGACGAAGTATCCGCGGTTTTTTTTTCACAAGCATACCCATGGCATAGCTTGTGTGATTGCCCCGTTTACAAACGTGACATGACATATTCATAGCATGCAGATTGCATGTTTGTAAATTAAGTACCAAACGAATTTTGCGATTATATGATGACATACATACATGTACACATACGTAGTGTACGGTACCATACACTACGTAACATGCGAAACATCAATACGATTTTTTAGTAAATGAAAAAAGAAATAAGAAGTTTCGTCTAGAACTGTACAAGCGTACTTTCCCTTATGCACCAACTTCAAATTTATGATCCTAGCTATCTTTCTCTCTCTCTTTCTCATAGATATATTTCACTACCAGTTACGATTAAATTTTGCGTACGATACGATACCGACATCATGCAAGCACCAAACTATGGTAAAAGGATACTAAAAAATTTGTTTACTGATTGGCCTGGAAAAGTAACATAAAATTTATATTTATTACGCAACTTACGGACTTTAATAAATTTATTTCTATTTCTTTAAAAAGTATTTCCACTCATAACTCAATTTTTAATTTCCGATTCTTTGAAGTGGCAACACCTGAGTTTGTGTACAGTGAGCGATCATTCTCATATAAACAAATAGTAGGGTCGTACTTTTGAAAAAATAGCGTTTATCTACTAATTTCAGATTCTTTGGAGTAGCAATACCTTTGTTTACGTTAAACGATCATTCTCATATAAAAAAATAGCAGGGTCAGACTTTTAAAACAAATTTCGTTTATCTACAGAAAAATGTTTTTGGTAACGGACAGTTATATGTTTCCCTCTCTCGTGCAAAGTCTTTTATTGAACTCAATGTAGTAGCAGATAATACAGAACTTGAAAACTGTGTTCACACAAATTTTCAGCGAAGTTTGATTATTGAACTTATAGCTCGAACATTTTCCTTCTGTTATCACCTAGTTTAGTTTAATTCTTGATATTTTCAAATTTTTTCTTTTACAGTAGTCTTTTTTTTTTTCATTAATTCCCTTATGTGTTCGTTCCTTCTTTCCACCATTCATTCATTAAGAAACATCCATTAAAAAACCAAATCACAAAATTTCATAGGAAAATAGGCTTGTCAGTTTTCGATGAAGTTAGTATCTCTACATGCTCTACATCAAAAGGTCTTTCCGATAAAGTTTGTTCCATGCAAATCCGTCTGTTAAACCAGGATATACATAGGATTGAATTTTGTGCATAAGCGCAAATGTTATTTTTTTTTTTGAACTGCTTAACCCATTTTCGGCCAATGGTGCGTATACGCACCATTTCAAGAAGTATTTTTTTATTGACACTGTGACGTATATTTTTCAGTAATTATATTTTTCTACTATTTTTAAAGGTTCTGAAGACAAATAAAAAGTATTAGTGACTTGATTAGCGCAAGCTCTTTATGTTGAGAAATTTTCAAAAAACGCTAATTTTTCAACTCGATACGATCATTGACAAATTCTACTTTTTGAAAATGTATAACTTATCTATTTGAGTTTAATCATATGTTTTTATAATGGCCTTAAGTTGCAGGTTCTGTAAAAAAAATTAAAATAAAATAAATATCATTAAAACTTTAACATTTTTATTTAAATTTAATGGTGCGTTAACGCACCATTGGCCGAAAGCATGAACAAAAAGCAAAAATTGAAAACCCTTGTTTTCATGCAAATTTTGGCGTTTTATGCCATATTTTGGCAGGCAATCATCAGAAATGTTTATAAAGAGGAAGCCGGTAAAGTTTGGATTCAAACTTAGGTGTTCGGGCTCATCTGACGGATACCTGTTCCAGGTGCGGAGACTAACAGTGATCTACAAAATATGTCATTAGGAACAAGTGTTGTTTTGGAATTAGCGTGGTTCCAAAACCTGGAATGCACAGAATATATTTTGATAACATTTTTTCTTCTTACGCTTTATTCGTCATTTTAGAATAAAAAGTTCTTTTTTTATTTGGCACAGCTCTCGAAAATCGCATATCTGGTTGTATATTGGACGACTCCAAAAATATGACAAAAAAAATCGTGATTACTACGAGTTTGCCTTCAACAAAGACGCAGAAACATGTGCAATCAAATAAAACGACAATGCTATGGTGACGATTGTTACTGTTACTAATAATGCGACTACTTTGCTTCTTATAAATACCAAACGATACAGTCGCAAAGAAAGAATGTTATGATTTCCCAACCGAACGTTATTACGGATTACAATGAACATATGGGAGGTGTTGAAATTCATGACAATGACACAGCATAAACATTGAAGGTAAAAAATGTTGGTGGCCAATATTTACAAACATCATTGATAGCGTTGTAGTTAATTCATGGAATCTGCATAGAATTTCTACTAACACAAAAAGGGCCCTCGTAGACCAGATATAGCAATTGCGCTATTAAAATCTGAGTGCAAGAAAAATCTATCTGATGAAAATAAACTGCAAATGACTCATCCTAACATGGGCGTCCATCATCCGCAACTCTACCGAAAGAAATCCGGACTGATAGTCGGCCATACCATAAGTGAACATGAAGAAAAAGTCCGTAGACGATGTAAGATGTGTAAAACAACATGATTTATCTGTGCCTCAAATGCCGAGTACATTTGCATCCAAAATGTTTTGAAAGTTTTCGTAAAAATATCATATTTCATTATAATACAGTTCACATGGTCCTCAAAATTATATTTCCACTTTCAACTTTTGTTCATTGATTCGGCCAATGGTGCGTATACGCACTATTTCATTTCGCAAATAAAATATTATTTTTCATGCATGAAACTTTTTTTGTGTCTTAATGGATGTAATTTAAGCATATTTTAATAAAAATAATACCACATTTTATAACATTTCTATGCTCGGCCGGAAGTGGGTTAAAACAGAACTAAAAGTGCTCAAGGGAACTTCTATTTTTTGTCCAGGGTTTAGATAATTTGTTTTGTATTTTCCCATAAGCGCTAATGTTAAGATTTTCCGAACTATTCAAAACTGAACGAAAATTTTTCCAAATCTGAAAGTTAAGTATGGAAATAAGGTGTATCGAAGAATTTCGATTAAAAAATCAAAACTATTTCGAATTGGACAACCCGCCTGAAAAGTGATAGGTTATTGCAGTGGGGGGGGGGGGATGGGTACAGATAGAGAACAGACCGACAGATCGACAAACACAGTTTCCGCGTGTCAAAACCCTACTTTGAAATGTTTTATTTTTTAATATTTATTAATTACTTCACTTATCTTTGACTTTTATTTATTTTAACGAAATTTTACGATGTATTTAACCTTCTTTCATATTCCTTTTTTAAAATCTTTTACGTGAAAGTATGCTAAGAAGAAAACAAACGAGAGGCAATTCCCGAAAGCTTCAGGAAAGCTTCAGAAGTAAGTCCCGCTTGCTCAGACATACAAAAACGTCAAAAGAATAACTATTAGCAGGCTCTAAATATTCAACTTTAGCTGCACAAGTATAGAAGTTATGAAACAAAACAGAAAAAAATAAGTAAATAAATAAAGCATGAGAGAAATTTCCGTTATTCATTTTTCTTTACTTTACATTTAGTTAATTTATACTTGTGAATTGCGTAAAAAATTCTCTCTGTAAAAGTTGCCAAACCTCCTTATAGAGTTCCACGTAAAACTCGACAAACTGACACTGAATTTTTTATCACATTCTTGGCGCAAAAAATGTCGAAATATTGCTGAGAGAAAAAAAAGAGAAGACTCCTTTTGGTAAATTCGATTACAACGAAAAGCAAAGTTGTAACCATACACGCTGTAAAGGGCCATGCATTTAAAATTCCAACTTTTTATAACTTACCGTTTCTTAGTTTCAGACTATACAGTTCGACCACGAACTTTTGATAGTTGGATGCGTCTGCGCATGGAAGAAACGAATCCCATTCGAGTTTTAGGAAAGTTTGTCTTGCCGCGTTTATTTAGTACGCGAATCAGAATATTTGCTTCACGTTGAAAGCAACTAAATGCATAAAATGGTATATAGCATCAGTTAAGGAAGAAATCAGGTATTCCAAACGAACTAGAACGAGAACAAGAAGTTCCGTCTAGAACTATACGAGCCTACTTTCCCGTATACACCAAATCCAAATTTATAATCTAGCTATCTCTTTCTATCTGTCATTTATTCATACTTTCACTTCTTCATTTATTCATTAAGAAATATCCTTAAAACCCCCGATAAAAACATTTCATAGGAAAATAGGCTCGTTAGTTCTGGATGAACTTTCTACTTGTTCATGTTCTACGTTATAAGAGCTTTCCGATAAAGTTTGTTCCAAGCAAATCGGTCCGTTAGATCAGGATTTATATAGGATTGAAATGTCCCCGTAGGTGTTATGTTAATTTTTTGAACTGCTTAAAAATGAACATAAACTGTTCAAATTAATATTTCACGCCAAGAGCTCCAGTAAGCTTGTTCATTGGAACGTGGATCTTGCACCCAGACATTACATAATTTGCTTCATTTTCGCCCATAGGCGTTAATGTTAAATTTTTTTGAACTGTTCAAAATTAAACGAAAAATTGTTCGAATCAAAAAGTAAAATATGAAAATGAGATGTCCTCGCCGAGATCTTTCGAATGCAAAAAGAATATTTCGAATCGGACAATTTGTTCAACAGTTCTTAGGGGGGGGGGGGGCAGACCGACAGACATACATTTTCACCATCTCAAAGCCCTACTTTCAAATTTTTTATTTTTCAATCTTTATTTAATTACTTCCCTTTTTCTTGACTTTTCCTTATTTTTAACGATATTTTCACGATACATTAAGCCTTCTTTCATGCTTTATTCTTACTATTTTTACTTTTACGTTAAAGTAGGCTAAAAACAAGACTTTTCGTATGCCAGCAGTTCCTACCTTGAACATGATTGGGATCTTCTTGGCACTCTGCCAGGCAGCTTGCTCTGGTTGACGGTAGAACTGTACGCACGTGAGCTCATACAAAACTCGTCCATTTTGACCTATGACGGTCAAAAGAGACATTTCGGTGGTTCATGTGTACCGACGCATAAACGCACAGACGTCGCAAAAAATAGTCAATATTGATTCAAAGGTCATTAAAATAGAAATTTTGGTTAAAATGTGAGTGTGAATATTTTTCAAATTTCGTATAAGGATGTAAAAAGAATAAATTAATTTTTGTATGTTCCGCTTTAAAAATATTGCAGACCAACCAGAGCTGCTTGTTCCAACATACTTAATATATGTTTGCTACCGGCATCCGGTGTTTTCGTGTGTATTGGCAAATTATTAGAATCGTTTAACATTGGTTGATAATAAATTGCTTAAAAGGCAGTTGTCCGACGCAACATGATCCTGCGGTGTGCTTAATTGCGTGTTAAGGAATATTCATATTTGGGTAATTCTTCTCCATGACAGGGTGCGTCCATGAATTGACAAGTTTGTCAGTTTATGCTGCAACTTTAAATAGATCGTCGAATAGCGTAGGAGTTTGATATTGAACTCGAGAGCAGGGAACAAATTACTAGTAACATGAGCAATTTTCAATCTATTAGGAAATCAATAATCGAGGAAGGATTAAAGTAATTTTATCAACATGCTCAGTTCGAGTATTTTGGTCTTTAACATAACAATAATTAGTGCATGTTGCAGTTTGTTTAAAGAAACTGGCACATTTTGTTTTTTTTCACTTTTGCAATTTGTATTTTCGTTGGAAATTTTAATCAGAGTTAATTAAAACAATTTTATTCTAATTCTACGTTGAATTATGATTTTTATTTAAATTTTGAGCTAAACAAAAATCAATTTATGTTATTGTTTGTTTAGCATTATTATTATTAATAAACTAATGCAATTTTTAGTTTTGTAAAAAACAAAGTTCAAGTACTTCTGAATTTTAAAAACAATTGATTTACGTTAAAGTTTGTTAGCTTATAATCTTAATGTTACGTTTTTCATACAATATTTAAACATTATGCTCCTTCCCAATTTATTGCAGCATGGCTACCTGCGATCATATAGCGGCTGTCCAGACGCGGCGCCAGAACAAAGGAATAAGCGTTCAAACGATAGTTATTTTTTTCCTCACTGGTGCGCTGCAAGCATGTACTAGTTTTGTATGGAAATACATTACGAAAGCATCGTTTTTGTCGGGTTTGCAGCATGCATCATGAAGATTTCTTTTTGGTAAATTTTTAGTTCATGCATTACAGATCGGAAATATGTCTCCCGATGTTTAATTGTGTCTAACCTATATATATTTATTTTAAAGATATTTTTCATCGTAAATGAAATAAAACAACAGGAAGCGGTAGAGTGTTTTTTCTAAGCATTAAACTAATGAATGCATACATTTTATAATTTCAGGGATTTACTAAATTCACGTTTAGTTTATATGCATATATATTATTTGTTTTTTCACTTCATCATCCTATTTTTCACTGTCACCTATTCAATAATTCTGCAAATAGAAATCGTGAGTTTGATGCTTTAGATGATATTTTTAATCAGTGAGGGCTGACATTTTCATTTTCCCCTTTTGTCTCGAACTTACTGGTTTTATTTATTTGTGCATTTGTTTTGTTTATTTGTACTTCAAGTTATTAATAAGAAAACAAACGTCATTATAGCCCAAATTTCAGAAAACATATTTCGGGACAAGAGGAATCATTTTATCAATGAATAGAGTTGTACGCATCTGGATGCAAGTAATTCAAGTGATTTACACTCACTTGGATTACTTACATTTTTTAGGTCAAATCTTTACGCATTGATAAAGGGGTTCCTTTTAATTCCAAAACATGTGTATGGAGTAATTTTTGCAGCTTGCGCTATAAGAACGTTGGTCCGCTCATTAATTTTTTACCACTCAAAAGTAAACTTTGAACTTCATATTATGTCTAGATTATGCTTTTGAATATATATTTTTTTTTTTGTTGTTGTTGTTCTGAGACGTTTAAATTTCTTATGCTTGTATAGAATGATAAAGTTAAAAGTGCAATGAGTGAGAGAGAATCTATATTATAAATCTAGTAATGTACCTTTTTAAAATTAAACTCGCGACACATGAACAAGGGTTACAATTGAAATACCTAAAAGAAAGGGAGACTTCCCTCTAAGATTTATTGTTGATTCTCCACGCGTTCATGAGTACTCCCATTTTGTACACCATAGAGTCTTAAAACATAGAAAAGTAAATAAACTATCTAAGTGACCGTTCATAAATGATGTCAAACTCTTTTCCGATATATTTGACCCCCTCCCGCCTTTGTCACAAATTGTCAAAATTCAACGGACCCCCTTCCCCCTTTGTCACGCTATGTTGTTTAAGCCTGATGTCACACTTCTTGTCACCCCCTCCCCTCCCCTTATCACACTTTGTCACAATTTCACGAAACCCCCCCCCCTCCTCCCTCGAAGCGTGACATCATTTATGAGTGACCCCTAAAGCGTATTTCTGATTTCTAATTTAAAAGTGGGGAAACATTAATTTAAGAAAGGATTTAAGGAAAATCAGGTTGCAGAAGATCAGAGAATCCGAAAGCTTATGGTGGATTTCATCGAAGAAATGCCGGTTGCAAAGACTTGGTACTAAAAATTGAGAATATTTCGGTGTAGTTCAGAAAAAAAGAAAAAAGAGGTGAGAGGAGGGAAGCTTACAGATAAGAGCATAAGTTATTGTAATGAAATAGTGGTGGGGGAGGGGGCTTTTGAAAAGTGGAGGGACGATCATGTAAAATAAAAAAAGTTTTCGAACGGTCCTGCTGCCCCCCCCCCCCCCGACTGAGAATACTCATTGCTTTTTGTTGTCAAGGAGTATGTCATCTAAATAAAAATGTTTAAAGGAATATTTTAAGAAAAATTGCTCTTATCCAGGGGTGTCCACGAGGGAAGTTCATGGTGTAGACTGCGCTATTAAATTTTTTGTTGAAATTTTTGACACCCCCTGGAGAGGGGGGCATGCTTTCATCGAGTCTTAGCCCTTTTGGGCGGTTGTCTTTTTTGGGGGACTTCGTACGTATTAGTATGCACCATCTTGCTTAGGGGGTTGGCACCCATGTATTGTCAGTTACAAGTTTTAAAAATAATCTTGATAACTCTGAACTGCATACAATGAAGCGTTTTAAGTAATTATTCTTTGTTTCTCATTTTTTTGTACTTAATTGTAATATTTGAAAATATTTACCCTTGATTACTTATTTTATTGAATCATTTTCCTTTACAAAGGCCTAATCTTTGACCTTTCTTACTTAATATTTTAGGATTTTATTCTAAATATTTAACTAGTGTAATTGCTTTAGATGAGACTTGCAAAAAAAAAAAAGGCGTTATTCTTATATGATAATCCATCTGTTGAAGTTAACTGAAGTCGGCTATACTATACAATGCAATATTAGTTATTTTAGTATTATGCTATTAGTATGTCAATAACAATAAAAAATAGTTGCATTAATCATTTACTAAATTACATAATTGTTCAACTAATCTTTATTTGTTAAGTCACTTCACAACCTAACTGTTCCACTTTCCTGTAATAATTAAATTTACAATAAATGGAATTGAAATAATTCAATTAACACATATATTTAAAATAACTTTATTAATCATAACCTATGCCATTTTTCTTTTAACTGCTGTTATTTAATAGTACAATTAACATGAATGTATTGAAAATTGCTTAATAATAAAGTAACTAATAACCATTTAAAGACTATTCAATACGGCTTTCAAAAACCTGCTAGCCAATTTATTTGTGCTACACAATGTGAAAGGATAAGTGTATTTCAGAAAATTATGCGCTATTATTGTCGTTCAAAATAAAAATAAATCTGAAAGCATAATATGATCAGGCAATTGCGAAGAAAATTTTCTCTGTGTTCATTATATGTAAAAATATACGTATGTATGAAAAGTTGTATTTTAACGAGCAGCTTCAAAGTCTGCATGTGTTACTACCAAAAACACGATCTTTTTATTTTTTCCTCTATATTAAAAACGTTTTAATGGCAAATACATAACCCTGCAACGTATTTTGATAGTTACTTTTGCCCTCAACACTTAAATGTTTATCTTTCTTTAAATTCAAGCCTTTAACGCGATGATATTGCAATGGTTAGACCTTTAAATCCTCGCTTTTAAGTACATGCTAACAGCGCCAATTGACTGAAGTGGCAGAAAATGTAAGTTCTGCTTGCACGCACTTTTTCGCCCGTTTGGACAGCCGCTATATGATCGCAGGCAGCCATGATTGCAGTAATTTTTTTTTTTTTTTTTTGTTTAAAAAAATTTTGAAAAGATAAAACAGTACTCAAAAATTATTACAACATAATCATGACATTTTTGTTGAAAATTAAATTTATCAATCAGTTATCGTCTGCTTAAACGGAATTCCGTAAGTCACGTAACGCGGTGCCAGTGACCTCTGTAGAGGAAAAAAAATACATTTCGTCTTAGAGCAGTCGGAAATTAAATATTTTTTTCAGTCTTAATACTCTTGTTGTAATGTTTTATTAGTTTTTTTTAATTAATATCGAAAAAGCTCAAGAATTACTTGCATGGAAGAACTTGACTCACATTTACAGAATGCCTAAATTTTCGTACTTTCCAATTAGGGCACATTAAAGTAATATTAATATTTATTGACTCACTTCATGGATATGGAGTATAACAAGAGCCATAAACAATGATTTATTCATTAGTAATTATGAGAACAGCATTCGGATTAGTTAAATATGTTACTTCAAGAATTATTTTTTTCTTGTCTTGCTCATTACTTCCGTCGGCACATATATGCGCTATTTTTTCTTCGCTTGTCAATCGTAAAATGTCAACTCTTTTTCAATGCTTCGATTAATTCTTTTTTAAAAAACTCGATACACACAGATACAGAGCAAAATATCTTCCACAAAAAGAAGTCAAAATTATTCTATTAAAAAACTTAAATAGAATTACTTTGCATAAAGCTATTCCATATGTATAAACGTTTATTATAACTGCTATTGATGCATAATGGCTACATAAATAGACTAATAATAAAACGGCATATTCCGTTGTACGCAAAGTAGAAACCGGCTGTCTTCCTAACAGGGAATCTTGTTAAAAAAGAAGGGATGCTCCGCATTAACCGCCTTTATTGCTATCGCAGTGAAATTATGCTACCTCTTTTTAAATAAATTTGCGATAAAACCCTATTGTTGAAAAACCACTTGGCTTCGTTGAGCTCGTCAAATGGCAGCGTGACTGTAAACAGAAACTCTTCCATATTGACAGCCTAAATGTAAACCTAATGCTCCGTCTAAATGTAATTGTAGCCAATGGCTGGATATCATTAGTATCAATACTTCTAAAAAATTCAAATTGTTGGGCAAAAGTTCGACGATTCAGCGCTAGATGTTAACGCCCGCCTTTGTTCTGAATAATATTTAGTAGAGCAGCGGTTATCCGAGCCCCGACAAACCGAGTTCCGAGTTAACCGAGGTACATTAGTCTATGAAAAGAGTGGGCCAATTTTTATTTTTTTTTTTTGGAGCCCCAGCTGATGGCACAGTCACTGACGTCAGATGCTTTTTCATTTTGCTAGTGAGCAGTTTGTTTACGGTTTGTTTAATAACCGACTTCACAAAGGAAAGCGGTTATACATTCATACTGTATGTATGCCGTTTTTTTTTTTTTTGTTTTTTTTTTTTTTTTTTTTTGTCCACTTATAACTTCGCACTGGATGAACCGATTTTCATGATTTTTTTTAATCGATCGAGGGTGATTTCCCATAGGCCCCGTACCTTCGTTTGACCATATTCGATAAATAGAACAAAAGTAATGGGCAGAAATGTAGTATGTTTTTCGATTTTGTCATCTGTAACTTTTGACTAAATGAACCGATTTTGACGATTTTTTCTTTAATCGATAGAGGGTCGTCTAACTGAAATATCGTACATCAATCTGACTACATTTGATTTTTAGAAAAAACGTTGCGGGGGGGGGGGGGGAAATAAGTATATTTTATTTTAATTGGAAAAGCTTGGCTTGATTTTTCTTAGTTGGGAAAACTATTAATAAATATAAAAGTAATTGTTTAAAAAGTGCTTGTTGCCATTGTGCTATAATATTAAAAGCAATTACAGCAAGAGTTTGGCTTTTCTGAGGCAAAAATTAATCCAATCAGTTTGTCTGCTAAAATCGAGTTCAAAACGGAATTTTTCATGAAAATGATTAGTTTTTAGTGCCATTTATTCAAAGAAGGTTAGCCCTTTGATAGAGATTTTTAAAAAAAATAGAGTATTTATATAAAAAATATATTTACACTAACAAGAATAAAATAAAATAACTTTTATAAAAAAAAAAAATAGAACCGACTTCAAATTATAAATTGCTAATAAACTAAAAAGTGAAAAATAAATAAATTTTTTAAACAACATCGATGTGACTTTTAAACATAGTTTTAGAAGTCGGTGAAAAAATATGCATCTAGTTACCATTACACCATTTGCTACTTCATATTGGAACTGTTGCTAATTCTAGGAAAACATATATATTTGTAATTGATTCTTGATTACAAAAGATTTCAACTATCCTAATTTTTCACCGACTTCTTTGTTCCGACTTTTTAGTTCACTTTATAATTTGGAGTCGGTTCTATTTTTTTAATAAAAGTTATTTTACTTTCGTTTGTACTCTACCGTATTTGTTACACGATGAGTGCTAAACGCAAACGAACTGTTGTGTCATTGGAGACTAAATTACAAGCCATCAGCAGACTCGAAAAAGGTCAGAAAATTAAAAAAGTAGCTTTAGATTTAGGTGAGAGAGAATAATCATTTCATAATATGTACATTAAAAGCCTTTTTGCACGTCTTTTTTGAAAGCCTTTTTACACAAGCCGACGTTTTCATTAATTTCATCCACGTTTCCCTGTCGATTTGGACAGAGTCCGTGTTATCCGAGTTTTCGATTATCCGAGTCACCCTCAGTCCACATTACCTGGGATAACCGAGGCTCTACTGTACATTTAAAAAAAAAGTGAGAAAAAAGGTTTTTTGACACATGCATAAAGTTGATTGAAGTAATGAGGTATTTCATAAGCACTTCACTTTTTCGATTGATGCATAATAACACTTATCGAGCTCGATGGGCAAATCATAACCTTTCACAATATTTCGTATGCGATAAAGAACAAAGCTATATCAGAAAATGGATGACGGTAAAAACATTCCGATTATAGTATTGATGAGAAGCAATAAAATGTTAAAGCAATAGCACTACTTATATCAAATGCTCTCCCCTTCCCTTCTGCATCCGTTCTCAACCCAAACTCTTCTTTAATCGATGTATCTACAATTTATTCAAAATGCTTAGTTTCACTAGAGTGGAGCACTTAAGAAAAATATATTTTCTCTTGAATTCAATTTTAAATATTGAAGATGCAATAAACAAGCTTAAAATGATATTAAAATTCTACTGCTGCCTAATATGTTTTATTTGGTTTAATGTCTTATGCGGAAATCATGTATTAAATTTCGACTCTCATAACATTCTTATCTGCTGAAATCCTGTTTCCGGTTGAATGAAGCTGGAATTTAACGATTCAAACATAATTGAATGACTTTACGGCAAATTGATAGAAAATAATGCATTTACTGTTCTCTTAAATATGATTTTATTTGTTGATAAATCCTTTTATTAATTTTAAGTCATGGAGAAGAATCCAATGAAGCATCAATGGCAGGAAATAGAAAATTGAAGTGACTAAAATTTTAGTTATTTTGCTTATTTTATTCCGCAAAAAAGCAGATGACGAATACATTCTTTCTATCCTCAACTTGTGAAAAAGTTATCACAAATGCAAAGGGTGGTTAGAATTAAAGTAACCCTGCTTAGATTTATGTAGAACTCGTTCTAAGGGATCATTCATAAATTATGAAACGCTTCAAGAGGGGGGGGGGTCGTGAAATTGTGACAAAGTGTGACACGGGGAGGGGACGGGTAACAAGAAGTGTGACATCCTGCATTATGCAACATAGCGTGACATGTGACAAAGGGGGGAGGGGGGTCAAATATATGGGAAAAAAGGGTGACATCATTTATGAACGGCCCCTAATGGATGTATGTGACTGAATCTTGGTATCTATGTTTTATGGACCAGGGCGAAAAGAAATATGAAACAAGAAAGGAAAAAAATATTTTTTTTCCCGCCAGGTGAGATCCTGTTGCTCCTCTATCAGTTGCAGTTCGCATCACTAAGTTGCTGCAATTGAAAGATAAATCTTTCTCAAGGCTCATAAACGTGCCATAACACGCCGGCAGGGTGGCGTAGTGGTGAGGCACTGGCCTCGCTCGCCCAAGGCTCACAAGATCAAACCGGGCTCAAGTCGGTGAATTTTCAAGATGCAGAAAATCGTCACTGCTCAGGACGTATGATTATTCGGCATGTTAAAGATCCCTTGATATCCGTTTGGCTTGTATACTCTCGGCTAAATTAAATTCCTAGTGCAGTTTCGCACAAATTACAGCTCAGTTGCCCCGTCTAGGAAGAAACTAAGCGTCAAAATTCTCAAAAGTTATAATGGCATCCGCCGATGGTGGCACTGCAAGAATGGATGCGGATTTCCGGGGAATACACTAGGTCTGCAAAGGTTAATGACCATAAGTAGCCCCATTAGCAAGAAAAAAAACGTGGGTTGGCTCAAACCGAATGTACGTTCAACAAATTCTGTGTTGAAAAAAGTTATTTTATTTTTAAATTGCGTGTTTTGGTAACGCAACACATTTTATCCTAGTGGCAAAAATTTTAACTAATATTTCTTTTCCCCATGGTCCACATAACGGTTATCCGAAATTTCAAGTATACGCACTGCTAAGCGCACATCTGCAGCTCATCTGCAGTGAGCTAAGAATGATACATTGACGATTAAAGTTTTGCTCCTCCATGTAATTTATTCGGGTACCACTTTTACGTATTAAAAAAAAAAAATGTTTCCCATTCATATGTAACAACGAAACACGGTATTTAGGTGAAATAAGTGGAAAAGTACCACTTGGTGGCAATACATTTCACCAAAAAAGTGCAGATACGACCTTTGCGCTTAGCACGGCTGTACATCTCTTAGAACGAGAGTTACGTCGGTACACGCGAGTTAAGTGTAGTTATAACCACCATGTACAGTTGAAAATAGATGATTTAAGGTGCTTTGTCACCAAAGGCGACAAAGACAAAAAAAAAAAAAGTCTTTTCTGATTTGCGCAAGGGCAGAGCATAGTTTTGAAAGCAAAATTATGCTCTGCGCTTGCGCAGAAGTGGAAAAGATATGTTTTTTGTCTTTGTCGCCATTGGTGTCAAACCGCCCTTACTGGGGGGAAAATCAAGACAACATTAATTCAAGAAATTTCGAGAAAAATGTCGGTCGTTTTGAATATAACACAAGTTAATTAATTTATATGTTATTGATAAATGTATTCCAAAGGAGAAAAATAGTCTTAGTTCGTTTTTCATATAATGTTTAGTAGTATTACTTTACTCTCTGTGAAGAACAATTTAGAAGTAGGACTAATTCATAGCATCGCTGTAACAGCTGTTCATTACTGGTGTTGTATTCCAGTTTGGAATCCTTCGTTAAGGACCAAAGAGCAATTTATATATAAAACTTTGACTTTTTTCTCCTCAAACTTAATCCATTAATTCAACAAAATCGATTTTAACTGCATAAAAAAGTTAATTACGCATTTACAGTTTGAGAACGTCTTTCAGAACCGATAAAAATATATAGAGATACAAATTTTAAAAAAATTATCAAAAAGGTTACATGAAAGTGTTCTTTTTTTGAGCTGAAGAGGCAGAGCTATATATTTCGGGATCAGAAATGAAGTAATATTTCTTAGCTTATACGATACGCTGCATTGGCAATCTATAAACAAATGCACGCTCTGTCACGTGTGCAAAAACAATAAAAAAAAAACAGAAACTGTTTCTGGGAATAGAAATACCAGATGGGGGGAGAAAAATAATGTATAAAACATTACGGGGTTTTTTGGCTCTGTAGTCACGAAGCGTCGGCTTCTGTTTATTATTGAAGACAAAACTACAGTAAAACTTTTTCGAGTCACGAGAATTATGAATTCTTTCAGTTACAGATTTCCTTAAGTTACTTTTGGATGCAGGAGAAGAAAAAAACATATTACACATTTATTATATGAGTGTTTATTAAACATTACTCTTCTATAAATCATTATAATGTGAATAGAAGTGAAATGCTTTGTTTTCATAAATTCATATACATGGTAACTCATTTGGTATCAGAAAAACAAATATCGTAAAAGTATTAAAATAATCAAAATTGTTTTTTTTAAAGTACTTTTGTCGCGTTTTGCAGTGCAGAATTTCAGCGGTTTTTTTCTTTCTTTTCCATGTTAACATGCAAAGAACAAAAAGTATTTTTCTCCACCAGACCCCTACCTGTTAGCTGAAGCCTTAGGATTGTTTTCGCACGGAACTGGTAGCGAACAAAAAGTAATGGTGGCACTACTGTTTTACTCTCAGGATGTTTTAAATTTATTTATATTTCTTCGCAAAGAGACAAAAAAAAAAAAAAAAAAAACAACCTTTATTTGAAACTACAGTAAAACTTTGTCGTTATGGCAAGCCGACCGGATTTCATAAGACTCAGGTTTAAATACACAATACAAAATTATAAAACATTTCAATAAAAGGGTTAGCGTCAGACAAAAAAATATAGAAAATTTGTCTAGGATAGGTTTAAGTGAAGTTGAAAATTTCAAGCTTCAAAACAAAAACTTTATTTTTTTAAATAATAGCTTTTATAAATTTTTCACATATAAACATGCATCAAATAAACATCACTTGAGGTTCGATGACATGAAGAGTTCGATTGCCGATCCTGGAAAGGTCTTACTGTAAATGGAAGTTTAATTTTTATGTGTTATTTGGTAAACAATTGTACATCTGTAGAGCTTGAAAAAACATTTTCATCTTCAGAAATGATAATAAATTAGAAAAGGCAAAATCAAACTACAAAAAAAAAATTGAAAAATAAGCACAGTGTGATTTATTACAAGAAAATTTTTAATAAGTTGTGCATACTATTTTATATGTGAATTATTATTTTGACTTCCATTTATTGCCTTAATAAAAAAATGCAAAATTTGAAATGCCAACCATTTTTTTTTAAATTTAGTTAGGACACTTTTCTCTACTTAGGTAAAGAAATTATTATTGTATATGTTAAGTATTTTTAGTGCATATTTGCATGCATAGTTATTAAATATCTAAGTGCATATAATCCGGTAACGACATACTTTTCTCCACCAGACCCCTACCTGTTAGCCGAGGCCTTAGGATTGCTTACGCATGGGGAGAGGTAGTGGGGCCTACGGATTTTACATGCACATATCCCCAAGTATACATGGTGGTCTTCAGTGGGTATCGAACGCGCGACCTTCCAGTTGGAAGTCCGACGGGCTAACCACTGGGCTACCACGGCCCGGTAACGACATACTTTTCTCCACCAGACCCCTACCTGTTAGCCAAGGCCTTAGGATTGCTTATGCACGGGGAGAGGTAGTGGGGTCTACGGATTTTACAGGCACATATCCCCACGTATACATGGTGGTCTTCAGTGGGTATCGAACCGGTAACGACATACTACATAAATTTAAAAAGTTGTGTTTGTATTAATATCAACTTTGAACAAAGCGCATATTGAACTTTCTGTGTAAATGCGAAATGTGAACAACGGGAAATTATTTCACGTTAATGCTGCTGTAGAATAGAAGTGATATAACTGCCTACGGTTCAAGTATTTGCAGATAGAAGATCCGTAATCCGTTTCCATACATACCACTCCAAGATTTAGATTGCTGTCCCGAAACGCACATGTATGTGAATTATTTATAGTATGAGATACAGGTCCGTTTTAATAGCGTAGATAGTTCAATATTAAGATGCAATGGATGCGATGTGAACAACTAAGACCGTATGTAACAGTGGAGAACTAATTACAAGAAGTCTTTACTTCATAGTGTTTCTATAGTAGGCTTAAAATTCATGTGCAAACATGATGGTTTGGGATTGTGATTGAAATTGCGCGGAATTGAATTTACTTAATCGCAGGCTTCCGAGCAGTTGATTAAGTACCTCAAATAACAGAGCTGCAATCACATCTGAGTAAAGCTAGACACATACATATCTCTGTAGAATAGTTGAGTGAAATGACGAAGTAGCACCGGACCAAAACCCGAAAAGGTTTGGTATTTTTCTGAATAGGATGGCGCAGAAAGCATTTTTGATGTTTGATTAATTTGTGTGTAAAAGTTCTCGTTCCTTAATTCAGAATTACAAGTTTTTCCTTATTCGTCGAATTGCAGAATAGTGTAGTAGTATAATTAAATATGGACAGTTTCTGCTAAACTGCTTCTTGACGGAAGGAAAAGTTTTTACTTAAAGTGGGCAGAGCAACAATTATTGTAAACGTTGTCATTGTTTTTGGAAGCTCACTATCACAATTTCAATTAAACATAAATTGCATCTACCAGTACTTTAAATTTTTGCTTTTATGGCAGATATTTGCTCTGACTGGCAGAGTGCCAAGAAGAATTCATTCATGTTAATGGGAGGAACTGCTAGTGTAAGGAATGTGGAATTTCTGTTCGTGTTTTATTTCGTTTAGCATACTTCATTTCCTCCGAACTAATATTATGTGCCAGTTTATAAGTTTAGTTGTTTTCGCCAAACAGAGAAGCAAACATTCTATTTGCATGGTAATAAACGCACCTGCGAATCGAATTTTATGAATGTTGCTTTTCATCTCTTGGTTGACTAATTTTAATTGCAGTATTTAATATTAAGTTGACCTGAATTGAATATATGAGTGAAAATATCTTACCATTTTTGCTCTGAGCAAAGTGATGTATAAATTTCAGGTGGCGTTTTGTGATGGGTCCATACAATGAATAATTTTTAGTAAATTTGATTTATTTATTTAGTTATTTTTTTGGAAAATAATAAAAAGATTCAATTTCTAATGTTTAAATTTACTTGTTTCCTCAGATAAATCATAGTTATTCTGAAAACAACTTTTTATCTAAGTTAACAATCATTATTGATTATTTGCACTTTGATTTTTCGTTTTAATTATGTCAAATTAAAAAGCAATGCTGTTTCAGAAAATATGCATTCATTTCTTAATTTATGTCCAAAAAAATCGCAGAAGAGGGCATCAAACTTTTTTTTTTTTTTAATAGCCATCTGTTTTTCAACTCACCAAGTTTATGAACACTTGAATGTCCTATCCATGGCAGCCACATGACTTTATTATGCAAATTCTTTCTTCGGAAAAGTAAATTTCAAAACAATATTTTCAAAAATTCTGTCTCTTTCGCAAAGTGCGCTAATTATATTTTGTACTCTATGAATTCAAATTTAAAGTTTGAACTATTAATATATTCTTCGACTAGACGTTTGTCCAACAGAGAATTATGCAAATAGAGGTATAACGCATAGTAAAGATGATACATATTTTCTGTCGCATCTATTCACACGCATTAAATCATGTGTCTCTTCAAATCGTAGATTTTATTAGCGTTCAACTGTTAAAATTTAATTATTTTATGCATACTTAGGGAGTTGCCTTTCCCAATGTATATTAAAATTTAACTTACGTCTTCGAAACTCTGCTTTATTATGACGAAATTTACACTAATTGTTATGGATCTTAGCGCATTGGGAAAACTTTATACTGACGAGTTTGTCGTCTTTCAACACCTTTAGATTTATGAAATAGCTTTCTCTTACATACGTTGCTTTATACGCTGTAGGAATTGAGTAAAATAGTAAAAATGAATTGTGAACATAAGAATTTTAATCTAATCAGGGTTACGTTATATAATTAATATTTCTATTTCTTGATGTGAGAATAAATTGTAATAAAATAATTTTTGGAAAAAAAACGACTTCAACTTATAAATTGCGCAAAAAAGAAAAACCTGAATTAATTCTTTAAACAACATTGATACGACTTTTATACATAATTTTTAAAGTCAGTGTAAAAATTAGCTAATTATCATTGCGCCATGTGGTACTTTACATTGACACTGCTGTAAATTCTGGGCCATTTTATTTGTAATTGATTCCCCCAAATCCTATCATAATTTTACACCGACTTCAAAAATTAGCTATAAAAGTCGTATCGATGTAGTTTAAAGAATTAATTTAGTTTTCAGTTTTTAGCGCAATTTGTATTTTGAAGTAGGTTCTAATTTTTTTACAAAAAAATTCTATTTTTGTTATTTTTAGTGTAATTATATTTTTTATATAAATATTCTATTTAAAAAAATCTATATCAAAGGGAAAACCTTCTTTGAGTGAATGGCAGTAAAAACTAATCATTTGTTTGTCAAATTCCGTTGTTTTAAAAGGTCACTACATCACAAACTGATTGGATTTAATTTTAGTTTCAGAGAAGCCTTCATTAAACTCTTCTTAGAATTCCTTTTAATAGCATTCCTTTTACAGCTTAATGACAACAAACTCTTTTTTAGCCTACTTTCCCGTAAAAGTAAAAAAAATAATAATAAAGCATGAAAGAAATCTTAATGTATCGTGAAAATATCGTTAGAAATCAAGAAAAGTCAAAATAAATTAAGTAATTAAATAAAGATTGAAAAATAAAAAATTTGAAAGTAGGGTTTTGAGATGGGGAAAAAGTGTGTCTGTCGGTCTGTCTGTCTGTCGGTCTGTCGGTCTGTCTCGGTCTGTCCCCCCCTAATAACTTTTGAACGAATTGTCCGATTCAAAAAATTCTTTTTGCATTCGAAAGATCTCGGCGAGGACATCTCATTTCCATATTTTACTTTTTGATTTGAAAAATTTTTTGTTCAATTTTGAACAGTTCAAAAAATGTTAACATTAGCGCCTATGGGCGAAAATGAAGCAAATTGTGTAAACTCTGGGTACAAGATCCAAGTTCCAATGAACAAGCTCACTGGAAGAAGTGCTTGGCGTGAAATATTTATTTGAACAATATTTGTTCATTTTTGAACAGTTCAAAAAAAAATTTAACATAGTGCCTACGGGGAAATTTCAATCCTATATAAATCCTGATCTAACGGGCCGATTTGCTTGGAACGAACTTTATCGGAAAGCTCTTATGACGTAGAACATGTGTACAGATAAAACGTTCATCCAGAACTAACGAGCCTATTTTCTTATGAAATTTTTTGATCCGGATTTTCAAGAATATTTTTGAATTAATGAAAGATTAAATGAATAAACAAAATAATGAATGAATAAAGAAGTGAATAAATGCATGAATGACTGAATAAATGAATGATTGAACGAATATGTATTAACCGTTGAAAAAGGCATATTTGGAGCAATTAAGAACTAAATCTAAACGAGAAAGAGAGAGAGATAGTTAGATTACAAATTTGAAGCTGGTGTATACGGGAAAGTAGGCTCGTATAGTTCTAGACGGAACTTCTTGTTTAACAATGAGTTTTATATTTGTTAAAAATTTTTCCAACAAAAAGAAATCAAACCTTTAAAATTAAAATAAAAAAAACTTATTTTTCACCCATAACATTTTTTGTAGAAAACAAATGTAGTCAAATTGATATGCGATATTAAGTTAGACGGCTCCTTATCGATTAAAGAAAAAATCATCAAAATCGTTTTGTTTGGTCAAAAGTTATGGATGAAAAGATCAAAAAATGACTACATTTCTGCCCATAACGCTTTTTAGCCTACTTTCACGTAAAAGTAAAAAAAATAATAATAAAGCATGAACGAAGGCTTAATGTATCGTAAAAATATCGTTAAAAATAAAGAAAAGTAAAAAAAAAGTGAAGTAATTAAATAAAGATTGAAAAATAAAAAAATTGAAAGTAGGGTTTTGAGATGGGGAAAATGTGTGTCTGTCGGTCTGTCGGTCTGTCCCCCTCCCCCCTAATAACTTTTGAACGAAAAGTCCGATTCGAAAAATTCTTTTTGCATTCGAAAGATCTCGGCGAGAACATCTCATTTCTATATTTTACTTTTTATTTGAACAACTTTTCGTTCAATTTTGAACAGTTCAAAAAAATTTAACATTAGCGCCTATGGGCGAAAATGAAGCAAATTATGTAAACTCTGGGTACAAGATCCATATTCCAATGAACAAGCTTACTGGAAGAAGCGCTTGGCGTGAAATATCAATTTGAACAGTTGAAAAAATTAACATAGCGCTTACGGGGAAATTTCAATCCTATATAAATCCTGATCTAACGGACCGATTTGCTTGGAACAAACTTTATCGGAAAGCTCTTATAACGTAGAACATGTACAAATAGAAAGTTCTTCCAGAACTAACAAGCCTATTTTCCTATGAAATTTTTTTATCGGAATTTTTAAGGATATTTCTCAGTGAATAAATGAATGAGTGAAAAAATGAATCAATGAATAAATGAATGAGGAAAAGAATGAATAAATGAGGGAATAAATACATGAATGAGTAAATGAATGTATAAACATTTGAATCAATAAACGAATGAATGCATGAATGAATGGCTGAATAAAGGAAAAAATGAATGCGTGAATGAATATGTATTGTCTGTTGAAAAAGGAATTTTTGGGAAAAATTAAGAACTAAAGCTAAATGAGAAAGAGAGAGAAAGGGATAGCTAGATTATAAATTTGAATTTGGTGTATACGGGAAAGTAGGCTCGTATAGTTCTAGACGGAACTTCTTGTTCTAATTATCAAATATGGTCAAACGAAGGTACGGGACCTATGGGAAACCCCACTCGTCGTTTAAAAAAAATCATGAAAATCAGTTCATCCAGTGAGAAGTTATGTGTAGACAAAGAAACAAACAAACAAAAACAATAAAATAAAAGCGACATACATACAGTTTGAATGTCTAACCTCCTTTTTTGGGAAGTCGGTTGAAAAGACAGATCAGTAAAAAATTATAAATAACTTTAGACTGAAGATTTGAGTTTTGACGTTACCTGCCATCTATTTCTTTGCATTTGTTACTGTTAATAATAGTGTAATCTCACTTTCACTGTAACCCTTTCCCAAACATGTATGCAAATGTATAGAGTGTAATCTGATAGGGTGACCTTGGAAACAACCAAACTGTATAAATACCCGACGCATATTTTGAATAAAGACTCTTTTTTGCGATCCACACGTGCCTTTGGTTTCTGTCTTTCAGCAGAGCGTGGTTATTTTGTGTTTGTGTGGGATCGGTGCTTTTGTTTACGCGATGGAGCAGAATTTAAACTTTGGTATTGCCCCTTTGGATGGGTCCAATTACGTACTCTGGGCCAGGCGCGTTAAGGCCGTTTTCTCCGCTAGGGAGTTGGATAACTTTTTGAATGAAGAATCGACGGCGGCAGCCATACCTGCGGAGCGGATTAAGGCGAGCAAAGCTTATGCTCTTCTTCTGTCTTTGCTTGGGGACGAAGTGCTCGCTTCTCTTCAAAATTAAACTACAGCATGACAGGTTTGGCAGAAATTGGAAGCAACGTACGTCCAGAAAGGAGCGGTAAATCAAATTCTCGCTCGGAAGAGATTGGCTACTTTAAAGAAAACAAGTGCTGTGACTGAGACACCATATTGATGAAGTGATTCGTTTGGTATGTGATTTGAGACTCGCTGGTGTAATAGTGGACGATACGCATATCATTGTTTACATTTTGATGTCCCTCCCACCGGAATACGAGGCGGTCAGAGTTGCTCTTGAAAATCAACCTAGTGGCAATCTGACCGTGGACTTTTGTTACTCAGCGGCTTTTGGATGCGGAACTTCTTGCGAAAAACTTCAAAGGCTCCGATGATAGTTCCAGAGATGAAGGTGTTGCTTTTCCTACCCGGAAAGACTTCTTCTGCTTCTACTGTAAAAAGAAAGGCCACACTGCCAAGTATTGCCGGAGGAAGAAAGCTTGCTTCAAGTGAGGAAAGCTGGGGCATATGAAGAAAGATTGCAGGGTGGCCGTTTCTTCCTCAGGGAGAAGTGCTGCGGGGAATGCAGGCAAGGATTGTTTTATAATAGACTCCGGCGCGACCTCACACATGTGCTCTGTGAGAGAGTGGTTTTCAGAACTAAAATCATCTAGTGGATTGATCAAGTGCGCTTCAAAAGATTCAAACCCAAAAATTGAAGGTGTAGGTAGCATTACAGTGAGTACTTCCTATGGTAAGGAAGTAACTATGAAAGATGTTCTTTTTATACCAGAACTCAATGGACAGCTCATTTCCGTTCAGATAATTGAAAGTGCTGGATTTACTGTAGAGTTTAAAGATAGTACTGTTACACTCATCCAAGAGGACACAGATGGTTTTGTTTTGGGGCACAAAAGTGCCTCAGGACTATACATAGCTGATTTTGTACCAGTTAATGGCAGTGTTTATTTGGCATCTGACTTGTGGCATAGAAGGCTGGGGCACCCGAGGGATTATGTCCTTCTAAGAATGGGACTACCAAGTCCGACGGACTTTTGTGACGTGTGCCCCCTAGCCAAACAGACTGCCACTCCGATCGGTAAAACACCGAGGAAAAGAGAATCAGAGCCTTTAAGGCGGATTCATACTGACGTATGTGGACCTGTAACTCCAGAAACCTTTAGAGGTGAGAGGTATTTTATGACTTTAATTGATGATTTTAGTAGATTTATGGAAATAAGATTGTTAAAAAGTAAAAGTGAAGTAATTGAAGAGTTAAAATGTTTTCTTAAATTGAACCCTATTGTGAAAAATGTACGATGTGATAATGCTAAAGAATATTTGTGTAAGGAATTATGTGTGTATGCTAAGGATACTGGTGTTTTAATTGAACCTTCTCCTCCTTATACCCCTGCATTAAATGGGGTTGCAGAAAGGGCAAATAGAACCTTGTTAGATAAAGGGTGGGCAATGCTTTTTGAATATTCCTTGTCAGAAAAGTTTTGGGGTTTTGCAGTTTTGACTGCAGCTTACATAGAAAACAGATTACCAAATAGTTCAATTGAGTTTTTATCCCCTTACTTCATGAAATATGGTAAAGAACCGGATTTGAGCAACATGCATGTGTTTGGGTGTGATACTTATATGTTAATACATATCTCACAAAGAAAGAAACTTGACCCTAAAAGTAAGAAAATGATTTTTGTAGGTTATTCTCCTGTTGGTTATAGATTAATGGACCCTGAAACTAAGAGAATTACTGTATCTAGAAATGTAAAATTTAATGAAACTAACGTAACTAGTGTACCGATGCTTGAATTCAGTATTCAATAGCACCGGACATAATTAGAGAAGAGCAACTAAAAGTTAATTATATGAGATTATTTATTCATTTTTATATGATCATTTAAATTCTACAATCTAGGCTGTTATCCTACAGATATCTAACATTACACAATTGATTCATCAAATGGGATTTCAAAACGCCAGAGAAACTTACCCGCAGTCCAGCCGGGGGAGAGAGGGTCACACCACACCAGCGTGCATCGCTGGTCCGTCAAGGTCTGTGGCTCCGTGCTTTTCTCGCCCCTTCTGGGTTCGGGGTTGCCGGCTGTTCCTAGGCCGGGGGAATCGGGTGCAAGATTCATGTCGAATCGCCCTAGTGGCTATCGCCGCGTGACATCCCTCCCCCCATCAAAAAACAACGTACTCTAAACACATAGGCTGGCTGCAGGATAAGTGTGAAAAGGAAAAAATAGATATACATAAATGTGACGAAAAAAGTTCTATGCAAGAAAAGTTCATCAAGCACGAAAAGTACATCAAGCTCGAAAAGTTCATCAAGCACGAAAATGCTCATGAAAACAAAACAGGACATCGACGAAGAAACTTGCGTAGAATTAGATAGTCTTTTAAAATGAAGTGTTTGGACGACGCTCGGATACCTCCTGGACAGCGCTCCCGGGGATTGCAGAAGAAGAATGCTGGGACTACGCTCGAATACCTTCTGGACAGCGCTCCCGGGAAATTCAGATGAGCAGTGTCGCTGTGTGTCTCCAGATGACCTCCTCCAAAGGGCTCATAGATCCAAGGGCTCCAGATTTCAGATACGACGTCCCTAGGAACAAGACACAGAAAGCAGTACCCACTCTCTCTCTCTCTCTTGTTTTTCATACACTGGCTTAATTAGCAGGAAAAGTTTCTCTGGACTATAGCCTTAAATTTCAGATTTTTCATTTACCTTACTCATTTCAACTAAACATGATCGAAAGATTTTATTTTGGAAGCATCTTACAACTTTCTCATTTGGAAGAGACATACTCAAGTATAAAAATAAAAAAATTACGAAATAACAGATCTCTTTTTTTTTTTTTTGAATTGAATAAGAACTTAATAAAACAATATGTAACTAAATAAATTAGAGACAAATTAGAAGTTTAAAAAAAATTAGATTAATTATCCAAATTTAGATTGCAGTGATATTCCAACTCAAACACGTGGCCAATGTGAAGAAATTGAAACACCACTGCCACAAAATTTTAGATACACAAGTGCCTATGATTACTCCAGAATTCTAACCGGTATCGAATTCAAGAACATTCATAGGGTAAAAATTGAAACACGAAACAATCTAAAAAGTCAAAAAATACTGAAGTAGGAAAACAAATTAAATAGCAACATATCATTTCTGTAGAAAAATTCACAATAGGCAATAATTGAATACATACAAAAAACATTTTAAGCTAAAAACAAATTCTCTCCTTTTAACGAGGTCTCAAATTATACCTTTGTACATTATCTGATGTGTTCCCTCGTTGACTAGTATCTAGAGTCTTAGGTTGAGTACTTTCAATTTCACTTTCATTTCCTGTCAGATGCAAATACCCAAACCTCTGCGTAAATGGAATCAATCTGTTTACGTGCACCTTTAAAACTTTTCTGCTATTTGTAATATTTCTTACTTTATAATTTACATTTGAATATCTTTCGATGATTCTATATGGTCCTTCATATTTAGCTCTTAACTTTGCTGATATGTTTTTATTTAAATTTGGATTCTTTACAAAGCATAGAGATCCCACTTTATAATCATAACATTCATTATTTCTACCTATTTCACTCCTTTTTATATTCTTTTCTTCTTGCTCTTTTAAATGCGTTAAAACTTTTGGAAAAATTTTGTCTAAAGACGTTATGAGGTGTGTGGTGTATTCAGAGTTTGTGTCAAATTTTGGTGTGTCCCCTATAAATGTGTATGGTAATCTAGCATCTCTGCCGTGCTCAAGGAAGAAGGGTGAAACTTGCGTAGCTTCATGAATAGCCGAGTTTATGGCTAGCATGGTTTGAGGTAATTGAGTATCCCATTCTTCACTCTCAGAAGTGATTGCTGCAAGAATATTTGCAAGGCTCTGGTTTGTTCGCTCGACTCTCCCGTTTACATGAGCGGAATACGCTGAGATGTGTCGTTTTTCAACACCTTGAGTATTACAAAATTCTGAGAATTCAGCACTGGTGAAATACTTGGCATTGTCGGTTATAAGAATTCGTGGACATCCCCTATGAATGATGTAATTTTCAAAAAATGCTCTAGAGATAGTTTTTGACTTTAAATCTGGTAAAGGAACAAGATGAATATATTTAGAAAATGCGTCGATCATAGACAATACGTAAATATTGCCTGCCTGAGTAGTCTTTAAAGGTCCGAAAACATCCATATGGCATTTCTCTCCCGGTGACTCACTTTGATCTACCTGTTGTAAGGGTGCAGTGGGTATTTTAAATGCACTTTTCCGAGACAAACAAGTCATGCATGACCTAATAAAATTTTTCGTGTCTTTATGCATGGAAACCCAATAAAAGTTTTCTGTTAGTCTGTTATAGGTTTTAAAAAATTTTAAATGTCCCCCAATTTCTGAATGAACAGATTCTAACACTTTACCTTTTAGAGAATGTGGCACACAAACTTGTTTTCTAACATCTGGTCTAGGTGAACTTTTATTACGTTGGGATAAATGAATTAAGATTCCCTGTTCATCAATTACATAGTTTTCGTACTTTGATTCATTTGTTCGACTTTTTAGTGAGTCTATAATAATTTTCAATTTTGGATCCTCATTTTGCATTTTTATCAATTCTTCAGTGTTTGGAAATACAATTGTTATGGCGTTTACACACCGCGATAAATGGTCCGCGACCGAATTCAAAGAACCCTTCACATAAGTTATTTCGTAATCAAATTCCTCTAATGCTAATTTCCATCTTAAGATTTTCGAGGACGGATTTTTATTCGACAAAAACCCTTCCAACGGTTTGTGATCGCTGAACACCCGAAAGGATTTTCCTATCAAAAATGGTCTAAAAAAAATTTTAACGCACAGTATATGGCGAAAAATTCAAGTACTGTAGCACTGTATTTAGATTGAGAGGGATTTAGTTTCTTGGAATAAAAATATAATGGCTTAATTTCCGAGTTTTGATATTTTATTTCCAAAACAGCGCCTATACCTTGCGAAGAAGCGTCAGTCGTAATTTGTAATTCCCCTGAGGGGTCCAGGAAAGCTAAAACAGGAGGATTTAAAATTGCGGACTTAATATCATCAAATGAAGCTTGGGCTTCTGGTGTCCATTCGAATTTTACATCCTTACGTAACAAATTTGTCAACGGTAGAGTTCTGCGCGCGAAGTTCTTAATATAACGTCTATAAAAGTTGCAGCAACCTAAAAATGACTTTATTTGCTTTTGATCAGTCGGTGTTGCAAATTCATTAATTGTAACAGTTTTATCCTTATCAATAGAGATTCCTTCTGGTGTTACAATGTATCCCAAAAATTTGCAAGACTTTGTAAGAAGCTGACATTTACTAGTATTGAACCTTAAATTTATCTGCTCAAATCTGGAAAAAACTTTGTTCAAAAGATCTAAATGTTCATCTACAGTTTTTGAAAAAATAATGATATCATCAATGTACACAAGGGCACCATTGTGTAGTAAATCCCCCAATGCCTCTTGTGCAATAGATTGGAAAGCTTTTGGGCTATTTTTTAACCCATAACATAATCTATTAAAGTGATATTTTTCACCGTCAGGAGTCGAGAAAGCTGTTTTATGTTTATCATTTTCATATAAAGGGATTTGGTTAAACGCGGCTTTCATATCTAAGGCTGAAAAGTAATTAGCGCCTGCAATCTCATTAAGTATATCATCAAGAGTCGGGATGACAAAATCTTGAGTAATCGTGACTTCGTTCAATTTGCGGAAATCTAAAACCAAACGCCAGTTATCTTTATTTTTTACGAAAAGAGCAGGTGTATTATATTGCGAATTAGATTTAGAGATAATATTGGCATTTTCTAAGTCTTTTATTTGTCTACGGAATTCTTCTCTCAGACTGTAGGGAATCTTATATACTGGGCATTTGATTGGGTTATTATGCTTTAGGATTATTCTGTGAGGTTCAGTTTTAGCAGCAGAAAGTTCGATCGTAGAACGGGCAAATACATTAGAATGATTCAATAATAATTCAATCAATTTACTTTTAATACTACCTGAAAGGTGAGTCAGGGAAAAATCTTTATCACTTAACGGTGATAAATCTCGAGTGCGAATGGGCATATCGTTAGGGAAATCTACATTATTTACATACATTTCAATATCCTCTAAAAAACAAATTTTCATACTCTTATTCAACAAAACGGGTTCATTAGAGTTATTACATACAGTAATCCGCGTTTCGACTTCATCAGAATTAACAGTTACATAGTCATTTTCTAAGACAAGATTTTTGGACAACAATTTCACCGTAGGAATAACTTTTGCAATAACATTTTCGTGGAAAACTACAGGCAGACTTACACTAACAATAGCATGTTGTTGGGGAGCCAAAAGTGTTTTATTTTTCAATTTAAGACACACATCAGGTGTTAATTTAGTATCAAAATTATCATGTGAATTAGGAATCAAAGCAGTTTTTACTGCGGGTTTTAAACAAGATATACTCTTATTTATATTATAACTGGGAGGTTGTAACTCAATAATTGGAATTTTTATATTTTTAATTTGAAGGCAACTTTCTGCACAGTTAACTATCGCGTCATGCGCTTTCAAAAAATCATACCCCAAGATGACTTGATACGCGGAAATTAAATTTTCCTGGGTAATGAAAAAAGTTTGCTCAAAATTTAAGTTACTCAATTGGATAGAAATTACATACGAGTCTTTGATGTTTACTTTTTCCACCATTTACCGCTTTAATACTTATTGGAAGATAAGTTTTGTACACTTGCTGCTTTTTACTTATAGTTTCAAAAATTTGCGGAGACATGATTGAAACACTCGCTCCACAATCAACAAGCGAGACAAATTCGAGAGTTTGAGCTCTCACTTTAACCAAGGGGAGAGTGAAAGTTCCATGCGAGAAGTTTTCTACTGTCGGGGGGGCCTGTCGCACACTCCCCTCCTGTGCATGTTCCCCCCTCTCCAGTTTAAAGGAGCATTTTCTAACCTTCCCCTTCCGTAGCCAGTATTCGGAGCTCTGCCATTGTTCCCTCTCCTATTGTGAACATACCGTTCCTCCCTAGTACGTGCTTGCTCTAATTCCTGATCTCTAAGAAATAACCTGCATTCATATTGTTTATGATTAAATTTTTTACAATAATGACACTGAACGCGTTGATGAGGAAAATTTCTGTAATTATGTCTGCTATTGTACATTTGGCTATTATAGGCATTAACTTGGGGCTCGCTTTGTTGCATTTTATCTACTTTTAAGCTTAGACTTTTAATTTCTTGGATTAAAAAATTAATTACAGGTTCTTGCGAGGGCTCTGAGCGATTTATTGAAAAAATTTCTTCGTTAGACTCTTCAGCCAAAGCGATATTCACTGCCTCGTTAAAACTAGATGGGGACCTTGACAGTACTAGCCTTTGAATTATTGGCTTCAGCCCAGCGGTGAATTTCGCTTGCAATAATCTGTCGTGGTTAGCCAAAGCTTCAGTTGTTCGTCCGCTATTCGCAGTCAAAAGGTCAGAAGCCATTTTTCGAATTCTAGCAGTGTACTGCTGAACAGACTCTAAGTCGCTTTGTTTGCACTGAGCAAAATTTTGCAAACTTGTTGCTAGAGGGGTTTTCTTTTCAAAATGCATGATTAGCAAATTTGAAAATGCTTCAAAAGATTGCGTTGAGCTCAAATTATTATCTATTAGCAGACGACTAGCTGCAGACCCTTTCATTTTTAACTTCGCTATCGCTAGTTTAGCCGCTTCATCCCAGTTGCTAAGGGCTGAGATTTCATTTACTTTTCGTAAAAATTCCCGAAAGCTTAATTCATTCGATTCCCCACTGAATTCCGGGAGTAACCCCAGAAATTCTGAGCTGTTTGTTGTTCTTAAATAACTCTGACCCTCTACTGGCGGATCCTGCTGTCTACGCGTGTTTCTACTCATATTTTTTTTTTTACCCAATTTTTTAATCAACTCAAGTCTTAAAATACAAAAATACAATTCCAATTACTTCTGCATATCATTTTCAATTAATTTCAGAACCTCTTAATGCCGACATTAAATAATGAAATACAAACATCATATTATACAATAAACAGGATCAATTGCATAAATAAATTAACATTCAGCTTGCAAATTAATAGGCACTATGCAATTTTAATGGCTTCTAGATTTTTTTCGCAAATAAAATTTTTCGACCACGTGGGAGAAAATTCGACTAAGTTAATAAATTTACTTCAAAATAAAGGTGCAAAGACAAAGACTCATGCTTTTCAATTAAAGTTTAATCAACATACTAATGTTCTACTTGAAAAGAGACCGGATCGAGTTAGATTAGTTCGTTAGGTCATGGCACCAGATGTACCGATGCTTGAATTCAGTATTCAATAGCACCGGACATAATTAGAGAAGAGCAACTAAAAGTTAATTATATGAGATTATTTATTCATTTTTATATGATCATTTAAATTCTACAATCTAGGCTGTTATCCTACAGATATCTAACATTACACAATTGATTCATCAAATGGGATTTCAAAACGCCAGAGAAACTTACCCGCAGTCCAGCCGGGGGAGAGAGGGTCACACCACACCAGCGTGCATCGCTGGTCCGTCAAGGTCTGTGGCTCCGTGCTTTTCTCGCCCCTTCTGGGTTCGGGGTTGCCGGCTGTTCCTAGGCCGGGGGAATCGGGTGCAAGATTCATGTCGAATCGCCCTAGTGGCTATCGCCGCGTGACACTAGTACTAAAAGTAGAAATAGCCGAGGATGCGAGTGATTTAAGTTCTAATGATGAATATTTATGTGATAAAACTGATCAACTAGAACCTAGAAGGTCTGCAAGGGTATCCAAGGAACCGGTTAGGTATCCTAATCCTGAATGCTATGGGGCTATGCTAGCTAATGAATCTTCAACTTATGATGACATTGCATCACTTTCAAACAATGAGCAGGCACTCTGGAAAGAAGCAATGGATGAAGAAATGTTAAGTATGAAAACAAATGATGTATGGGAACTTGAAAATTTACCCCCGGATAGGAAATCTATATCTTGTAAGTGGGTCTTAAACAAAAAGAGAAATGGTAAATATAAAGCTAGATTAGTGGCTAGGGGCTTCTCACAAATTGAAGGGTTTGATTATACTGACACATATTCCCCTGTCATTAGTATGCCCGTTTTAAGATTGGTTTTAGCATTATCATTAAAAGATAATTTTATTGTATTTGTTTTGGATGTAAAGACTACTTTCCTAAATGGTGATCTTTTGGAAGAAATATTTATGGATCAACCTAAAGGTTATGATGACAATAGTGGACGTAAATGCAAGTTAAATAAAAGCTTGTATGGCTTAAAACAAGCTCCACGTCAATGGTTTTTGAAATTATCGGAATATCTTATTAAATTAAATTTTGCGCAACTGTTAAATTAACCTTGTATATTTGTTAGATTTACTGATCAAAAGAAAATAGTTTTAGCTTTGTATGTTGATGACTAATTGGTTGCCGGTAATGATGTAACTGAAATTAATTAATTGGGTCATATCAACTTTGTTAGACAAATTTAAAATGTCAAAATTTGAAAATGCTAATGAGCTTTTGGGTATTAGATTAGAATTTGATACTGGAATATTGTTATTAGATCAAGAATCATACATTTTGAAATTATTGCATAGGTTTAATATGTCAGATTGTAACCTAGTGTTTTGCCTATTGATGCTAAGGCTACCGTAGCTGATTTTGAAACGGGAGAAAATTTTTCAGGACCTTATCGGGAACTGGTAGGATCACTTTTGTACTTAGCTTACGTTACTAGACCTGATATCTTATTTGCTGTAAATTGTTTTAGTCAACTTCAGGAATATCCCACTGAAGCGGGATGGAGGGGATTAAAGAGAGTTTTAAGGTATTTAAAGGGTACTAGTAATTATAAAATTGTATACAGTAACAACGGGTCTGAATGTGATATGCAAATGTTTGTAGATGCTGATTGGGGGGCAGACCCTAATAATAGAAAATCAGTTTCTGGTTGTATTATAAAATTTTGTGATATGCCTATATTTTGGTCCTGTGTAAAACAGAAATGTGTGACTCTCTCTTCAACAGAGGCAGAAATTTTGGCCATGTGTAAAGGTATTAAAGAATTGTTATGGTTGTATAAAGTTGCCACTGAAATTACAAATGTAGATGCTCTTATTATATTTGAAGACAATCAATCCTCTATTAAATGTGTTAAAAATGAAAATTTTAATGGGAGGTTAAAACATATTGACATAAAGTTAAAATTCCTTAGTGAAGTAATAAAAGAAAATAATATTAAAATTTAATATGTACCAACTGAAAAACAAATTGCTGATGTGCTTACAAAAGGACTGCCTAAATCTAAATTCACTGAATTATTGTCTTTTTTTGGTTTCAAAGTGTATTAGTTTTTCATGTTTGTTCTTTAAGTTGTGTAAATGTGAGATTAAGGGCGAGTGTTAATAATAGTGTAATCTCACTTTCACTGTAACCCTTTCCCAAACATGTATGCAAATTTATAGAGTGTAATCTGATAGGGTGACCTTGGAAACAACCAAACTGCATAAATACCCGACGCATATTTTGAATAAAGACTTTTTTTTGCGATCCACACGTGCCTTTGGTTTCTGTCTTTCAGTTACCTTGGATTTTGAGAAACGCATTTTTTTTTTTAATCTAAATATTAAATGTAGAAGATTATTCCTTCGTTGAAGACCCTTTAGTTTGAAACAAGCGGAGATTTATTTTGAAAACTTAGATGCAATGATAAGTGAAAATTTTCCATTTTTTTAAAATCATTTTTATATAATTTTGGACGGTTAGAAGACAAAATATATCAAAAGTTAACCTTTGGTAGAAGAGCGTTGTGAATGTGGTGCAATGACCTTCATACAAGCTATGAAGTTGGTTGTATTTTCAAAACTCTTGAAGTTCTTGACGGAATTTTAATAACAAAAAAAAAAAGAAAAAAAATGCTGAATTTTAGATCAAATGTAAGACATCCATTTTGCAATATTAGTGCTGCAGAAGTTGTTCAAAGAAAAAGAAAAAGTTTATTGACTTCAAATCGGTCGAAAGATTACTCACATTGTGAAAAGCTTTACATTTTCAATAGAATGTACTATGGCGCGGGAACCAGGATTATCTAAAGATGTGATCTCTAGAGTAGAATTCCATGTCGGGTTCAACTTACGTATTAGCTAATCTGTTAAAACTCTTAAAATGTTACTGCGGATGACAAACACTGCAAATGCTCTAACTCCAAAGTTCCAGACTCACATCGAATATTTTTCCGTGTGAAGGATTTAGATCACCTTTACGATTTGAATGAAATATTTTTGTATGATCTTAATTTTAAAGCAACCAATCACGAAACTAAGGATGCAACAAATATTCAACAAAACATCGTTGTATTTGTATTTATATGATGTAATCGCTGGTTATAGTTAAGTTACCCTGTTAATATCTCACACAGCTCGTTCTACTAGACGTATCTTCTTAAAACATCGTGTATACAGTTATATGGATCAAAGGAAAAATCTGCTATGAAAAAATATCTGCACAATTTTACCATTAGGTTAAATTTACTTCTGTATCAATTGCAGTTCTGTTCCCAAAATTGCAGTAATTTAGTGAGAAATCCTTTCTCACGCGATATAACACGCTTTGAACATGAACGCTTATCAAATGGAACACATGCAGAACGAATTCTGTGTTACATTAAGATTTTTTTTGGCTCAAACTTGCTGCTCGTTAAGCATAAGTCCTCATCTCACCTGATGTCAAAATTTTTAACTACAGATTTCTTATCGCAGATTTAATTTCTTCACCGTTCGCATAACGTAAGTATCATTTCAATAACATAGATCGCTTATAACGAGCTCTACGTAGGTCTATAAGCAAGATAACTTTAAGCATAAACAGATATCTGGAACAGCAACGTGTTTCTGTTTAGGAAAGGAGTGTAGCAGTTGAATGGAAATGTTTTACTCTGCACAGCTCCTATATATTTGTATTAGAAATTATCTAAAATTTTGAAAGCAACTTTTCCTGCACCAAAATTAATTTTGAGTCGACAAAGACAGTAAGATGATTTTGATTCAAAGGCAAGAATAAATAAGAATGAAACACAATTTTACTGCTTTAAAAAATAACAAAGTAAGATTTATAGATAATGTGACTTTTATTAAAACTACACGAATCACGGAGCGGAATATGAACAGAGTTGGAAATCGGAGCGGAACGACTCAGGTTTATGCACTAAGTTCGCTGGTCATAGCCATTTTGTAAAACATATTGGATAATGTCATGGTAGGTGATCATTAATAGTTTCTGGATTCTTTTATTTAAAAATTAAAAACAAACCTCCCTCATTAACTTAAAATAGTTATAAAAGTAGAAAGCTATCGCTCTTAAACCTTTCAATCCCAAGTCATCCTGAAATTCTATGAAGCTGAATCTTGTTTATTTGATATGACATGCAGGTTTAGAGGTCTAACAAAAAATTTAAATATGATGGTTCTGGCACATTTAATGATAAATACATTTTGCAATACATCACTGAGACATAGGTATAAAGCTCACTGGTGGGAAAAAGTAAAATAAAAACAATGCACAGGAGCAAAAAATGAGGATATTAAGCAATTACATGCACATTACTTAGGTGCCGTTCATAAATGATGTCACGCATTTTTACCATATATTTGACCCCCCCCCTCCCCTTTGCCACATCTCACACTGTTGCATAATGCATGATGTCACAATTCTTCTTACCCCCTCCCCTCCCCTTGTCACAATTTCCCGAACCCCTCCCCCTCGAAGCGTGACATCATTTATGAACGGTCCTTTATTTCCGTTTTGGAGTTCGCAAAGAGGCGGTTAATTTTTATTTTCAATTTACTATGTTCCTTTTTTCTTCCCCATTCATGTGAATATTTTTAATTACCTTTCACTAATCAATTCATTGGAAACTTTTGTTTCGCTCATCATTAGCCTCATTAACGCTAAATGCTTAAAAAGTGCTTAATTACCAAACTACGGGCAAGGCAATTATGGCCTGCTGTTTATCAATTAAGAATCAATTGTTATGCGAAAACAAACACCATGGGTAACTAATTATTGTATTCATAACACTTGTTAATTTTTTAGGGTAACGATCTATATTCATATGAATAATTAGTAGAATGTATTTGCGCATACTTGAACGTGCATGAGAAAGTTACATTTTGTTTCCTTAAAATGTATATGCATGTGGTGCTCCATGGTCCGCATTTAGGAACGTAAAACTAGCGTAAACTGATTGAATCTTTAATGTATTCAAAGAATCGTTTTTTTCTTAGGCACGTGTCGAAAATTGCGTGGCGAGCTCGGATTCGTTGCTCATTTCTGCAAAAGAAAGGGATAGAGCGACCGAAATCAGTTTCGGCATTTTTCGGCAGCTCGTTAACATGTCAGTTTGCTAGATTAAAGTTTTCGCATTTTGTCAGTATTCCTGCCAATCTTAGTGTCAGGATGAAGCTTGCTATTTTTTAGGTTTATTGCAATAATCCACAATTTTTGTATTGCTTGAAATGCAGACGACTAATTTCAATTACTAAATGGGCTGCGATTCCTACAACTTAGAATTCATTTCTTAGGTTCTAATTCCGAGCCCTTTTTTGACATGTTAGTATTCAAAGTTTAAACCTTTTTGTTGTTAATAAACTTGTTGTTGTTAAAACATGTATGCTCATTCACGAGAAGTTCTGCACACACCAAAGCACCATATGCACATTAATATGAAGGGTTTTTACCGAAAAGGGAGGTTAAGCCTCCGGAATCCATGCTTTTCTCTTGGTATTAAATAATATTGTCGATCCTAATATGGTATTATGTACGGTGTTTTTAGTTTCAAGTGTGTTTACATAATTACGTCACTAATAAAAATATGTTGAATTCCAAACAAAAATGTGCCAAACGTTTACACTCAGCACTGGTATATAAGACAACGTTTCAAAAAATGTTAAATTATGTTGAAAAAAAGCTTTTTTTCGTTTTAATTCTCTTATATGTATCTAAAAATTAAATATTTAAAATAACGCTTTCCAAACGTTAGAAATAATTCACATCTAACTTGCACTTTACGCGAACAAATTATTTTTGATAATACTTTATGAGTGGCTAGGAGAGGATGGTGTGAAATGGGTCATCGGGTAAAATGGGTCACTTTATAAAAAACCCAAAATAATAGAGCTTGAAATAGACATTTTTAAACCAATATTTTTAATGGTATTTTTCTATATGTTGGCAACATTTTTCAATCTAAAAATAGTTAAGTTCTTAAATATGGCAACGAAAAATCTTTTCTTGTCAACTTTGGATGATGGTGTGCTTAACACATGGTTTACCAACTTCTGAAAAGCTGTATACTTTATCCTTTAATACCTTTTAACAGCCCAAATTTAAAGGATTTCCTCACTAAGCAACTTTGGAGATCAACTCCAGCTGAGCAGTTAAGAAAAATATTAAACATTTTCTTTTTTACATCAGTTTTTCTTGGATGGGGTAAAAATGGGTCATGGTTAGGGATTAGGTCGTTTTATTCTATTATCTTTTATTTACTCTGTTGTACCTAACTGCAGTAAATTCCTAAATTTAAACAATGTATGTTGTTTATTTTATTAAAGTTTTTTTTATAATCTTTTCCCTAAAGAAGATCACGTTGATGCGGTAGAGGGAAGTGATGTTGTTGAAGTGTTATGTGAACCAATATGTAACAATCGATAACAATATTATTTTTACCTTTTAATGTAATCATAATTCAAAATATTGCTAATTTGTTACACTTACACAATTTTTTCCAATTTCAATGTAAGAAATAACTGTTTTCAGCATTATTTTGCATTATGACCCCGCACACACGCATTCATATATTCAATCAGCTCAGTGCATTTCTCAAAATATCACAAAGAATTTTGGTAGATTTCAATCTTGAATTTGAATCTGGCAGTAAATTAGATGCTCGCAATTATGCACTTCAAAATGCACTTTTAGCCTACTTTCCCGTAGAAGTACACAAACAAATAAATAAAGCATGAAAGAAGGTTTAATGTATGGTAAAATATTGTTAAAAATAAAGAACAGTGAAAAATAAGTGAAGTAATTAAATAATGATTGAAGAATAAAAAAATTAGAAGTAGGGTTTTGAGATCAGGAAAAGCTTATACCTGCATTAAACGAATAATGTTTTTATCGTGGTGTTGAATTTCCTGTGAAGTTTCCGACAATAATCTCCGCTTTTGTTGATCCAGTTTCAAACTGATTTTATGCCTTTTCGGCTTGAGAAACACAAAAATTTCTAAATAAATACTATTATTCCATAGGAAATTACTGAGCAATAACTCTAAAACTACGGTGATATGTAAAACCGTTTATAAGAAATAGTTTTAACATGCTCTAGCTCGTTGGTAGTGTGAGTTTTCTAAAATTCGTATTTCAGATGAGTTAATATTGGAAGAGCTCTTATTTGGAGGGCATGGAATGTGATGTTAGATGTTACTGAAACTGTAAATAAGGATAAGAATAATAATGATGACGATGATGAGACGATGATGACGACGATGATGATAATGATGATGCCGATGACGACGATGATGATGATGATGATGATGACTGTTTTGTCGCAAAAAATATGACGGCGGAATTAAAGAAAACATAGAATTAAATTTGCTACAAAAGCATTTCCTAAATAGCCGAACTACAGAGAAAACAAAATTAATTTTAATAGATATAAGCAATATTATAATATTATGTTTTACACGACTTATACCAAAAATTTAATTACTAACACTTCAGAAAGCATGGTATATCGTACGGGGGGGGGGGGGTCAGTAACAAGTGTATCTTAGTATTACTAGCAGTAAAAGTTTTCATTTCTTCGTCAATAGCTTAAAGACGCGCTTAATTTTAAACATTAATACATACTTCTCAGGCAATTTTTGGAATTACTTTAATTCATTAAAATAAAGATATTTGAAATTAAAATCTCGTTTCATTAAATAGAATCATTTTAATTCAGATGCATAAGGAAATTAATTGTCGACTAATATTTGGCAATGAAAGAATTGTTTACACTACGTTTGATAATTTTTAATAATAATTGGAAGTATTTTACGTTCTCCTCTATTATTATTTTGAGACTTAAACTTTTCTGATTTCTCTCTCAATGAAAAAAATTTTTTGTGACATTTAAGATCAACTTATTAGCAGGTATATTTATACTGCAAAGTGAAATCGTCTATATATTTTTACTATGTAAGGGAAGTTTCGGATTCTCATTTTTAGAATGTTAAAGAATTATAATAATGAAAATACTATTAATACAACAACAGCAATTACTACTACTATTAATACTACTACTACGACTACTACTAATAATAATAATTTATTATTATTATTACTATTATTATTATTACTATTTTAAAATACATTTCAGTGATCTGGAGTCGCAACTATTTTGAGTTACTCCGCTCCGACTGTTACGGGAGCTTGAGGGAGCTTAAGCTCCTGCTCCATTGCAGCTCCGCTCTTTGCCCCGAAAAGTTTAAATAGGAATAATATTTTTACCGTTCATTTATTAATTGTTCAAAAATGTTGCACATTATTAAAAAAAAGAACAAAAAATAATAATAAATATGATAATTATGTTATATTAAGTGTTCATTTGACATCAGAGGCAGCTTTCGTAACTGAACAATAAAAAGAAAAAAAAAGCAAATAAGATAATTCAAATGGAGGGGATCAGCTCATCGGATTTGAAAAAGACTTTAACCCTTTATTTCGGAAAAAAAAGGCAGAAAAATCCTAGGCCCTATCTTTTTTTACTCCTTAGTTATCTTTAACATTGGTACTACATCATATGTTATAAATTAGACTAACAAGTAAATTAAACTCATTGTGATAACAGAAAATGATTTCACAAACCAAATCTTAGCTGTATTCTTACAATTTAAACAACCCTACAAAAATGATTGCTTCCACAATGTTGCAATTGAGGTCTATATACTTTCATAATTGAAAAGAAGTTTGAAGGACATCAAATAAAATAATAGTACATTTCTTAAAATGTAATGTCTGACATTTCGAAAATTAGTCATTAAATGAAGGAAATATAAATAAATAAGTCTTTTACTGACAGCGCTTGTTCTATTTTTGATATGCTCATTTGTATTCAACATTTTCTCAAAGCTGTTACGTTATTGTTCACATGCAAATCTATGCAAAAGTTGAAAAAAAAAAAATCTTTTAAAAGCACTCAAATTATAACATTAAAATACATACGTGATACAGGAAAAAGGGCAACATTAAAAGATTTTGTCAGACATATACAACTTAAAGCTTGAATGATGAATCATTTCTTATCTTAGTAATGCTTGAAAATTTAAATGCATTTTAAATTAAACTCCAATTGAAAACGTCGCTTCTTTGAATTTGCATTTTTGAATAAACTTATAATACTTTTTCCTTAAGAAATGCATTGCATTCGTTCAGAAACATCATTGCAAAATATTAATATTAGGAAACATACTCGAAATTCAAAAGTTTTGTTCATTTTCTTTCTCAGGAATTTTATGTATTTTAACAATATCAAGACAATAAAGTCCGAGTAACGATTTATGAAATGAAATTTTCTCTGAATAAGGCTAAATAAATTGTTTGCATCAGTAATCCCAATCTTCTATCCATGTATGATCTTTGAAGCAACAGATTAGAAAATGTATTGTTTACTGCCGCAGTGGCTCATGGCGTCGCCAAACTATAACTTCACGAGAACTTTCTTTTATTTGAGAAAATAGACTTATTATTAGAAAGAAATCACGCCACAGTATTGCTGTTATTTATGTGATTCATTTTGCCATGCGTCCATGTACTAAGCGTTTTTCTTTTTTTAAATATCCATAAAACGCTATTCACGATTATTAATTACTACGTCATGTTAGACCAGTTACGACTATCCTCTTCACTCGGTAGTTACGTCTGAACTCAAAAAGGTATTCATTGATCGTCGGAATGGTATTTATGCAGCGGAATCGAGAATTTCTCTCAGTGCTCATGTCCATCGCAAATGTGTAGTAGGTAAAGAGATGAGCGATTTAAATAAGTGTTTGTTATTGACTGCCTCATTGCCATGACACCGAATAGCCTGTGGAGTGATCAGCTGATAAATACTTGATCAGTGATTGCGCTGGGACTACTATGTCAAGAACGTTGAAGACACTTTTGTAGTCAATGGTACTGCCTACGATATTATGTCGCACAAATGCCACTTAACAGCAATCAGCGCCAATTCACATACTCTACTTTGCTCGGAAGAAATTCCGGCATGACCTGACAGGTAACCAAATCTGGATCAGATATAGCATGTTTGGGTTTTTTGCTGGCCCTTCATTTAGGGGGATCAGGAGGGGGCAATTGTTCTTTTGCTTTCGGAAATACAATACATTTTTATGAGTATATGAATGTATAGTTTTTTTTTTCTTTTATTTGAGACAAGGGGTTATATACTTTATTCTACCTCCTAAAGGATGAGAAATCTTGTTTAGAAAGCAATTTCTACTGTCTCGGGATATCACTGTATAAGCCCAATAGTTTTAGCATTTTTGTATGGTCTACCGAGAGAAATATTGGTGGTTTTCTAGACATCTCTACCACCGGTTATCGGAATCTTTGGTTACTGGAGTTGATTGTACAATCTACTGAAATCGATATTAATTAACCTGCTACTTGTTAAAATGCCTTATTTTTAAAATTTTCTAATCATTTGCTTGTCTACGCAACAAATATGATACAAATAAAAAGGATACTTTCTTGTGCAGAAATAATACATGATAAAATTAATGATGTTGAAGCATAAAATTTCAAAAATTAGTTAACATTTTTGATGTAATATTATGTATGTTTTCATGTAAATTTTGCATTTTTTTATTGGTAAGTAAACGTTAAATAACTTTAGATGTTATCGTCAGATTGAGTTTCATTTTCACTGCTCTGTTTTTGAAGGTGAATATATTAGAATATAAAGATATTTCCAATAAACAATTATGAACATGTTCATAAATGTGTGTAGGAGAAAAAGGTAGAAAGTGTGCTAAATTTTTATTTTATCTCACATTGTTTTACTCTTTGGTCTGGGCAATTAGTTTTCTATTATTGACGTTTTTATCTCAAACAGAAACACCTATTTTTGCGTTTATAATATTAATAATGATAGTATGTTTGTAATGCAAAGAAAGAAAAAAATATTTAAAAAGAATGTGTATTCCTATTTTGTGTAAAAAAAAAAAAAAATGCGCTGAAATTATTCAACTACAGGCAGCTCAGAATCAACAGCTAATAAAAACTTATTTGAATTATGAAACTTTAGAATAGTAGGAAATTAAAGCAAATTGCATTACTTAGTTCTTGCTGCCATTAATTTTATGATCTCCGAAGTTTGATAAAAGCACATTATAGTTATAAATTCATTCTCTGTATGTGCTCATAAGAATAACAATTGAAACTGTTGATGGGCTTCGCATTTATGTTTCACTTTGAAGAAAAATTTTGCGATTGCAGTTCTGAGCCAGAAAATAAAGCGAGAAAATTATTCTGAATTACCATGCACAATGTATGTATAGTTAGAATAATGTAGAACAATATGCGCAGAGAGAATTTGAATCCGATTTATCCTAGCGCTAATTCGATTGTCTGTCTCAGGGCATTTGTGTTGCAAATGGATTGGAAGTTTCGCTGCTATTGTTTTTTATTAAATTTTCCAATTATACTTAAAAGAGAAGCAAATTGTGCGTAGTTATTTCGCCTTTTCCATATTTAATCTCGACTGAAATTGGTATATTATTATACGCTTAGAATGCTTTCTTTGGAATTATCAGACAGCAAATGAGCCGCGGTTGTCATTTCATTCAAACTAATAAATTTATTGTTAAAACTAATGAGTTTAATTAATATCTTTGAAGTGCAACCATATTTAGTAAAACTAATATCCATATATGACGCATTTTGGATGCAAATAAAAATTCAAGCTCAAAAAAAAAAAAAAAGGATTACATTTACGGAATTAGAAACAACTTAAAATTATTATTTTTGACAAAAAGGCTTTTTTCAAGGCTATTTACAAAGTAAAAGTAGGTCTTCAGATAATTAAAAATAACAGTTACACTTTTAATCAAGAACAATAAGAACTGCTTTTAAGCAAACTTGAGTGCTCAAAACTGTTCGCAAAAATATTTTTATTTGTTTCAGGAGAAAATTCTTGAAGTTTGCATTTTAGTGCTCTTAGATGACCTCTTAGCCGCCAACCGTGTTCTTAATTTGCGCCTTTTATAGTTCCATGAAGATATTTTTTTCAAACAAAAAGTAAATTTTTCATTCCAACAATAAGCCAAATAAGTAAAATATGCTCACGAAAAGGTAATGATGTAACACGAAGACCAGGCAAACCAAATCTGTTGGAAAAAAAACTACACTCATTTCTAAAAATACCAACATTGAACCTTTGGGGAAATATTTTCAGTTTTATAAATTATGAAAGCAACAAAATAAATTAATAAATAAGCAAAATAAGAGTGTTTTTAATTGTGTTCGTAAAAAATGTGCCTACACTCTCAGAAATGCATGCTCAAATCTCACGAAACATTCGTCGTATTTGACGAAATGGCTTCGTGAAAAATGCTCCGAGTAAACCTTTCGTCAAATTGCCGAAATTTGTGCAGTAATTTTTTAAAGTCACCTGATCGCGTGAGGAAAAAATCGTTATAAATGACGAAATTTTCTTGACGATTGAAGCATCGTCGAAAATGAGGATTCTATTTTTGAGAGTGTGGTTAGCTGGTATTTAAGACAACTTTATTTTGGAGGTACGCAGATAAATGCGATTACTGCATTTCTGTTAGCATAGCAGTGCTGCTTTTAGCTCTAAAGTCACTCGAAAGCCGTCTCATTATCTCATGACCTCTCTAAGTGGCAGAGCCACGCCGTTGAAGGACAGTATTTATCCTGCCTTAATATCTGCTACTGATGAGCGACTTGTAATTTCAGACTAGACTTGATTACAGACCAACTGATGAGGAAATTTCAAATCAACTGCGAGCATATTTATTACATTTATATTGGGTTTGATGATATGGCAAAAATATGCACCTAGTTAGAGTTTCTAATACGTATTAAACAAAAACTTCTGCAGACATTAGAGTGCGATTCAGTTAAGGAGCCTTATAAAACAGTACGCGGTTATTTATCGTACCTTTTAAATGTATATTTGCAACTGGGAATAATAATTTTAATCAAGTTATACCAAAACTTAAGAAAATTAATTACAACTTCATAAAAGAATGTCATCAGCAGATGACAGTTTTAACCCTCTCATGCATGAAAGCCTCATATGAGGTGACATGCATTTTTGCTTCAAATTTTTATGCAGATTCGTTTTTGTGCTGCAATTTGCATATCGTCCTCATCTAGACACTTCAAACAGTTCTTGGAAACCACAAAATGTTTCATAGGGTATTCAAGATTGTTTAAAGATTAAGATATCTTTGGGAGTCCATTTAGGATTCAAGAAAGAAGAGAAAATCTTAGTTTCGAATCAAATTCTGTTTAGTTATTTTGAAGCGTGTTTTACATTACTGGGAAGTTTGTTATTATTTTACAGCTTCTTATTCCTTATAAATGAAGTTTGAATATTCAATTATGCCATGTTTATTATTAAATTGATTAAATATGGCAGAAAAGCATAAAACGTCTTCACACAAGAACACGCATTTTTGACTATACAGGCAAAATTTCTAAAAATAAATCATTGCACAACAATCCTGAGATGCTAAATTAGTTTGCGACATATGAAGTTTTTGTTTATAACACAAATAAATAAATGCATGCATGAGAGGGTTAAATCAAGTTAGCTGAAAGGGCTTTAAAGTTATCTTTTCTACTGCATGTTATTTTTTTTAATATAATGACTTCATTCAAAAAGGTTATTTAAAATAAAAAAAAACTTAAAAATCAAAGAATTTATAAAATTACTGATTAAGGTACTTGGAAGTCCAGGAAACCCACAACAAAAATAGATTGAAATTTTTCATTCCCCTAGCAAGTTACTTAACAGCACTAATATAGTTCTACTAAAAAACGTCTCAAAGGCAGGAGACTTGCAATAGTTTTAGTACCTCAGTTTTTCTCCAGCGATGATTTACTTGAACTGCCGCATTTTTTGTGTTGTGCCATAAGTGCATCAAAGCAATATTCTAAATTGAATTCTACCCCGCCCTTCCCCCGTCCTTGCTCTCTATATCACTTTCTTTCTTTATTTCAGTCGTATACTTTACTGCTCTGGGGATAATATTTCCTTTTCTGCCATTAAAATTAACATCATGAGACCTGAACACACTTCTGTGAAAATCTAAAAATTTCAATTTCGCAAACTCTTTAGAAATGGATTTGTCGCACTCACATGCTAAACTGATTTAATATTCATGTTTCTAAACCTAATAAAATACATATATTTTGCGAAAACTAAATGCATTCCATTTCCAATTATATGTTTATAAATGAAACATTTTGCTGGGATTTTCCTCCACGCATACTTTATCAATCTTACTCGACAGAGTCATTCAGACTTTTCTGGCACATTTGAAAAGAAACGCTGCTTCGACACATTTTCTGTCGTTTCAAAAATTTCCGACTTTTCAATTTCGTTTTGAATTCTGTCAAAAACTGTTCACTATTTCAAATGTATTCTCGCAAGTGCTTAAACTCTTAGTCTGTGTTTATTTCTCTGCACTATTCTAAGAACAGAGTATCAATCTTTCATATTGCTGTGAAGTTGCGAAAGTCAACATTTTTAAATAAACGCCAGCTCATGTTCTTTTGAACGAATGGTTTTGTTATTCACCCATTTTGATACACTTTAAAAAGTCACTTTGGAGAAACGGGACAGAGCAACAAAATATTTTACATCAAACCGTTTCATGAACATGTGAATTAGATTTTTCCCTTTTGTAAAAATGAATTTAAAATTTTATTCCACATTACTTTTTTTCTTGAAAATATTTTTTGCATATATTTCTACTTTTATTTATATTAAAAATATGTTTTATTTAAATATTTGTGTACATATTTTTTATTTTATTATTAATTTATTTATTCATTTTTTATTCCTTGCTATGGACTGATAAAGCTTCTTGTAAACTACGCTGAGGAAATTTCACATTTGGTTTTTCACTTTCTCTTATGCCTAAAAAGAGGGGATTATATCACAGTAGTTCCCTATTTTATCCCAATTTTTTACATGTTGACAATATAATTTATTGGGTACAATTTTCCTTCCTTTTAATTTAGTCCGTTTAATATACATAAATATGGTCTAAGTACATAAAAGAAAACGCATCTTTAAAATCATTCAATGAGCAAAAGAAATATCCCTTCTGACGAAATTACAAATTTTCGAAAAAGTTACTTTCAGCTTACAGCGTAATTCGAACCAATCGTGTATTATCATAAATATGAATTCCACCACATTAATTACATCACTACGTACTTATTCATTTTCCCATCGGTTTCCAGTTAATCTTATTGCATATTTCGAGTTGTTATTGTTAAGATTTATTATTCTTTGCTGGGGGATAATTAAAATTTAAAGTAGATTAGTTGACGGTCGGGTTTCGTTATTTTTTAAAAAATATTTAACTTTTAAAGAAATTTTAATTTCATTATTTAACAATAGATAAAAAGCTTTCGTGCAAATTAAGAGACTAAAATTTACATCGTGTGTTAACAACGGAAATTTAAGGTAAAAAAAGGTAGTTTGCGCACAACGAAAAGCACGGTATTTGCACAAATGGAAATACCGTAAACATTAATGAAAATAGGTCCACATTTTCCAGGAGGGACACCCCCCTCCAAATCGTCTAAACAGTCGACCAAGCCCTCCCGGAAATACCTGAAAACACCCCCTAAAAATTTCAATGGTGCAAACAGCGCCATGCCCCTCCCCTCCTAGTGAGCAGCCCTGTATTATCTTTTATTTAGTATTTGTAATTAACGGATAGTTATTCTAAACGGACCGCCAGTGCAATCCGTTTAGAATTGCAGCTTGGGCTTGAGGCTGCCTTCCATTTTACGCAAGGCAGAAAGCCAGATCAGCATTTAAAGCGACGCGACGCCAGCATAAAAGCGATTTGAAGGGAAGCATTTGGCTACTCTATCGCTCTTGCAGTGAAATTAAATTACTTCTGTTTAACTAAATTTGTAAGACTCAAGTCTGATCTCGCCAAATAGTCTCGTGATTGTAGTCAGACTCTCTTTCATGTGGACAGTTAAAAGTAACCAGATAAATGAGTCTGGTTTTAAGAAGCGAGGAAGTAAATTGGTACGTTTGATACAAGGAGGGTGGGGTCCTATACAACTTTAAAATTGTAGCACTTAGTTAAAATAAAGATAAATATGTTATGAATTATGTAAGTTACTTATTTCGTATTAAAGATTCCCAAAAAATTCATCATTTGTTTTCAAAATGGCTAGATCAATTAGAAGAAAAATAAGAAACTTATTTAAAGAACAAAAGAATGCTCATAGTAGTTTTCCCGTATATTTAATTTACACAGAGGTGGTTTAGGCAAACTTTATATTGATGTTTCATCCATACAGACAAATACTGATCTACCATTATGGTAAGTACCACAAGAAAAGTACTTAGTTAAAATTAAGATAAATATCATATTATGTCAGTTACTTATATAATACTATAGATTTCCTAAAAATATCTATTTTTTTAAAATGGCTATATCAAATGAAAGAAAACAGAAGAAACTTATTTAAAGAGAAAAAGAATTTAGTAGTTTTTCCATTTGGTTAACTTACAAAGAGGTTCAGGCAAACTGTCTATTGATGCTTCACCCATCCAGACAAATACTGGTCTAATATTATAGCATAAAAAATATCTTAAAGAATCTATTTTAGTTTTCATCATCTTTCCAAAAATATATAAACAAATAAATATAGTATTAACTAGGCGGTCAACTTACAAAGGGTTTTTTATTATACTCCCACCCAAATTCGGCGGAAGTATCTGTTCAACATAGACAGGTGGTCAGCTTACAAAGGTGGTCAACTTAGCAGGTTTTACTGTACTATGTTTTTCTGGGCCAAGACAACGGCTTTTATCAAAGCCAAATCATCTATGATGAGGATCTGAAAACATTTTAAGTGCTTTGATTTATTAAATGCATTATAGTTGGAAATATAGTTCGTAATTATAATTTCATAAATTAGATTATATATTTCTGAAAAATCAAACGGAATCTTTTTGTAAAAAGACTAATGCTTTTTTTTAAATATATATTTTGTTTATTGGAAAACACAGATTGTTATGACACTTTTGTTATGACATAACAGATCAAATAAAAGACAGTGATGTAAGAAAAATAGAAATTTACGATAACTTGTATGCTGATCAAGAAATATTTTGGTTTTATTTCCCTTGCGTTGTATTTAGTTGTTTTTTTTTTTTTTCTTTCAGTAAGCTGAAAATTTTAAAATATTTTTAATAACATTTTTAATTAAGATATAATTAATAATAATATTTTTAATTAGATTATATTTTTAATTAAGATATAATTAATAATAATATTTTTAATTAGATTATATTTTTAATTAAGATATCAGATAATATTTTTCATTAAGTTATAAGACAACTATATGGCTTACAAGAATTATGAATATAAAAATATGCATTAAATTCATATTTAGCAGTTTATAAATAATGTTAGGACAGCTCATTAAGCAATAAGATATTTAATCATCAGTGTGACTTTTGGTGTTTATTTTTCTTAATGTAAAGGAAAGTGACAATTAAAAATTACCGATCTGCAGATGTTTATATTAACAATCAGTTTTCATAATAAAATTTCAGATTGAAAATTATAACTTAAAGTGATTTAAAACTCATTAATAAATAGATAAAAACATTTTTTTGTGTTGCAAAATAATTCAAATGTTAGAAGATAATATTTAAAACTGTATTTTAATCAATGATTGAAAAGTATGTACACATAAATAATAAAAGAAAAAAATTAGACACTGATTTCCATTTTGACTTACTTTCAACTATTAATCACGTTTCCTACATATATATGAATAAATATTAGGAAGCATGATTGTCTGTAGAAAAATTAAGAGAATTAATACAGAAAAAAAGTAAGGGTGAGGGACAGAACATGATATTGTCAACGACAGATGGTACTAAATGAAAGTAAAAATGAAGAAAAAAAAAGTAAAAATAAATTTCCGTTATGGAAGGATACAGGTCGTGCATACTTAAATAACGCGTTTTTTTTTAATATTTTGAATTGTGATTTTTATCGTATTCGCTTGTTTTAGACACTCGAAAAATGAACCGAACGCTATCAATATTTACTGCACTTTTAAACTCTTTTTAAACTAGTAGTCACTGGTCTAATTTTGCATTTGAGTACAATTTTAAAAAGTTAATCACAGATCTTCGTAACTTAATGGATCTTTCTCTATCGTTGTATAGAGTGTAGATAAACGAGAATTTTATTGAGAAACTATTATCAAGAAACTTGATTGTTTTATTCGAAATTTGTTCTTCGTAAAGTTACAGAAACACTCCGTTTCCTTTCTGTCATTTTACAGAAATGTTTTACAGTGCACGCAGGAGTAACTACGGTATCAGCATAAGGAACTATATGTGATATGTATTTTAATAACCTGTATTGTGCATTACTCTTCGCCAAACTTGAGAACAGCATTCATAGATTAAGGATAAGCACCTGTCCTCAACGATGTAAGAAATAAATGTGAATTATTTTGAATGTAAAAGACAAGAATACGTAACAGTGCCTAACGTGATAATCGTGATAAGAATTGCATAACTTTTGTGTTGTTTGCAAGTGCCGACTTTTCCGCAGGGTGAATATTAATCAAAAATTGCGCCAAAAGATTCTTATGGCTTTGTGAAAATGGGGAAAATGATAAATGCAACAACTATAAAGAATATGGCACCCTACTATGTCGGTTGCCATAACAGAGGGCAAAAAAATCTTGTCTTTATTTTATTTATTTATTATTTTTTTTTTTTTTTTGTATCTTAAATAGAAAATTTGAAATATTTAGCTTAATAAAAAATAAATCGTTTCTGTGCCTTAGTTGTAAATGAGTTTGATTGGGATGCACAGCTTGTGAAGCTTAAGTTTCATTTTAGAAGCTTCAGTACAAAGCTCGTGTTCGTTAAAAGACGTTTTGTGTAATTGAATTTTGAAGCAGTTGCGTAAAAAATAAATGAATAACAAATCATATTAAGTCTATTTAAACTGTTTTTTTATTTGGGAGTCCACTTTATTAGCTGTTTTCATCTCACTGCGTTTCTGCGCAAATTACAGGTTCTTGTCGGTTAAACGTTATACTTTTTTTTGTTTGCCAAACATCGCCAAATTAAATGTTTGCAAAGCAATTTTATTAGATTTAAATAGCATGCGCTTTACATACATGTATGACATTTTGTTTTTCTTTCACTTTAATGAAAAGTGCTCGGTATAATGGTTAAAACATGGAACTTACTTTCTAAGGAAGAAGATGCTATAACTTTATTTCAAAATAATAAGTTCCGTCTAGACCTTTTTTTCCTTTTATACGAGGCTACCTTCCCATGTACACCAAATTCAAATTCAATAATTTCGCTATATCTCTTATCTTTCTCACCTAACTTTAGTTTTTAAATATTTCAAACATACCTTTATCAACGGTTGTTCCTCATTTATTCACTCACTGGTTCATTCATTCATTTATTCCTTCATTCATTCACTCATTCATGAGCTTATTCATTCATTTATTTACTTATTTATTTATTCATACCTTCTCTCATTCATTCATCCTTTATTTTTTTCAGAAATAGTCTTAAAAATCCAGATCAGAAAATTTTATAGGAAAATAAGCTTTTTTATTTTTCGTTAAACTTCGCATCTGTACGTGTTCCACGTCATAAGATCCTTCCGATAAAGTTTGTTTCAAGCAAATCCGTCAGTTAAATCAGAATTTATATAGGATTGACATTTAACCGCAGGGCTAATGTATTTCATTTATTTATTTATTTTTGGTTTCAGCTGTTCAAAATTAAACAAAAATTGTTAAAATAAAAAAAATATTTATCGTCGAGAGCTCTTTATAATAAGCTTGTTCAAAGGAACTTGAATATTAAGTCCACGGATTAATTAATAATATAATTTTTAATAATTAATAATATAATAAATGAATATAATTTTCTTCATATTGCTCCATCGCTCCATCGGCACTAATGTTAAAATTTTTGGAAATGTTTAAAATTGAGCAAAAATTGTTCAAATTAAAAAAATAAAATATAGAAATGGAATGTCTTCACGGAAATCTTTTGAATGCAAAAAAAAAAAAAAAAAACGAATCTGACAATTCTTTCAAAAGTTATTGGAGGGAAGGGGGTGCCAGACATACTGTCAGGCGGGGACAGATCGACAGACACACATATTCCTCATCTTAAAACATTACTTTCACTGATAGACACACACACATAAATACATACAAACTAATACACAAACTGTCTGTTATATTTATATTGATAAGTTGTTTGATGTGTTAAATTTCAAACACCACAATTAAAAAATATGTTTTTCGCATTTTAAAAATTTAAGCTGCAGCTAATCGTAACTGCAAATAACAAGAAATCGATGACGACAATGTCTAAAAGGATAGATACAAAAAATCAAATTATATTCTAAATTTAAAAACATTCGTTTGTTTAGTTAAACATTCTTATGTTACAAAGGAAAAAAAAAAAACTCCCCATGATTGAAGCCACGAAAAAATGAAAAGAGGAATTAGTGACCTAAATTTGAAGCTCCACGAGAAATTCTAAAGTTCTAAAATTTTACCTTATTCTATTTAGTGGCAGAATGTATAGACAAAAGGCTAAAAATGCTTTCATGTATCGAGTAATGAATGAGGCATGGATTTTTAATTTACTGCACTTAATAAATTGCTTCTGACATAAAGACACCCTTAAAGGCCGTTGTAGAGATTTACGATCACTTTCGTCCTAGCTTATTATACATTTTGAATTAAAATTTTGAGACATTTTTATGAATGAAGCACATGTTTTAATGGACTGCATGCGTATAATTAATCTTTTTGAATAGTATAAGATTACATTTTTAGTCTCACCAAATGTAAAGGAAATCATTTATTATATTACATGAGTTCCGCAGTTATTTATGTAAACTGTTATAAATAATTGCATACGTTTTGCTGAAGGTCGTTCAAAGACAATTTGAAATTATGTGTTCAAACAGAACTTCTTATTTTAAGCAATTATTTTTAACTGATTCTATGGGCACCAATTAAATATAGTGCATTTTTAAGTACGTTTTTAAGACCAGCATTAATTATTCGCTTGGTATTGAGTAAAAATATTTTTGCTTATGCATTTTGACAATGCAAACAAATTTTGTTTGCAGAATATTTAGAAGTAGTTACACTTTCTGTCGTTAAATATGAAAATGAGCAGTTCCTGGTAAAGGGATGAACTGCTGGTACAAGTAATGTGCCGTATTCTGTTCTCATTTTAATTAGTTTAGCAGACTTAATTTATTTCTTCCGAGCTGATGATACCTACCAGTTTATAAATTTGGTTGCTTTTAAGAAATAGAGAAGCTAACATTCTGATTCGCGTGCGGAGAACCGTACCAGCAAAAGGAACTTTCCTATAACTTGAACGAATTCGTCCATTTCTGCACGTGCAGAAGCCTTCAAGCGTCAAAACCAAGTTGTCGTACTGCCCACACATTTTGACATTTGTTTCAACATAAAAAGACGTGTATTTGAAACACAGTAAACTAACTTTTTTTTTTTTTAACATTTGATTGTTTACGACTTCATATTTTTGAGGCAATAAATTTTTAAATGAACTAATTATTTAATATTTTACGTACGTTTTCTTTATCTTTCACAACTTATGTATCTAATCGCAGTCTTTTACTTTTTAAAATAGAGACTTTTCATTCTTAATTAAAGACCTTTTGATAATATTGCTTTTATTCAAGAAACGTCTCCTCATTTATGTAACATGTTTCTCTGTAGACTTTAATTAAAGCCCTAACTAATCTATTTTCATAACTGGCATGGTAATAAAGATATTTAAAATGTTGAAAATATGCATTCGATAGATTTAGACATTCCCAACACATCTTCTGCCTTACTAGAAAGAAATACTAATTAGTTTAGGAGTGGCGTATGCATTGATAAAGCCATTTTGCTTTCAACAGAAAGCATAAATTTCGCGAAGGAATAATTTGGTTCCATTACTCAAGAGAAAAGATTTAATATATTTATTACTGTAGTTCATGAATATTCCCCGCATTAATAATGGCTATAATTAAGAAGAACGGTCTCTAAATATCAATAAAGCGTTTAGTAACTGTATAGCTCTTAAATCTTAATTAACTTAATGCAAAAATTTTCATATTTTTCAGAGTATCGATCGGATGTTTTTCATCGAAAATGATAAATTTTTTAATGCTCCATCGCTGAAACTTTTATAAGGTCACATGGACATTTTATAAATTATAATTAATGAGAAAAGCCTAAATTAATATGAAACTTTCAACGCAAGATAATCAGCACGTAAATATCAAGAAAAGACTCAATTTACTATATAGAAAGGGGGAGTACTTTAATTTTTCTAGCATCTTCCATTCAGCGACAGAAAATTTTCCATACATCAGGTGCATTTTTTATTTATCAGAAAGAGTCGAGTAAACGAAAATTTGGATATCCTAGCGCAAATGATACAAAAAAAAAAAAAAAAAAAAGGAAAAAAAAAAAAAAAACCTCCCATATTGTGGCAACAGCTCTTTGAGTCCCTACAAACTTTAAAAGCATAGTCTATGTGTAAACTTACTGCAAACAATTTGAGGTTTTGTTGCACCAAAAAGTGGCGTTAATTTGCTAGCTACAAAGGGTGGGGCTTAATTTGGTGCAACAAACCCAAGTAAGCACTATTCTTTGCCACTAGAGAAATTTAAACCTTTTTTTTTAGAGGGGGAGTAGGGTAACATACTAAAGAGTTATAGTATATTTGGATAGCATTATTGAAAAATTAGACGTTATTTTATAAAATGATATATCTTAATAAAAGAGTATAAAACAAACTCGTTTCCCGAGTCTGTACGCTGAGATCTTTTAAACTACGCAACGGATTTGAATGCGGTTTTCATCAATAGACAGAGTGCTTCAAGAGGACCAATCATAGACCCGTTAGAAAAAAATGCGACAGGTAGTTCTTTTTTTATTCCAATTTTACGCAAATTTCCCCATAAATTCCCCAATATGGGGGTGACAAAAACTTTGCGCATATTAATATAATATATCGATCGAAAGCGCAATTTTTTTTTTGTACAAGATGAAATTTGTTCGAAGTTTCTAAGTCAATAAGAACGCCAGCTATAGGCTTTTTAGTTCGATTTCTTAAGGCTTACCTTGACCCAAAAATAATAATTAGCAGTTTCCTCAACTCCGTGTTTCTCAAATTAGCAATAGGTTTTAAATTCGAGATTGAACTTGATAAAAGTTCCGTCTCCCCGATTTTACGATTTCCTCGACTTAGCAACAGCATTTAAATAAATATCGCCTCGAAAAGTTTACGGACGCATAGTTGTCTAGACTTCAAATAGCGTGGCGAATGACGATACGCTACAATTTGACGTTTTTAATTAGGCGTTGGTGATAAACCGGCAATAAAGAATACTAACAAAATTGTGCATACGTTTTTTAGGTATGGTTTATAGTATCATTTAACTATAAATATTATCACCTACGATTTCATCTGTATGGTACCGCCAGCGAAGTTTCATTTCATTATGAAACTTATCTTTCGGTTAGCGAGACAACAGTTCACCATGGCTGGAAAATAAAATCAATATGATATTGCAATTTCATTTTTGCAAACAATCTAAGATCATCGCCAAGACTCATTCCAGATGAAAAGTAACGCAACAAATGACGCCGTGCAAAAATTTGGCAGTTTTAATTACCCTCTGGTGACAAATCTGACTCTACTGATGGAATTGTTCCTAAGTTTTCTTAATTGATCCTTCTACATGTTATATTACTTTTTCAAGCGTTGACAATGTCTATTTTTTTTTTGACAAATAGACACGCGATGGTTTTCAAACACTGCAGGCTTTATGCCGCAGGCAATTTTTTTTTAATACTCTTAGCAAGGACAGCGCCGTAGGCGACGTTTTTAAATTTCAGCACGGGCAACGTTATAGCTAGTTTTTATAATATAACGTACTTTTAATAACTATAATATAATATACTTTTAATAGCATTTTCGGAACTGTTTCACCAATTATTGGGAAAGCAGCATGCATTTGAACTGTCAACTATCTAAACTTTTGTGCAACTGGAATATCCATCGTAGCGTATATATATTGGTGTAAAGCGTACTCTGTTTTTTTACAATGCAATAGTAGTCCCAAAGAGGTGTTTTTGCACAGAACCTTTTACTCATACGTTTGTCCCTTTTATCCTTTTTCATCTTTCTGTGTTATTTATTATGTATAAGTCGAACATGTTGAGTATGTCAACAACGAAAATACCAAACACATTTTAAGATGGCTTTAGACTTTAAAAAACATAAACCCTGCTCATATTCTTAGCGAAGTTGAGCACATGAGCCATTTTATTTAAAAGTTATTTTATCAAAAGGTTTTTCAAAAAATGAATAAGTTTCATTGTGGATGAAAACCAATGTACATAACCCAGCAATAAATGACCGTGTAGCAAGATTAGATGATATAAAGCAAAGCCGAGAACCTTCTTACACATTATAGGTCAATTTTTTTGTGTACAAGTTCAAGTGCGAAACAGAACGAAAAGAAAAAAAATATATCTTCTTACATTTATGATTGGGGTTGATAAAAATTTTTAAAAAAAGACGATAGTGTTGAGATGTACTTTGTTTAGGAGAAAATTGAAAACTAAATACGAAACTAAATTGAATTATGCACAAAACTAGCACTTTTATTTGATCCCACGTTCAGAGTATAGTAAGATAATAAGACATTACTTTGCGCTAAAAGATAAAGCTGTTGAGGGATCTAAATCTTATGGGAGTAAGGTGGAAATTAAAGGCTAGTTGTTCGATAGGAAAAGATAGAAGGAGAATTTTAGTTCTGAGCGAGATGGGGAAAGATAACGCCGAATGTACAATCAGGTTGATTTTGCTTCCTCCCAAAGATTCAGCCCAGTATACTCTTAAGAATCTTTTAAATAACACTACGATTCGAGAAAATTTAAACTTTTAAATGATACATTTTATGTACGAAAAGCATGCTGTTATAAAGCACATAGCCTTTACTTAATATTAATGAGATTGTTGAGCCTGCACGAAATTTGCTGAAGCAAATCTTATAATGTGTAGGGTTACACTTGCTGCTAGGGTTGCTAGCAGCAGATTTTTTTTTTTTTTTTTTTTTTCAAATTTGATTTCGTCATTTGAGATCTCGTTAAGATTTTGGCTAATTTCAAGAGCGAGTTTAATTTTTTTTATAATTTTGATGTTTGATTTTGAAATTCACGGAAACTCCGTTGTGTTTTAATGCTTACTATCCAATGCATTTACGTGTTGGACACCCTTGGTAAAAGGGAAAGTAATCATACTATAATGGCCCGCCACGAAATGCAATTGCCCCACTAATCTTTCGGCGTCTAAGTCTTGTAAAGTTAGACTTCAGCGCCGAAGTGTTGTGAAGTTAGACTTCAGCGTCGAAGTCTTGTAAAGTTAGACTTCAGCGTCGAAGTCTGGTAAAGTTAGACTTCAGCGTCGAAGTCTGGTAAAGTTAGCGCCGAAGTCTTGTAAAGTTGGACTTCAGCCCCGAAGTCTTGTAAAGTTAGACTTCAGTGCCGAAGTCTTGTAAAGTTAGACGTGCGTCGAAGTCTTGTAAATGGACAGAAATACAATGTATTTCTGTCCATTAACGCTGCAAGAATGTGGCCACTACAGCTGCAAATTTTTTTACTTGGTTCCCTTGTTCCTACGCTTCGCTGTAACTCGTCTAAGAAGCGTTCTGTGGATTAGATGTATGGGATATAAGTGAAAACTGGGAAATTTGGTTAGTCGCCAGTGACAGGTAGACTAAGCTTCGTTAGTCGCCCCTTTTTAAAATTGCCAATGCGAAATGAAAACTAACTCTAAAAATGTTTAGAAAATAAATTAATTATTGAAATAAAACAAGAAATATGCATGTTTGAATTAGCACATGCTAAAATTATTTTGAACTTTTAAAATGATTTTAAAATATACAGGATGCTGAAAGATTGAAATTTTCGGCAAAGCACGTGTTAAATATTGGCATGTTTCCATGAAGAAAAAAAAATATGTCAAAAAATAAAAAAGAGAAACATTAATTCCTAAGGGTGGAAGAAGAAAAAGGAAAAAAAAAAAGAAAACATATAATTGCAGTAAGAATATGCTAAAAAGTGACCGTGCAGGAGTGGTGATCGATGATACATTTTTAACCTCCAGTTTTAATTACTTTAATCGCCGCGTGTCGAGTGGCGACCGCTAATTTTTACTTATAGCTTGGGATAGAACCTAAAACTTCTACACCTAGTTCAAAGGGTTCACGCTAAGAGGTTGGTAGCTGTTATATATATATATATATATATATATATATAGAGAGAGAGGAAAAGAGAGAGAGAGAGACTTTACATCCATATGATGATGTTCAGCTCCAAGATCAGATTTAGGGCACCTTCAGATCTGGGGCAATTTTTTGCTGTATATTTAAATGTACTCCGAAAATAAAACGACTCAAGCCTGTTTGCACAATGTATAGTCTTCGAGTTGTAGAACAATAACGAATTATTCCACATTAATTGCTTTCATATTCTATGTTTTAAATAACCAAGCAACCCAGATATGAATAAAGGTTGCAATTTTGAAATTCTTTGTAAAAACTTCAAAATGGTATAGCTAACATAATAAATGCATAAATATGTGGACATTTGCTTATACAGAATTAGAAAATAAGTTAACATTGCTTGTTGAATATTTCTTTCAACTGTTGAAGATTTGGCTCTAAAGCATACGAAGGTCTAAGGTTATACATCCGTAGCATAGGGGAGGATGGGGTAAAATAGGTCATGGGGTAAAATGGGTCACTTGATAAAAAACCCAAAATAATACAACTTGAAATTGAAATTTTTAAACCAATTTTTTTATGTTATATTTCAATGTGTTGGCAACATTTTTCATTCTAAAAAAAGTAGGTTCTTAAATAGTTCTATTCGATTATTATTTTAAAATTTACTTTGTCGCACCTCACTGCAGAAAGTTCCTAAATTTAAACAGTGTATGTTGTTTATTTTATCGGAAATTAAACTAAATTTTTTTTTTCATGCTTTCCTTAAAACAAATCATGTTGATGTGATAGAGAGAAGTGATGTTGTTGAAGTGTTATGTGAACCAATATGTAACAAGCTAGAACAATATTTTTTCAACATTTCAATGTAATCATAATTCAAAATTTTTCAAAACTTACTTTCATTTTTTTTTCAATTACAAAGTAATAAATAACTGTTTTCAGCATTATTTTCCACTCTGACCCATTTTACCCTATGATGGAGTAAATCAAGTCACAACTTTATAAGCTCAGTTAAACTATTTCTTAATTAAAAAATAAATATTAAAATTACATAAAATCGACCTAAAAGAGTTCAATGTTAAAATGCAATTGAAACGAAATGGGAAATGTTTCTGGTTTTGTTGCTATGAAATTTTAAATATAAAAATAGCTAAAAAGTGACCCATTTTACCCCATCTGACCCTAACAAATAATTTTTAACGGTTTATTATTTAATAATTTTGTTAATTACCAAACACATAATTCAACTTAAAAATAGTATTTTATTTTGTTATCTCGCACAAATTCAAAAATTAAAAACCCCAGTCATACATAATCACATGTTAAATGTGTTGAAGCTATTTGTCAATCACCTTTTTTTGCCATTCCGTTTTCCAGTGAAAAATTCAATCTCAATCGCTGTAAATTAATAATTAGAATGCTTGCAACATTATTATTTGTTGCATAGAAATATTTCTTTTCAATTATACTATCAAATACATTTATATTACTTCTGTGACTTCCATTAAAAGAATGCAAATGACGTAAACCATAAGAAATAAATTGAAGGCCTTCAAAAATATTGGTAAATTAATTTGTTTTTCTCCCATTACAAAATATATTGCATAATTTCATTGTAGGTAAGATTTATGATTTATTCTTAAATTGGAAATCGTTTAAATGTTTAGATGGCGTGCTGAAGCAGTAAATAGGAGAAGGTAATATATGGTTCTAAAAAACTATTTGAAAAATGTCAGAAGAATAATCAATAGGCTATTAATTTTTGGAAAATCAAACACGCAAACCATTTTAAACGCCTTTCTTTGAATACATTACATCGTTATTTATTCATTGAAAAATCATATGAAAAACCAAATTCCGGCAAATAACATCTTCATGAAACGAAACATTTACATTCATTAGAAAAATTCAATAACTATGCAAACTAATAATAATTTATAAATTGTTATGTATTTTTTAACAAACTTAGTTAATAAAGAAAGAAGAAAAAAGAACTTGGATTTTTTTAAACAAGTTAAAAAGAAAAAGGAAAAGAAAAACCTCTCACATTCTTAACTAAATAATGTTTACTGTATTTGCCAAAATTTCTAAGCATTTTAATCTTATAAGTTATTTTTTTTAAAGATGTTTTCTGGATTAAAAAAAAAATAAATAAAAGAAATACATAAATAAATAAAACCGTTTAAAGTCTTATAGATTTAGTTTTTCGGAACACAAAATCCGCCATTTAATATCTTACATCTATAAGAAGGTAAATGACGGAAAATGTGAAATAAATGCCAATAGTTTAGTTGTTGCGCAATCCACAAAAGATAGTGGACGAGTCTCAATCCTGGCGGTGATTATGTATGCGAATTCCGGGAGCGAACGAGCTAACAACTTTTGCTTCCTCCGGAATGGCAATGGCCATTCCGGAGGCCGTGGCCCTGGTATAAAAGCACGGAATGAAGGGAGCCTAAGAAAGAAAATGCAAATAACATCAAAGCGAGGAGAGAAGAGGCGAGTCTAAGCAAGGCAAGACAACTTTGATTTTTAGAATGTCACTGTTTTCGTAAATATTAATTGTAATTACATTTCGTTTGTTTCTAACAAAAAGTAAACAACTATTATTTACATATACTGTATCATTATGCAGTGATACAGTATATGTAAATAGTAGTTGTTAGCTAAGGGACGTACTTCCAGATTGATGAAAGTAAAGTCGATCTTTCTCTCTGCTTAGTCATTTTAAACCTAGTTTTGTCAACAAAAAACAATTAATAAATAAAAAGAAATGATTTTTTGCTTTCTTTTATAAATTTACCTGGCGATTAAGATTGGCATTATAATTTAATTTTGTTGATTTGTTTTGTTACTCATATTTACTTTTTGCACGAAAAGATGCTTTTTTGGCGATCTTTTGCGTTATTTACCTCTTCATTTTCTCAATAACTGGTACCATTTGGTCAAATTTAGTAGTTCATTGCTTTCAAACGATACAAATTCTATATAAATATATTTCTTTTGCCTTTGGAAATGATGATTATTTTATTTATTTATTTATTTGTTTGGCGAGAATATATTTATTTCATTGATAAAAGAAATATCAATGTTGCTTTATATATTTCAGTTGGCACGTTTTTCGAAGGTATTCCTGACTTGACACGATTTTGTGATCTACGTTTCTTCTAATGGGGATTTTTACAGTGTTTTAATGGGGTTTCTCGAAATTGTTGTCCTTGTACGACGCTGTTTAAATACTGTTGCCCAATGAGATACTTTAAGGATTGACGTTCTTATTAGAATATGCATTTTTTGTGAATGATATTTTTATTCTAATAGGGAATATTAGGGATTTGTATCTTTAATATATTGTGAATTTTTAGACAGTCTTTTCTTTATCCAAATAGGGATTTTTAAAGAGTATTGTTTATAACCTGTTGAAGAGACTCCTGAGGTTTGTTGATGTCATTTTTAGACGGATGTCCTTAGGAACTATTTTCTTTATTATAACGAAAAATTCAAGAGCTTTTTGTTCTTATTTAGGAACAGTTGTCCTTATCTCTTAGAGATGGTTTATGGGGATGAGTTCAATGACTGTTTTTATTAATTTATTATAGGGGTTGTTATTTTTAGTCTCATGGAAATTTTTAGTGACGGCTGGCAATTATCAAATGGAGATACCTTTATCAGGTAGGGATTTTTTATTTCTTCTTTTTTAAATGCGACTTTTTAAGGACCGCTTGCCCACATTCCAAGAGGAATTTTTAAATACGTTTATCCCCATTTACGACAGAATATTGGATGTGTGTCATATCATCTCACTTTTCTTCTCCACCACGGCATGATGCAATATTCGAGGTATCCCGCGCAAGGCCGGGCACGTCAGCTAGTGTTAAACAATCTTAAACTGTCAATAATACTGCAGGAATAAAATAATTGTCTTTCAGTTTTATAGAATAGTATTAGAGTGACTGGTACTTTTCATATTCCGTGCGAATTGCCCATAAATATATAATTTTGAGGGCGTTGGAATCGGAGTCTTCAAAACTCCGGAGTGAAATTCCCTAGTCGGCCATTTTCCCAACCGACACCGCAGCCATGGTTATACATCACTGCAAGTTTTAAACAGTTTACAAAATTATTCAAATATATTTTGGAAGAAGTGAACATTATTGGAAGAAGTGAATGAACTGATGCATTGGAATAAGAAGAAGATATAGGATGGGTATAAAAAAGTAACGCTGTTTTGACATTCATGGAACTCGTTCTAAGATATAGATGTCATTGAAACTTAGTATATACGTTTTTTGGACCCTGAAGTGGAGGGGGGGGGGGATGTGCAATGAGAAAAAAATAGTTCCAGTTTTTATCACCAGGGGAGAAGAAGGCACTAGTACCAATTTGATGCAAAAGCTTTAATTTTATCGCAGAATTTGTTTCATGCACACTCCACTGCAGTCGATCACATGTTCAAAGCATGTTCAAAGTGTGTTCAACGATAGCATGAAGAATACCTCGAAAAATTGTAGCAACTCCGTGGTCAGAAGTGCAATTGTTGAATGCAGCAGGAAACACTTACCCGGTGGTAAAACTTCGAACTATTACCTCCCTATTGCAAATTTATTTTCCCCATGGTCCGTGTAACATATATACCAAGCTTCAACCAATATATATCTATTAGAACGATCTCTACATAGATCTAAACAGGGCCACTTTAATTATACCGCCCTTGTAGTTAAAGATACATTATTGCTTCATTCACCAGGATGCTACAAAGAGTACACCGGCAGTACTAATCATTAAATTTTAAATTCACCAAGCATTTCTTTTTTGTTTCAGAAGAAACGAAACCGTACAACTCAAAATGTCTCAAAACGTTAACTAAATAAATGAATGGATGAATCCATCCTTCTTCTGGGCTTGGTAAAGTTATATTTTTTTGCTTTTCCTTCCAAAGTTTCATATTTTAATTGAAAATTTATTGTTGCCATATATTTTTTCATGCGAGGATATTTTGTGCTCTCCCACAATCATAGTGGTCCGGTATTTATCGGTCGAAATGAAAAGTTGCTTGCTAAACGAGCGACCGTTTTTTTACTGCAATTCCATTCTATATTAAATATGCTAAGAAAATAAATAATTAAAACAACTATTATTACGAGATAATTAAATAAACTTTAGCTTATGTTTGAACTTTAATTTATTGCGTACGATTTGTTTGTAAAGCTTATATTTTCGAAAATGTGCAAACTTTAAATAATTTGATTTTATTTTTCTTCATGTTTTCGAAATGTCTAGGCATATTTCCTCCTAATAAGAGTAAGTCATCTTTGTTGGTATCGTTTTGAAACATAAACTAAAAATAAAATATTTCTTAGAACTCACAAAAAAAGCTTTAACAAAAGCAAACCTTATTTTATGGTTTCACATTTTCCTTTTAGTACACAATTGAATTTTTGTTTTATAATCTTTTCACGAGAAAAATCATTTATTTGAATCAAGCTCCAAAAGTAGAAAACACTCCCAATTCTCGAGAATTTGGTGTAGAATTCTTTTTTACTACAAAGAAATAAAATTTCCTCGACAGAGTTTTCAAATTTAAAGCTATAACCTTTCTTTCATTTTTCTAGAGAACATATTATTTGGATTTCGTTCATAGTATTAAAATCAATGTCGTATATTTATTTTCTCCTCAGCAATATTGTTATGATTATAAGAAGTATGCGCATCAAGAAAAAATCCACAGGAAAACACAATCCATAAAGTCTGACATAAATGTTTTTATTTTGTTTAATAACCTTTTTTTAACACCCTCACTAAAAATAAGATCACAAATATATGTTGCCATAACTACATAATGTTACTTAAATACGGTTTCGGGGGGGGGGGGGATGCTCACCAAATCTTCCCTGAAAAAAACTATAATCTTGAACATCTTTTAAGAGCATAACATTATATACTTACATGAAATGTGGTAATTAAAACTAGGTTCACATCATATTTAGCATAAAATGTATTAATATTATAACAGTTACTCAGCTATTTCGAAGCTTTAAAATAATAGTTTTTTAAGAAGGAAGAAACTAATTCCTTAATGAGGAAATACATTAGTTTTGAAACTTGCACGATTAATAAAACATGTATTCAAAAAATATAAGCTCTACTCATTGCCTAGACAAGAATATTATTGATCGGTACAGCACTTTTTAGTCTACTTTCCCGCAAAAGTTTAACAAGAAGTTCCGTCTAGAACTATACGAGCCTACTTTCCCGTATACACCAAATTCAAATTTATAATCTAGCTATCTCTTTCTCTCTCTTTATTATTTATCTTTAGTTCTAATTATTGAAAATATACCTTTTTCAACGGATAATACATATTCATTCACTCACTCATTCATTCTTTCATTTATTCAGCCATGCATTTATTCATTCATTCGTTACCTCATTCAAGTGTTTATTCATTCATTTACGCATTCATGTATTTATTCACTCATTTATTTATATTTTCATTTATTCAATAATTTATTCATTCATTCTTTTCCTCATTCATTTATTCATTGATTTATTCTTTCACTCTTTCATTTATTCATTCATTCATTATTTCACTCATTGAGTCACTGAGAAATATCCTTGAAAATCCCGATCAAAAAATTTCATAGCAAAATAGGCTCGTACGTTCTGGATAAACTTTCTATTTCTACATGTTCTACGTTATAAGAGCTTTCCGATAAAGTTTGTTCCAAGCAAATCGGTCCGTTAGATCAGGATTTATATAGGGTTGAAATTTTCCCGTAAGCTCTGTGTTAATTTTTTGAACTGTTCAAAAATGAACAAAAACTGTTCAAATCAATATTTCACGCCGAGAACTCCTTTCAATAAGCTTTCAATAGGAACTTGGCTCTTGTGCCCAGAGTTTACAGAATTTGCTTCAATTTTGTCCATAGGCGCTAATGTTAAAATTTTTTTGAACTGTTCAAAATTGAACAAAAAATTGTTCAAATCAAAAAGTGAAATATAGAAATGAGATGTCCTCGCCGAGATCTTTCGAATGCAAAAAGAATTTTTCCAATCGGACAATTCGTTCAAAAGTTATTAGGGGGGGGCAGACCGACAGACCGACAGACAGACCGACAGACAGACCGACAGACCGACAGACAGACCGACAGACAGACCAGACCAGACAAGACACGACAGACACACTTTTTCCCCATCTCAATACCCTACTTTCAAATTTTTTATTTTTCAATCTTTATTTAATTACTTCACTTATTTTTGACTTTTCTTGATTTTTAACGATATTTTCACGATACATTAAGCCTTCTTTCATGCTTTATTATTTTTTTTTTTTTACTTTTACGGGAAAGTAGGCTAAAAAATAGAAAGAAAGAAAGGAGAAAAGATGTCGTAATGTATCGCAAAAATATTATTTATTACTTATTTCAATAAATATTGAAAAAAAATTGACAGTAGGGTTTTGAAATGGGGAAAATGTGTCTCTGTCGGTCTGTCTGCCCCCCCCCCCCCCCCCTTAATAACTTTTGAAAGAATTGTCCGATTAAAAAGATCTTTTTTTTTTCATTCGAAAGATATCAGCAAGGACATCTCATTTCCATATTTTATTTTTTTGATTTGAACAATTTTTCGATCAAATTTGAACAGTTCAAAAAATCTTGGCTGGGTAAAAATAGAGTAAAATACGTAAACTATAGGCATATGATCCAAGTTCATTTGAACAATCTCAATTTGAACTCTCATTTGGAACATTAGCGTCTACGAGGAAATTTCAATCCTGTTCATTTCCAATCCTGCTATAACAGACGGATTTGCTTGGAACAAAATTTATCAAAAAGGTGTTATGACGTAGAACATGCGCAGTGCAGATACGAAGTTCATCCAGAACTAAACGAGCCTATTTTTATAAAAGCCCTTTTGGTTTGGATTTTCAAGGACATTTCCGAATGAATGATTGAATTATTGAGTGAGTTAATGAATGAATGCATAAGCGAATGAGTGAATGAATATGTATAAACCATAGAAAAAAGTATATTTGAAGTAATTTAGAATTAAAGATAAATGAGAAAGAGAGAGAGAGGGATAGCTAGATTAGCAATTGGATATTGTTGTATACGTGAACGTAGGCTCGTATAATTCTCGATGGATGTTCTTGTATCGATTGTGTTCTAGCAGGTCGGCATCACTTAATTATCCAAGCGATTTTTAGGGGCACTTCGTCCTCGGCTAGTTTACCAAATATAAGCACACAAGACGGCCATTCGTTGAGCTGCAACCAAGGTTCTTGAGTCATTTTAAATGCAAATAAAAAATTCTTTACGAAGTAAAGAATGATAATTGCAAAAAGTAATTGAGACATCAGCGGTAAGTGTTAAAATAAATTGAAAAACTTAATTAAAGAGTTTCAGTAGAATACTATTTTAGTCTGTGTTATTTATTTAAAGTAAAAATAAAAGAAATACGTTTAAGTATAGTACCTATTTATTAAATCTTTGTTGTACTTACCTGAAAAACCGTTGAATTAATATGCTTTTGTTTACAAAAAGTATCTTATATTCCTTTTATATGTACCGCAATTAAAAAAATATAAACAGGCGCACATACAGAGGTGAAATAAAATAATAATAATCATGTTCTTTTCATTTTATCGGAATCCATTTGCATACTAACTTTTGATTTTATTTGCATTACTTTTTGCGGCCTTATAGCTATGCTTAACAATATATAAAAAACGAAGGGAAAAAAATCAATTGTGCCATCCAGTTTAATCAATTGGGGCGAAAATTAATAAAGACCAAGTTCTATCTAAGTACTTTTGTTTACCGAATATTACTCCACTACTTGTGTTACTTTTATATCTATTACTAGTGTTACGTAATCCATGAGCTCTCACCAAACGATTTCATCCACAAGCCAGATACACAGTGCCTATACAGCAAAGTTTTTACCCACTCGTACACATAGCCACTCTCGCACGTGGTGCACGAATTCGAAATTAACACCTGTTAAATATGAAAAATCTTCAAAATTCGAAATAATACTTTCTTCTTATCCCTTTGGATATTCAGAACATAAGTAACAGAGTAGTTTAATGTTAGAATTCCTATATTATTGCTCGTACTTTGATAAGCGCCATTCATAGGTTAAAACATAAATAAAATTACACTATTATTTATTATTCTTGTTTTGCCCAATAAAAGGAGAAAAACATAGGATGAAAAACAAATCGTCTTTTTAATTTTTTTTCTTATAAAAAAAGTTGACATGCTGATGTTTCAAAAAAAAAAAAAAAACTGAAGCGTTTCATTTAAGAAAAATCATGTACAATGAACGGTTTTCCCGCTCTTTTTCCTTCTGATTAAATATCATTTTAATTTTTTCTCTTAAGAAAAAGACAAAATAGAATTAAATGGAGCAGAAAACTTGGATATGCAAAACATCAAAGAGCATAAATGTTTATAACAAAAAAGAAAAAAAAGAAAAAAAAAAACTTCAAATAAACTAATTTTAAGCTTATAATAATTACAATGAAAAATTTTTTTTAAAAATGACTGCAATAGTAAATTTGTTTGATCAAGCATCCATAAAATGTAAGCTTGATTAGTTTTAAAGTAAATAGCATTTTACGTTCTTCTGAGATGAGAAGACATTGAATTACGTAGCTAAGATAACTGAATTTCCTGGAATTAATGTATGTCCAAGAATGTGAGTCGTAAAACAAGAATATTCTCTTGAAGTTTAAATTCGGTAAATAGTCGAGAGGCTTTTTCTTATTGTATAATATTATAAATTATACAATGTATTGTATTTTTTTTTCTTAAAAGGGTAAATAAAAAGAATAAACATCATTAATGTCATAAAATTAATATATATATATATATATATATATATATGTATGAAATAGAGAATATATATATAAAAAATTAGTGGGTATGTGAAAAAACAACAATATAAAAGGCTGAACGTGGGAAATCACAAATATAAACATTCAAAATGAAAAAGAGCCTGCCTCTTCATCAGTGGGAGGGAGCAGGAAGCATATATAACGAACTATTGTCATTGCAGGTTTCTGAGAAATCCCAGCATAGCATGTGAGAAAAATTTTTTTAACAACAAAAGATATAAGACTGGGAGTTGCAAGTCAAGTGAATAATCAAAATAATTTGAATAATCAAAATAATTTATCCAGTTATAAAAAGAACAAAAAATTTTTTTATTATTAAAAGAAGTTTCAAGTTTACGTGAAACTGACTGAGGCAAATTGTAAAAATAGAAAAAAAAAAAAAAACAGAACAACAACATGCTATAGCCGAAATTTCCCCTCCCAGACCTGCAAAGCAATACGATTAAAATATAGCTTCTAAATCTACTCACCTCCCAAGGCAGGAACAGGAAAGGAAGACATCAACAACTAGCCGAGAAAGAGATACGCCATGTAATGGCTAAGTCCGTCCGTGTCCGTGTGGTTGACCTTGACATTCCGATCTCGCTCACAGACCAACACAATATCCAAAAACTGGCGTTCCAACTGATGGACTTTAGCCAGAAATCTTCATCCCGTGTGTGTCAATGAGGTTCCGTTACGGTTATATAGCAACTGCAAAACGCTACGCCAAAGTTTTAAACGACTTAATGTAACAATTAATAAAATTCTGCGGATAATTATTAAAGTAAAAAAGGATTGCAGAGAAGGTGAAAACATTTTTATCCAAGTTATATTTGTTATTGCAGATTTTAGAATACCTGTAAAGTTGACCTGTGATAATATTTATAAAAACTTTTTTATGCAAATTACTATGCCAGTGTGGCATAGTGATGGTATGGAAATTGAAGTCTTTACGTTTATCATATACGTCAATAATTAGATTACTGTTTCTAATGTTCAATGATAAATCCAAAAAATTAGTTCTGTATGTATTATTATTAGTGGATTTTAAATTTAGACAATTGGGATAAATTTTTTCCAACTCCTCAGCAATATTAAAATTGATGACAAGAATGTCATCAATATATCTGAATGCACGTATTCTATTGTTATATTGCACTATTGTTATGTGCAATATAACAATAGAATACGTGCATTCAGATATATTGATGACATTCTTGTCATCAATTTTAATATTGCTGAGGAGTTGGAAAAAATTTATCCCAATTGTCTAAATTTAAAATCCACTAATAATAATACATACAGAACTAATTTTTTGGATTTATCATTGAACATTAGAAACAGTAATCTAATTATTGACGTATATGATAAACGTAAAGACTTCAATTTCCATACCATCACTATGCCACACTGGCATAGTAATTTGCATAAAAAAGTTTTTATAAATATTATCACAGGTCAACTTTACAGGTATTCTAAAATCTGCAATAACAAATATAACTTGGATAAAAATGTTTTCACCTTCTCTGCAATCCTTTTTTACTTTAATAATTATCCGCAGAATTTTATTAATTGTTACATTAAGTCGTTTAAAACTTTGGCGTAGCGTTTTGCAGTTGCTATATAACCGTAACGGAACCTCATTGACACACACGGGATGAAGATTTCTGGCTAAAGTCCATCAGTTGGAACGCCAGTTTTTGGATATTGTGTTGGTCTGTGAGCGAGATCGGAATGTCAAGGTCAACCACACGGACACGGACGGACTTAGCCATTACATGGCGTATCTCTTTCTCGGCTAGTTGTTGATGTCTTCCTTTCCTGTTCCTGCCTTGGGAGGTGAGTAGATTTAGAAGCTATATTTTAATCGTATTGCTTTGCAGGTCTGGGAGGGGAAATTTCGGCTATAGCATGTTGTTGTTCTGTTTTTTTTTTTTTTTCTATTTTTACAATTTGCCTCAGTCAGTTTCACGTAAACTTGAAACTTCTTTTAATAATAAAAAAATTTTTTGTTCTTTTTATAACTGGATAAATTATTTTGATTATTCAAATTATTTTGATTATTCACTTGACTTGCAACTCCCAGTCTTATATCTTTTGTTGTTAAAAAAATTTTTCTCACATGCTATGCTGGCATTTCTCAGAAACCTGCAATGACAATAGTTCGTTATATATGCTTCCTGCTCCCTCCCACTGATGAAGAGGCAGGCTCTTTTTCATTTTGAATGTTTATATTTGTGATTTCCCACGTTCAGCCTTTTATATTGTTGTTTTTTCACATACCCACTATTTTTTTATATATATATTCTCTATTTCATACATATATTTGCAACTGTTTAAGTGTGCTGCCTCGTGCGCCTTTTCACAGTTTGATTCACTTTATTAACTTTTGATTATATATATATATATATATATATCACTCAACGTGGAGCAGGGACGATTAAATTTTGCGGTACGATACGATACTGACAAGCAAACTATGGTAAAACAATATTTAAAAATGTGTTTAATTATTATCATAGAAAAGTAACATAATATTTGTATTTATTATCGTAACTTACGGACTTTAACAACTGTATTTCTATTTCTTAAAAAGTATTGCCATTCATAACTCAATTTTTAATTTCCGAGTCTTTGGAGTGACAACACCTTAGTTTGTTCATACTAAGCGATCATTTTAATGTTTATGTCTAGCGATATTTTCTTAAGCCTTTCGAATGTTAAAGTGTTTTTTACGATTTTAAAATGGTTATAGCCCGCAGTTGTTCTGCAGGAAATCATCTAATAATTTTCAATTATCATTGTGGAAGCATCTTAATAAAATTGATTTGGGGTCTATTAATCCTTTACAGGGATAATCTCATTTAGAAGAATTTTCTCTGAACTATGCGTGTTTCTGAACACTCAGAAGAGTTAAAGAACAATTTTGAGTTTTGTTGAACAAGTTAATTTCATGCTCATCTAAGAATATAATTCGTAAAGCAAGAATATTCTCTTGAAGTTTAAATTTAGAACATAGTCGAACGGATTCTTCTTATTGTATTTTTTCTTAAAAAGAAAAATTAACAAAATTATAAACATCATTAATGTCATAAAATAATTCTCAATTATCATTGCCAAAGTATCTTATTAAAATTGATTTTGGGTTTATTTACCCTTTTCAGTGATAACCTCATTTAGAAGAATTTTTCTGAACAATGCAGGTTTTTTAACACTCAGACGAGTCAAAGAACAATTCTGATGTTGTAGAACAAGGAAAATGAGATGTCTAATTTCAATATCTAGTAATTCTTGCAGAAAAAAAGGCTAAAGAACAGTTTTTTTAAGAATAACTACACATTTTAATACTAATTTTATAAAATGTAATATTTATCTAGATTGTTTTCTGTTATTTTTGGAAGTTTCTTATTTACATTTAAAATGCACAATGCTGTGATATCATCGTAACTAAGTTTTTGTAGAATATACTCTAGACTATTATCCCCCACGGGAATATTCTCCAAAAGATTATCATCGAGAGTTTTACATTTCTATGTATGCCCTTTGATCATTATCAAAGTTCTTTTGTATTAAACAAGAAATTGCCCCGACTGGTCGAAAAGTTTAATGTACTTTTGGCAAATTACAATTATATTTTGAACCCTTGTATTCAAAATTTTATTCGTAGAAAAATTGCTGATAGTATTACCTACTTATTATGATTTAGAAGCAATTATTTAATCGTACGTGTTATCATACAAGTCAACAGGTTTCGTAGTGGTAAGTCGCATGCCTCGTACGCCCAAGACCGCGGGTTCAAACTTGGCCCAAGTCAGTGGATTTTCAGGATGCAGAAAATCGTCTGCGCCCATGTCGTATGATTATGCAGCACGTAAGATATCCCTTGAGTCGACATTTGGCTTGGATGCTCTCGGCTAAATTCAATTCCGAGTGCATATTGCATCAATGAGAGCACAGGTACCGCCATCTAGGGGTGACTGAACGTCAAAATTCTCATGCGGCGAAGGTACCACACTCATTGTGGTGCCGCTGAAAGAGATGGTACCAATTACTGGGGAACGCACTAGGTCTGCAATGGTTGAGGACCAACACCGCAGCCTCATTAGAGAAAAAAAAAAGTTATCATACAAGCCCTTAACCGATACATTTTCAGAAAAAAAATTAAAATTAAACTTTTGTTTATTTTATTTTATTTATTTATTTTTCACCCAGACAGAGTTGTACTGTCGGACGACTTGAAACGATTGTTTTACATCGCTCCAGAAACTGAAATTTTTTCCATCCACAGATGCATCATATTTAGAGTTTCCAATGCCGAACCGAAAATACAATACCGGTATTCGGTATTTTTTAAAGTGCGCTACCGGAAAACCGGTATTAGAATTTGTTCAGAAAAAGAACACAAGCATATTTGTTTCATTACATATTTCGTAGTTCCTCACAAAAATTTATAAACTAAAATATTAAAAGCAGAAGGCTAAATAGCGAGACAGGACAACAAACCAATACATGCTTTAATTTTTTATAATAACAGAAGTTTCCTTTGAAACCCAATATAGTCGGGACATAGATTTCAAAAAGAAATAATATAAACCAATTGTGCAATTAGCAGTTTGAGTAAATTATTCATAGAAAAAAACACATTTGTTACATATACTAGTAAAGAGCTTTTACAAAGCAACAAGCACGTGCAAGAAACGAAACACACACATGGTAATTATAAATTCATCCCATCATCCAGTGATGAAAATATCTTTTTGTATTCTTCGGATGCTTTTATTCATAGATATTCTGCTGAAGCATGTTTCTCAAGCTAAATTTCGACTTTAAGTGATTGATTTTAAAATAATGTAACGGTGCGAGTGTGGCCGTGAAGCGTCGGGAGTCGAACCAAGATCTTTTTGGTGGTAGCCGCATTCTTTACCGCTTTCCCAAAAGGCGCGCCCCCTGGGCAGGAGCAAAGAGGGCTATTTGAAGGACTGAACTCGCACCGCTACACACTCCGCCCCCAGTGAACGAGTAGGGGAAGAGTGAACGATATTTTACTACAGATGGGTGCACCAACGCGAGAGAAAGGCTGCTTGAGGTTGCTGCGTGAGTGAGTGAAGTTTGGGCCTGTTTGCTCGGATCCGTGGCTGGGATCAAGTGCGAGCGCGTGCAGACTGCACGAATGCGTGCGAGCAAGTCATCTCGTGGCGCCATCTGTGGAGTGTTCGAGTATCCATTGCTGCGTGCGTAAATGCCGGGTCACCAGATGTAACGGTGCGAGAGTGGCTGTGAAGCGTCGGATGAAGAGTCGAACCAAGATCTTTTTGGTGGTAGCCGCATTCTTTACCGCTTTCCCAAAAGGCGCGCCCCCTGGGCAGGAGCAAAGAGGGCTATTTGAAGGACTGAACTCTCACCGCTACAATAACAATATATATCTAATAAGTTAACTTAAAATGTCTTGAATTGAATTTTTTTTATTATTTATAAATAATTACTGGTTTTACGAATTTACCAAATAACACAGAATAACTTAAAATCATTTAAAACTTACTTAAATCTTTTCTGAAAAACAATTTGCTTTTAAGATTAGTAAAAATATATATCAGAGATTATTCGCTGTTCTTTAACAACAAATCAATAAATAAATAAATAATGAAATAAAATAAATAATTTTCTAAAATACTATCAAAGAAATAAACAAACTTTATAAACTTGTATAACAAGAGCACATCACAGAAGTTGTAGTTATTATTACTGTTCTGAAGCAAATCGACAATAGCTGGTCATCGAGTTATAGTGTGACGCAAAAAAAAAAAAAAAAAAAAAAGATGCAAATTCAGTACATGCATTTGAACTACATTCATGCACAACTAATGATTCTAATTTGGCGAATAAGTTTGTACGGTGATTAATAGAGAGTAGGACCACAGCTCTCAGTGCGGAAAGTAGAAAATTAACAAATCTTTTGAAATACATTTTTTTCTTCTTTGTAATGAGGCTCTTTATTGGCATATCACCATTGCAGACCTAGAGCATTTCCCAACGAATTATAACTAACTCTTTTAACAGCACGACCATTGCCACATCATAATTTTGACGCCCAGTTTTCCCATTATAAGAAGACACCTGGGCTCGATCGATGTGATTTTCGAATTAGCAATTTAATTTAGCCACATGAATGTTCAAAGTTTTATTGTAGGGAGACTTCCTTGTAGATATACTATAGTGCATATTCCAAAAAAAAAAAAATTGCAGTGGGTAGTTTGTTGAACCTTATCCATAACTGAAAAAGAAAAAAATCATTTAAAATAATTAAATCGTTTCATTTTTCCAAAATATCCTCGTTAAACTTTCCACGCTAAAAAAAACAATAATAGTAATAAATTTCTAAACAGACAACGCGAAAAATTGCAGTAGTTGGTACTAGGTAATAAACTAAACCTCTAGGGGTATAACGTATTCCCTTAAGAACAAGAAAATGGTGTTCCACTTGCTCTGAGGTGCTTCTTAAAGAAGATTCGAAAGAGATATCCTTAAGTACAGAAAAACTCGAGTTCTCTTTTCTTCAGCCATCAGTATGTTAACTACCTCGTCAGACAGTTTTTCGCTTATCCCTTAAGGAATCTTAAGTATTCCTGGACTTTAAGTGGAATGTTTTGGGTTAAATAGAATTGATAGCTTAATGTTCTAACTTACTTCAGGGAAATGGTTTAGATAGATAGCGTAAGTATTTTTTACTGAAACAGAATTAAAACATTTTTAGCTTTTTATAATAGGAATAGACTGGCGATTGAAATATTAAATCCAATGCCTAATATCAGACATAATTATTTGCATATTGAAAATGCATTTACTATGTCCGCTTCAACTAATTAAATTGCTTGTTCTAAACAAAGCCATTTTAAACTGTTTAGGTAATTATGCGAAAGCTTTGGTTTTAACATTGCTCAAAGTTAATTGCAAAAGGACCTAATTACCTGGAAATTTGAAAGAAAGTTTTACAGAAGTTTGAGATTTCCTCCAAAGAAGATAAAATTTACTGCACTTTAGGCATCAAGTGACAATTTAAGAAGAATTCGTTTTAAAGCGACCAAGATGAGTTTAAAAGAAAGGCAGTTTTAAGCATCTTACATAACTTCTTTTTTCTTTTTTCTTTTCTTGAACTTGTTATTATCTAAGCTTCAAATATTTTGTCTCGTCTATAGTTACTTATTTTCATGCTGATGAAACAATTTAGAAATACTATTTGCGCAGTTTTAGCTTTGACTTGTGAATTTCGGGAAATGTCTAATTGAAAAGACGAATTACTTATACCCCGAAGGCTCAACAACTTTTTTTTTTTTTTTGCATTGATAAACGGATTCAATCTAACCAAGAAGTATGTGTTTGCAACTTATATTTTTTCATTTATTTTTAAAAACTTTGATTTTTTTTTCAACAAGTGGAAGAAAAGGTTCTCCCAAAATTAAATGAGCTTACTTTTACGCACACTACATCGATTTTCTAACAAAAGCTTAATTTTCATTGCTAAAATGTATTTAAATATTACTCATAATATTTGAAACAAACTTGAAGGAACCTATCCAGGTATTTTGTTCTATATCCTTGCCACTGGGGGCGGGGTAGAGGGATGAAGGAGAAAAGTTGATATACATTCTTGTTTTTTTATTGTTACAGCTCAAAATAAAATTTTATTCAATACTACGAGACTTTTCCCATCAAAAAATGACTTTGACACCTTTGTTAACATACTACTTTGGTCACATAAAAAATGGTAAAAATATTTCGAAATTATCAACTGCATTCAAAATGAGTTAAGTTGATGCTCAAATGAATATTCTGCTATAGTGATGAAAAAAGGAATGGAATCAGGTTATTAAGTAGTAGTAAACCCAAAAACTGATGTATAATGGGAAAATTAAATCTCACGTAAATTTCAAACATCTCACTCATTAATTTCTCTTACGTCGCGTCCAAAATCAGCCCCAATTTAGATATAAGATTTGGTAACAGGCTCCCCCCTTTCTGCTTCGGTTAAATTACTTTTGCCGATAAATATCTTAAGTTGCCAACTTTTTTTAAAAAAGATTTCTATGGGGGACTCTTGGCAATTCTTTATACTGTCACCAAATTTTTTTCACACTAAATTTAGATAACGTCTGCCAATTTTTTGTCGTCAAGCCTTTATTTCCTTGACATATCCAGCTTAAACAACAGAAAAAGTGATTATGTCATCGTGCCTGAGTGGGACGCATTGTATTCGATTATTTTAGGCATATCTTCGCGTAAAAGTAGCAAAACGCATTACATGTAGTTATTTTTAAGGCGGAAATTTTGCTTTGAAAATAAATAATTTTTCTATGCATTTAGAAAATTTTCGGTAGCTTGATAAAAGAATGATTTTTGAGGAAATTGGGAGGTTTCGCCCAAAAAGTCTTTCATACAATAAAAGGGTTTGCGTGTTCTTCCTAAAATACAAATATTTCGATACCGTGTACTTATTTAACAGTCTAGCAATAAGGTTTAAAAAAATTAATTAATTAAGTAAGTAAGTAAGTAAGTAAATAAATAAAACGTCACATTTACAGGATTTTACGTTGGTTCAAAATGACTCAGTCCTTTATCCCCTTAGTGGGTCGATAAAATTAGGATCACGCATGTTTGGGAACTAAACACTGGAGGTTCTGTGTCAGGCTGACCAACGGAACGAAATATCTGGTGCTGTACCACAGGGCCCTTTGTCTCATAAACTGGGACGGGCACAGCATTCCTCATGAGATGTTGCGCCACTAAGTTTAAGTTTTAAGTGCTAAGTTGTTTGAATAACTTTTCTGCTCTCTCTTTCTTTTTTTTTTTTTTTTTTTATTGATTTCTTTAACTTGTACATTTTTCAATACAGTTTCTTGTCGTTTACACCGTATCAACCTGATCAACCTGGCCCAAGGGTGAAGTAGCAACTTGGCTTAAACAATGCCCTAACATAGGGCTGAGCTGATAATGTAGCAGCTATATTTTTACGATGCATTAAATCTTATTTCATGTTTTTTTTTTTTTTCACAACTGTTACATAACAGTAGGCCAATATACTTTTATAAAGGTAATCTTATTTTTAAAGATTCTCTTTAGATAATCTGAAAAATTAAATTTGACAGATGTTTTTATTTATTTATTTATTTTTTTGAAAACAATATGGATTGTAATGCAGTTATATAATTAACGGCATCATAGCTTTGGTCACACCAAAAAAAAAAAAAAAAAACAACCAAAAGGAATTCACTACTCAATAATATTCAGCTTTAGTGGCACTAATGCTAAAGATAAACTCAGAAAATACCATCTGCAAAACCTGTCTATAAGTAAAGTAATTACTATCGACAACCTGTCCCTTTAAACGCGAAAGATAAACAGCACGGCGAAAAAATAAAACGTGAAACTCAACGCGATGAGTTTGGATGGGAAATCTAAGAGTTGTTTAAATAAACCTCCTTAATAAAAAAAAAAAAAAAAAAACTCTTCTGAGGTTTTAGAGTTAAAGTTTTCTCACTATGTTGAAAGATCAGCTGCAAGATCATTAAAAAAAAATCTTTCTTAAATAGGAAATATTTAATTGCATTTTCTTTCTTTTTCTTAATTATGTTTATCATGCTACGAGAGGGAAAGTGCCTTCGAACTTAATTTGTGCAAGATTTCTTAGGTTTTCCTTTTCTTTATTAACGTGTTTTTCTTTGTCTTTTTGATTTATTCCATGATTCATCGCGTTTTCTTTAATTATCACTTCCAAAAAATCATACTTATTTATATTTATTTAAACTATGTACATAAGTTGCAACGCCAAAAAAAAAAAGAGAGAAATGGAATTTAAAATAAATTTACGAAAAACTTTAAAGTACATAACTCGTAATTTGAATTGCCAACTAATCACGTTTCTGTAAGACGTTCAACTCCTCCTGAAAAACGCAGACAGACACAGAAAAAAATACTTCTTATTTTCCACCGGCACCAACATCCGTAAAATTCACGATTTAAAGCATACAATGATTCAAATACAAAATTTACTCAATGATTCTAGTATAACGAATCGGATTAATCAAGAGCTTTTGTACTACTCTTGGAAAAAGTTCTATAGAAAAGAAATCAAAATGAGATAGCAGCGCGTGGAAAAGAGGCATTTTTCATAAATACATTTTATTTAAAGTAAATAATTAAAAATGTGCTCTCTGAGCTAGTAATAAAAACAAGATAAATGATACCCCATCACACTTCAATCAGTAACGGCCAGGACATCTTATCTTCACAATTCACAGGTTGAAAACTCCTTTTCTTAATTGAGGAATAAAAGGAAACAGCAACGTCACTTCTGCGAATTTCTTTATTTACGTACAGGGACTCATTTCATTCCGAATACATGTAGTTAAATGCTATAAGTTAAGTACTATAAATGCTTTAATATTTTAATACAATAAATGTTACCTTATCTGAAAAGGAAACTTTCCGTAACAAAAAAATGGAACTTCGTGGTTAAAAATCTCTCAACCAAAATCGCGTTAATAATCAACAAAAGCACCAAAGTTCTCAAAAATAAGAGACAAGTAATATTACCTTAAATATTTTACAGAAAACGCACTGAATGAATGTAAACCAAATGATTCCTAAATGTTACAATATGCGTGACATCTTTACATGTATATATATATACACTTTACAATGGTAAGGTTCTAAGTCTTCTATTTTACAGAATAAAGTTCATTCAAATGAATTCTTCTGTATCTAGTAATTCTATTGTTTGTAGTTTCTAAGGCATATGTAACTGAGCATAGTACTCAGAAGCTGTGGATAGTATATAAAATAATATCAATAACAATTCCGGCATTTCTACCGATTGAATATGTTAGAGATCTTTAATATGTGGCGAAAAATGTCCACAGGTCCGTAAATTGCATCTGTCTAATGATTTTACCTAATGTATAACAAACTTCTGGATATATCTCTTGCCATAAAAGTGAGATACAGTTGGAATCGACAGCTCCATAACTCTTCCGCGATATTTATGAGTAGAATAGTTACTTCTTGTAGCCAGAAATGTAAATAGAAAATATAACACTTTCTAAACCGGTGTTGTAAATGACATAAATAGAAAAGATAACGTAAATAGGAAATGTAATGCGTGTAAGACTTTTAACTGACTCAAAATAACAGAAAATGTCCTGAACGAAAATATAAAGTCTAATAACTTCTAAACAGAAGTAAAAAATAGAAACCATAAATACGAAATCTAATACATGCATTATCTTTGCTTAATTCATCTACCTACTTTAGGATAATCCCCTTGCCATAAGAGCTTAAGGTCGACATTTTCGTAAGAATAGTTGGAAGCTTCTAGAAAATCAATTATTAATGATCGTAAGCGAAAGAAAACAGAAAATGTGGTGTGCATATTTATCCATGTTTTGAAATAATACTAAAGTTAGGACAATTTATATGAAAATGAAAATCTTTATTTTTTGTCTTGCACTAAAATGGGACCTGTTAAAGAAACACTTGAGGAATTAATGTAAGCAACGCTACGTATGAGAATTGTAAATAACGATACGTTGTGTTGAAATATGAATAATCTGACTTTTTCTTGGGTTGAAGCTAAAAAGAGTTGCTAATATAGTTTCCCTTCGATACAGCATTTAACTCTACCAAAGCAGCTTGAAAGACGAAGGTGCATATTTTTGGGTTGCAACTATTTTTACATCATATGCATCATAGTTTAATGCTTCATGAAGGATAAAGATTTTATTGTTGTTTCTAACACCACCTGGATATCCAAGCTTCTGTGGCGTAGTGAGGAGGAATTAAGGGATACGCCAGAGTGGTTCCTGAGATATGAAACATTTTAAAGCAGGAGTCAAGCTTCATTCGATAGATGGAACAATGTATCTCTACCTTCACAATTTAAACTCGGTACTATGTGGGAAGGAGCGATTGCAATACTCTTGCTTCCATATTAATTCCCCCTCCTAGTGATTGACCAGAGAACTTTCGGACCCAAATATTTTACGAGTACGCACACTCCGCATATAATCTGTAGGCACTTATGCTGTGTAGGGCCTCAAACCCGGAATATTACAATTTCCGAGCAAAATGCTCAAACATCTAGGCTACCCACGGCCCCTACAACTGCATCTCATAACCGAAGTATCAGTTTGTAAAAAATGTCTGCGAGTTAAACATTACTTCTTTTTTTATTTGTTGCATATGTTTTTCAGGTACTGATTATGGTTTTTCTGGTTATCTCTGAATCATGCTTAACAATAGTGACGACAGTCACTAATTGAAGAAAAACAATCCTTAATTTTGTTTTTCATAATTATAATTTAAAAATAATGTGTCACTTATGTATGTTACCCTCCTCTCGTTTTAAAATTTAGTATTCATCTATGAATACCAGTGATGAAAACAGAAACGGTAATATTAAAGTAAAAATACTACTTGGTATGAGTATTTTTCTTCAATCTCCTAGTCTTTCACTAAAATTAGCAGCAGAAAGAGAAAGAAACAATTCAAAAAGGACAAAAAAGTAAATGCTTATTTTTAAAAGCAATATTAAACTTACCTTTAAAATCTTAAAATCATTTTTTGGAATCTTGTAGTAAGGTATAATGGTGTTATGGCAAAAATGGCATTTTATCTAGTTATATTTCTGATTCCGCAACAAATAACAATACATAAACAATGTTCGCGCGCTTTCAAGACACGCCTCATTTTTAAGGACTTTACCACCATTACAAAAGAAAGACTTTTTTCCTTATTAAAGAATTAACAATCCCTCATCAAGTAAATGATTAATACTATTACTGGTAGAAAAGTCCCTACAGAATGAGGCGTGGCTTAAGAGTGGGCGAGCCCCGATAAATAATCTTTGGTGTAGCGGAAATGCACTGCTTTTTAAGAAATACTAGCCCTCACAAAATGTTTTCTTTGCTAGTCTATTACGAGTTCTCAGCTTTACACGGTTCTTGATGTTTGTTTTCTTTCCTTTTGTTACAGAATCCATGCAGGGCCCTCACGAGAAACGCCTCCTCAACGACCTCCTATCTACTTACAACGTCCTGGAAAGACCCGTGGCTAATGAAACCGAACCTCTTCTCATTAGTTTTGGCCTCACATTACAACAGATAATTGATGTGGTGAGAAAAACTTTATTCTCATGAATTTTAGTCCACTCGTGTACTTCATCCACGCTTTCTTCTTTCCTTTTTTCTTGCGCATCGTATGTACAAAAATAAATATTATTTTTGGTGTAACTAAATCACCATAGACACTGTTTTGGCTCACAAATTATACTATAGTTAGACTCAAAAATGTTTCTTCTAAATTCCTCATCAGAAAACAAAACAACATCATTTTTTAAATTAATCCTCAGTTTAAACAGCTCTTTGAAACAAAACAACCCTTCTCAGAAAGGAATAGATCAAAGATTCGAATTGAATTATTCTTAATTACCATAAAACATCCTGAGCGTACTTTTTCATGTACTGACACATATTTATAGTTATTAATTTTCTTTGTTTTGAATGTAACGCCGGATTCATGTTTTCATTTCAAACGGGGGGGGGGGGATATAATTGATTTAAATATCTGTTCCCAACAATCTTTTAAATTCCTCTTAGCTCTTAAGGATATTATTTTAGATTTTGCTGGGACCAAAATTTGTTCACTTAAGTAAGGGTGAAGTTTTTAATTCACTTGCTTGATTGTGTGGCTTTTACAGCCTTAGCATTTTAAATTTATTTCTCGTAAAACAAAAAAAAAAAAAAAATGCTGGGAAAGAAGACTTGAGGTACAGGTATTTTGATAGCTTAAAAAAAAAAAAAAAAAGGATGCATATACATGTTCAATATTTGTTCTGCTACTAGAGAAAGCTTTTTCCTCAACCATTCAATTAAACTCCGAGGTCGAATTCATACCAATTTATTTGTTTTCAGATTTGTTGTGTGTGTCTGAAACATTTCGGAAAAATAGCTAACATTTGATTTCAGAAATCCATTAGGAAAGAATTATTACAATTTACGTTTAATATGGGGTCATTCCGTATGGGAATTATATTAGGTACACTACCAAAACTTTCTGTGAAAGCACATAAAGGAAACTGAGTGCTTCTTTAAATTAGGAAGAACTTGTTTTAAATCAAATTAGCAAATACCTTAATAACAGCTTCTCAATAAAATTCTTGTTATTCCACACTCTGTTAAACTGCAAACAAAGATTTATTAGCATTAAAAAAGATTTATTATTCGTTTTTGTAAAACTGAACACTTGAGATCTGCGACTACCAGTTTTAAAGTTGTAAACAAATTTATAAATAAACGCTTGAGATCAGTGACTGCCAGTTTAAGGATTGTCAAAAATACGTGAGATATTGCTGGCGTATAGTTAAACTTCAGCTTTAGTTAAGTGAATAGTGACCAACCTGCTGTCCTTTTGCGACAGCGACACCAAAGCACCATGGACGCAACTAAATTCACCTTCGAAGTTTGTACCAGAAGTAGTAATTCAGCTTGATCGCAGAACCACTACTGCGGCACATTACATGTTGCGATTAATTTACAGAATGTTTTCCGCATCCTGTAAAACTGCAAAGAAAGATTTGTCAAGTTACGTAAAGCTGAATTGAGATATGTGGCTACAGCTTTAAAAGCTGTAAACAAATGCATAATTTTCCCCCGAGCTCCGGCTCACCCTTTTATTCTCTCCCTTTTCCCTTTTAGGCCCTATGGGCATAATGATGTTAGCCTTCGGGCTCCTGATGTATTCCCTCCGATGTGCATTTCTAATGAATTTAGGTAATAGGCTCGCAGATAACGGCTCTTTATCTGTCGCAATCAATTAGCAGATAGTCTCTGTTTTCTTCTACCTGTAATTTCCTTTTTTAAGGACTTTGTAGTTGGTTGTATTTTACTCCCTGAAATTTTTCGTTAGCCTCCAGATAAATGATTTCCAGGAGATTCTCATGTATTTTCGGGCTAAAACTTTTATACATATAAAGCGTATTAATCCACGTATTAACAAAAAGTAATGTCCGAACTGAATTGAAGCTTTAACTTCTTGATATTTGATACATGAGTCTTAGAAATTCACCTTAAGAATTAAAGTATTTATTTTAAAACTTGCCTCTTTCCACCTTTTTCCCTTTTTGCGCTTGGGTTATTAGGAGAGCTTTGTAAGATCTCCGCACAAAAGCGGTGTTTCTTCAACCATTAAAATGTTTTTGGGCCTATTTTTAGTTGGAAAAAAAAATGTTTTCTTGTTTAATACTTTGTTGGTATTTCCTCTGTGGGAGAACTTTACAAACTTAGGCATTTAAAAGGAAAAAAAAATCAATAAAATATAATTTTTTTACACTATCAAATTGGGATTGGAAGGAAAATGCATAAATAAAAAGTGCATATTTATAAATGAAGATCAACTCTTCATTTGTTGTTATTTTTACATTTATTAATTTAACGCAATTGATATTGCTGTTTTCGACATCTATCAATTTTTTTCTGCGGTATAGTGAAAGTTGCAGATACGGATCGTACCACATTTGTGTTTCTCTTCTCCTCAGACAATACCAACTAAGGTAAATGACTCGATAGTAGACACTTTTTCTCCACCAGACCCCTACCTGTTAGCCGAGGCCTTAGGATTGCTTGCGCACGGGGCGAGGTAGTGGGGTCCACTGATTTTACATGCACGTATCCCCAAGTGTACATGGGTGGCCTTCAGCGGGTATCGAACGCGCGACCTTCCAGGCTGAGGTGCTCTAACCACTGGGCTACCACGGCCCAGGCTGCTCTAGTAGTAGACACTTAGATCTTTAAGCTCCTAAAATAAGCGAATGTAACATTAAACTTGAATGAAATTATCAGAACCTATAGCGAACTATTCCTAGTACTAGTTAATAGAACAAAAGTTGGCGTGGAGCATCTATGCAAGTACATGTATCATAATATTTAAGAGCTGCCTCCCCAACGGTCATATTAACTGCTCTTTACTAAAGACGACCAATAAGAACGTTAGGGATTTGGGGAAAATATATGGGAAAAAAGCGTGACATCATTTATGAATGGTCCCTTAGTCCTTTTTAAAATTATTTCTCCAAGTTAACAGCATAAAATATATGATATTAATTTCTGTTCACTACTAATGCAAATACCTGTCTTATAAATGTCCACTATAGATACAAATTAAGCGTTTAGTAAAGTTGACGTAAAAATCCTAATTTTTCATCAAATGACATTTTATAGGTAATTAATTTTTAGAGAAATAGTTGGCGATTAATCTAAATATGCAAATATTGATGTAAGTCCCTGGAAAAAAAATTGCCACATAAAAGAGTACTAAAATTTTCTTGCGTCCAATACTGGGTCATTAACCTTAAGTGGGATGAGTAATTCATTAAAATTTCATGTTCCAAAAAATGAGCCCATTTTATGATGCGTAATTTTTGGCAACCTTTTCATTCAAACAACATTTATTCACTCTTTTCTTGTTTGGGTTACCGCATGGGTAAGACCAAACTCAATCGTGAACGAAAATATTATGTATATTCATAACCTTATGTGCAATTTATAAAACAATGTTTTTTTCCAAATTTTTTTTTTGTAGTGTTCGTAGAAACGTTTCTTGCATCTAGATGCCACAATATGCTTTCTATCAGGATCACGACAAGTAACGTTTATGTAACGTCTGAACCCTAATTACCAAAATGGCTTTACAGGCTAATAATTGAATTTTTTTGAGTGAGTGCTTTATCAGGGTTTCTCAAAATAATAATAAAGTGCTAAAAATAAGGGATCTGGAGCAGAGCATAGAGTAGGAGCGTAGAGCGCTGGAGCAACGAGATTTTGCTTGAAATGGAGTGGGGCCGGAGCAAAAACATGTTTTCTACTCCACTGCTCCGATTCTTCAAACATTTTTATGATTTTTTAAAAATAAAAATGAATTTTAAATAATAATTTGCACTTGTGGGTGTGACTAAAAAGAAATAAACAGAATCATCTATTAAAATTATTTGGAGTTGGATCGGAGCTGGAGCGGAGCAACTGAAAAAAGTAGCTGATCCAGATCCCTGTTAAAAATATGTCTTCTTAGGATTTGTGAGTTAACACAGACGCATTAAAAACCTTCCTAGTAATGTATATAAAATCCTTGTTTCAAACTGATAGTTTATCGAAACGAATTACAGAGTACCATTATACACTAAAACTTTTCTTTTCGATTTTTGTTACGACTTTTTTGCAAGAATAAACGATGTTCAAAATATAATAGAGCTCCAATTTTTTTTTCCGAAATAAATTAGTGAATTTTCCTATTGGTGAATGAATTTAACTTTGAAACACTTTACTATTACTAAGCTTAGATAACCATGTTAGTGAAAATAGTCTGTTTCTTCATTAACAATTTTGTTTTCCTAGAAACGAAGTAAAGTGTATAACGTGTCGGAGAAAAAATTGCAACAGACAAGTTTGCATTTAAATCGGAATACAACGAAGAAAATTTTCTCATTCCAAATACTTTCTTTTGCTCACAATGGCATGGTGTAGTATTGCACCTGCTTTTACTGCAACCATTATGTGCTGTTATTATTCGTCACGTTGACTTCAAATTTCTTTTTTATCAAGCGAAACCTATTAGGGGGTATTCAATTGCATCAAGTTTCTGATCTACAAAACGAGCAATTATAACCAAAAGAACCATTTTTTAAATTTTAATTAGTAAATATGTTTAAATGGATCTAACTGAATATTTTATTTTAAGACTTTTCTACGTATTCGACAAAGACTTTTTAAATTCAGGTGCGTCATTTTCCGTTTCATATATTTCAAAGATCTTTCCCCAACCAATGAAATTAAAAATTAAATCGTTTGACATTTTTTTGTGAAATTATTATTTATTACACATCTACAAAAAAAAAAAAAAAAAAAAAGAAAAGAAAGGAAGCAATGAAAAAAAAAAAACATTCGAAAGAAAATTTTTGAATTGTGCGATAAAATGCTTCAATGTTTCAATGTGCAAAGTGTCAGAGGTGTATCTTATATCTTTCAGTCAAAACAAAATAATAAGTAAAATCAAAATTGAAAATAAAAAGAGAGAGAGAGAGAGAGAAAGAAAGAACGAAAGAATAAGGAAGAAAAAAGGATCGTTAAATGCAGAAGTTAAGATGCAATTTTTCTTGGAATCAGAACAAAAAGGTTATTCACAACTCATGTGACGCTCCCTCGAGAGGGAGAGGGGGTTCGAAAAATTGTGACAGTTTGAGACTAAAGGAGGGAGAAGATAGCAATGAGTGTGGCTGAATTTACTTCTGTATGCGACTTATCTATTAAATAATGAACTTTTTTTTCTGATTGATTTTTCTCCTGATCAGAACAGTAAAATTTCTAAAGGATGATGCATCTGGGTAAAAAAAGAGAAAAAAAACTTTAAAATATTAAGCACGGTTTGGACGTACTTTAAATGTTCAACATTGGGTTGTACCTGCATTCAGAAGGCTTTACAGGAGCTGTAAATTCCTCCCTTAACACTACACAGTACAATTGGAAATCATTTGCAGCTGGATCATATCTATCCATTGTATTAGATTATATATCCAATGTATTATTATCGATGCATCTATCTGTTGTAATGTCGCCAATTACATTGTACTGTTGTCCATATCAAATGTATTGGTATACATTCATCTCGTATAGCCAACCCCAACAGATGACATTGCTTTAAATCCAATTAAATTTTAAAAACTTACAATTTTAAAAACTTACTTGGGTGTAATTTTAAAGTGTAGATCGTCTTGAATAATTACGTAATTATTTAGTAAACTATCTTTGTTGTTTGATTGTTCATTATTAAAATCGTTATGATTCATATAAATGTTATATCAGGGATACTTGATCGCGTCTTTTCAGGGGTTATTCCGATGATTAAGTATCCTTATAGCAATATCAGCCAAATGAAACAAACTAGTATTTCTCGGGTATCTAGGGAACAGCTATTAGGTGAAAATACTGAATATGTTGGTCCAATTTTAATTGCGACTCCTGATAAATTGGCTAAATATTTACTTTAGACCCCAAAAACGAACAAAAAAATGTTCTACACTCCCGTAGGCATCACCTACGGGAGCTAAAATACATAGGCCTAGACAGACGATAAAAAGAATCTACCAAGAGTTTAACAGACACTCCTATAAAAAGAAAGTTGACACATGGTTATAAAAAAATGCAGACTGAAAAATCTTTTTAATTAAGCAATCATGCATTCAATCAAATTTAAAGGAAAACAGGTAGATAGTGCGGGATACGTCATCTGAAGATGAAAATAATTTTTAGTTTACATGATTCTAACGATGACTTTTCTTCAGATCAATGCATGGAGATTGAATAAGCTGAACTAAAAATCCCTGTTTGAACGTAAATGATTTTGCTGTGGTTATATTTGAAAGGAAATTTAGTTATCTATTACGTTTTTCAAGCATAACACAAAGATGACTTTTTCAGAATTTTCAATAATACTTTTAAAAAAATAATTTTTAGAAAAAAATATAGAACCGACTTCAAATTATAAATTGCGCTAAAAAGTGAAAAATAAATTAATTCTTTAAACAACATCGATGTGACTTTTAAACATAGTTTTAGAAGTCGGTGCAAAATTAGGATAGATAAAATCTTTTGTAATCATGAAACAATTACAAATTTAAATGGCTCAGAATTAGCAACAGTTCCAATATGAAGTAGCACATGGTGTAATGGAATTAACGGCGTTGCCCGCCCAAAGTTCATTCAAGCGGCGCCTACGGCGCAACTTGCTTTTTTCCCCAAGCAAGACACCGAAGGCGACTTCTTAAGTTACTTCTGAGCCGATGAAAAACTTATTTCAGCCACTCTTTTTTCGCAAATGTATATCTACTTTGATTTAGGTATAAAATTATTTCAATTTATCACTAATAACCGATATTTATTGATCTATATTTGCATCATACGGCATATTTATCTTTATTACATCAAAACTTTTACATAGCTTTTTTTTTTTACTCTGACTCTGATAGATAGCAGTACATTCTTTCTGAGTCTGAATTCAGAAATTCAGAAATTTAAATGTTATTTCATATATATTTATTTCAACCAATAATAACAAGAAGTTCCGTCTAGAACTATACGAGCCTACTTTCCCGTATTCACTAACTTGAAATTTATAATCTAGCTAACTCTCACTCTCTCTCTCTTCCTCATTTAACTTTAATTCTTAATTACTTTAAATATGCCTTTTTCAACGGTTAATACATATTCATTCACTCACTCATTCATTCTTTCATTTATTCAGTCATTCGTTTATTTATTCATTCATTTTTCTCATTTATGTATTTATTCACTGATTTATTTATTTTTCACTTCATACATTCATTTATCTATTTTATTATTTATTCACTGATTTATTCACTCATTTATTCGTTTATTCCATCACTCATTCATTTAATCATTCATTCATTCGAAAATATCGTTAAAAATCCCGATCAAAAAGTTTCATAAGAAAATAGGCTCGTTCCGTTCTGGTTGAACTTCGTATCTGTACATGTTCTACATCCAAACATCTTTCCGATAAATTTTGTTCCAAGCAAATCGGTCTGTTAGATCATTATTTATAAAGGATTGAATTTCCCCATAGGCGCTAATGTTAATCTCTTTTTTTTTTTTGAACTGTTTCAAAATGAATTCCTTCATCCCGGCGCAAATCTCGCCAAGGCAACAAAACACGCAAACGGTTAGCAGTGGAGGTTTTCCGTTTGGCGTTCGTTGAATCATTATTGGCGACTTTATCGCCTGCGCCGGGATAAAGGAAAAAGTACCGTTAATTTTTTTGAACTGTTCAAAAATGAACAAAAATTGTTCAACTCAAAAAATATTTTCCTTCGAGAACTTTTTAGTAATCTTGTTCATAAGAACTCGACTCTTATGCCCAGAGTTTACATAATTTGTTTCACTTTTGCCCATAGGCGCTAATGTTAAAATTTTTTAAACTGTTCAAAATTGAACAAAATACTGTTCAAATCAAAAAGTAAAATATGGAAATGAGATGTCCTTGCCGAGATCTTTCGAATGCAAAAAGAATTTTTCAAATCGGACTATTCGTTCAAAAGTTATTAGGGGGGGGGGGGCAGACCGACAGACCGACAGACAGACAGACAGACAGACCGACAGACCGACCGACACACTTTTTCCCCATCTCAAAACCCTACTTTCAAATTTTTTATTTTTCAATCTTTATTTAATTACTTCACTTATTTTTGACTTCTCTTCATATTTAACGATATTTTTGTTACATTAAGCCTTCTTTCATGCTTTAATATATATATTTTTTACTTTTACGGGAAAGTAGGCTAAAAAGAGTAATTTGTGATGCAAAAATTAAAAAAATAAGTGCATTAGTAGTTTTATACATAAACATACATTTTGAAATCAAATCAAAGAAATGAATTGATACAATTTTAAATATGAAATTTTAACTGCTACAAATTAAAGTAGACTGAATGGAGAATTGATACATTGATCAGACAAAGCCGTTTAGTAAAGTTCATCTGAAAAATCTAACAGTTACTGATACCCTTAGCCTATTCAAGAAAAGCAAAAGCTGTGGCGAAGAGATGCTAGACTATGTATATGTAGGGGGGCAGTTTGAAGAAATAAAAAACATCAGTGGAGGCTTGATGTGGATAGTGAAAATTGTATGGAATGCAGTGTTGTAGCTAGCATGGGTGATACTCGGGGCGGGTAGTGATAGGTGTCACCCGTGGAAAAGATTATCCCCTCCAAGAAAAAAAATCACTTAAGCATGAAGTATGAGTTTTAATGAAATATAGTAAATATTTTTTTTTTTAAATTGCAGATTAAAAAATAAAAACACCGTTTGTATCATGAGCCTCATAATATATAAAGTACTTGTTGACGACAACGTGTTATGATTAGCTGATAAAAAACATTGCGAATATATTTTTTTAAGGAAACACTTTGCTCAGTTCAAAAGAAAAAAAAAATATCCAATTTAAAGTATTTATTTTATTCTATGGAGCTTTTAAAGGTTCTTTTTTCTTCTCTGTCCTGACTACGTGGCACCCCTGAAATCAAAGAGACATTTCTTTAGCGGATAATGGAATATCCTGTGTATCAGATTAAAACTAAAAATTTTCCCACAGACCCTGTTCACTCGCTGCTTGATAATAGAATAGCCCCATATAATGCAAAAAAGATCTTTTTATCTAAGATACCTTGAAACGATTTTTTGAAGATGAACAAATTTCTCAACATCTGTACTTTAGCAGCGGCATCAAGTTATTTCTTGTTCTATGCTGGCAACCTACTTTCTTCCATTATTTTTCAATCAAGTGGATGTTAACGCATTAAAAATTCTCATTAGATCTCAAAAAATGAAGAAAGAGAAAAACTGTTGACTGAATTATTTCAAGATTTTTTCCCCTTAACAAATAACAGTAATTACAGATTAGTATTCACTATTGCGTTATTAATTGGGTTAACCAAAAAACCTAAAGTATTAAATTTCCCTCCACAATCAAATACAACACTTAACTGCATAATACTGATTGTAACCATTAATATTTGTATGAGGGCAGAGTTTATTTAAAGTGTGGTTGAAAATCCTGCCTCTCGCCCCTCCAAATGAAATGGTTTTCAATATTGAAGTAGCTGAAAACAACTTGGGGTTATCTTCAGTTATGTAATAGGAAGAAAGACGGCAACAGCTATTCCATAGAAGTTTTTCGAAATTGAAATTCGTAAAGGCTTCTTCGAAGCTAAGTTCATCTAGGCCTAGGTCTATAAAATCCAGGCCAAACAGTCCAGTTGCATCAACTTCAAATTACGGTGTTATAAGATGTCCTGCTTGTGAAGAGGAATATTGTGACCATCCAACAGAAGAATGGATTCAGTGCTGTAAATGCCAAGAGTAGTGGCATGAGGAATGATCCAATTATGAAAATTGTATTTTTTTGTCACTATTGTCAGCTGCACAACTAAACACTTCAACATTACGTTACAATGCATTACGCTTGGTTTGATACTTTGTAAGATGTAAAAACACAATTACATTTGTTAAACCACGTACCATATTCAAGATGTAAAATATGTTCAAAATTCTTCAGTGTTGTCATCTTGGCCCAGTACTGGGGCAAGATGACGATTTGTTAAGGTTATGAAAAAAATAAAATTATCCTTTTTAGCCTATTTTCCCGTAAAAGTAAAAATAATATATTAAAGCATGAAAGAAGGCTTAATGTATCGTGAAAATATCGTTAGAAATAAAGAAAAGTCAAAAATATGTGAAGTAATAAAATAAAGATTGAAAAATAAAAAATTTGAAAGTAGGGTTTTGAGGTGGGGAAAATGTGTGTCGGTCGGTCTGTCTGTCTGTCCCCCCCCCCCCCTTAATAACTTTTGAGCGAATAGTCCGATTCGAAAAATTCTTTTTGCATTCGAAAGATCTCGGCGAGGGCATCTCATTTCCATATTTTACTTTTTGATTTGAACAATTTTTTGTTCAATTCTGAACAGTTCAAAAATTTTTAACACTAGCGCCTATAGGCAAAAGTGAAGCAAATTAAACTCCGGGCATAAGAGTCGAGTTATTATAAACAAGATTATTAAAAGAAGTTATAGAAGGAAAATATTTGCTGATTTGAACAATTTTCGTTCATTTTTGAACAGTTCAAAAAAATAACTGTACTTTTTTCTTTATCCCGGCGCAGGCGATAAAGTCGTCAATAATGATGCAATCGACGCCAAACGAAATACCTCCGCTGGTAACCTTTTGCGCGTTTTGCTGCCTTGGCGAGATTTGCGCCAGGATAAAGGAATTCATTTTGAAACAGTTCAAAAAAAAAAAAAAAAAGATTAACATTAGCGCCTGCGGGGAAATGTCAATCCTTTATAAATCATGATCTAAAAGACCGATTTACTTCGAACAAACTTTATTGGAAAGATGTTTGGCCGTAGAACATGTACAGATACGAAGTTCAATCAGAACGGAACGAGCCTATTTTCTTGTGAAGTTTTTTGATCGGGATTTTTAAGGATATTTTCTAATGAATGAATGATTAAATGAATGGGGGAAGAAATAAACGAATAAATGAGTGAATAAATCAGTGAATAAATAATAAAATAAATAAATGAGTGTATGAAGTGAAAAATAAATAAATGAGGGAGTTAATACATAAATGAGAAAAATTAATGTATAAATAAACGAATGACTGAATAAATGAAAGAATGAGTGAGTGAATAAATATGTACTAACCATTGAAAAAGGTATATTTGAAGTAATTAAGAACTAAAGTTAGATTATGAATTTCAAGTTGGTGAATACGAGAAAGTAGGCTCGTATAGTTCTAGACGGAACTTCTTGTTTTTACTTGAAAAACTAAATGGTAATATATTTAATACTACAAAGGACTACTCTAACATTTCATGTAAAATTAATTTCACTATCCTTAAAAATAAAATTAATAAACAACAAAAATTGTTAACATAGTCATCTTGCCCCGGTCTCCCCTAACTGGTCCACGTTAAAGGAAATATTATATGTATGGATTATCAATATTATCATTTATTTAATTGTTGTTATTATTATTATTATTATTATTATTGTGTGCTTTTATCTAAAAGTACATATGCTTACATAATATAGCGTGACATGTGTCAAAGTAAGGGAGGGAGAGGGGTTTAAATATATTGAAAAAAGTGTGACATCATTTATGAATGGTCCCAAAACTTTATTTTTTCCATGAAAGCATGTGGTGCATCATCCACAAGATTGTTTGTAGAATAAGAAATTTTCATTTTCGCTTTTACGTTTTGTCTTAAAAACTTTACTTCATATGAGAAGCAAAGTTATCGGCATTCAATCGTAAGCATATCGTATTAAATTTAAAGTTTGTTTCATTTTTTTGTTGAGTGATACGCTCAGTTTCATTCCAATATTACTTAAATAAATGAAAATAAGCTTACATAAGCTAAAATCTCTCCGTAATTTTCTGGAATTGAAAGTAAGATACATGAAATGCCCTTTTTCTTTGAATTTGATTTTTTATGAATTATCAGATTTAATTTTTAAACAATAAGGGCAATTTGGATAATGTTTGAACAATAAATGAAAAATATTTATGTTGCAAAGATTTGTTTAACCGCCAAAGCTGTAACTCGACTTGGCATTTTGATGCACAGAAAAGAAGGAGAGAAAAAAAAAGAGGAGGGGAGGGTTTTTTTTTCATTTACACGTACGTCTACTCCTGTAGATGTGAATGACGTGTACGAGAAACTTTTGCAAATGAAAAAAAGTACTTAGGATATTTTTGAGAAAGCCACAGAAAAGGGAAGTAGAAAAGGAAATGAAAGAAAGAAAAAAAAAGCATGCGCACTTTGAACTAGAAAAAAAAAACTTCCAGGGAAAAGAAAAAATACACCAGAGAGAGAGAGAACACAAAAATCATACTGAAGCAAGGCTTGCATTCGACAATGCTTCTTAGAATGTAAAACCAAAAGAAATGATTTTTGATTTTAACTTTTCTAATTATTTAACTCTTTAATCTCTAACTTTTTCATCAATAAGGTTTTATATTATATTTATAATTCTCATAAATAAGGTTTTATAAGTTTTAAGGAATACTAACGTTTATAAAAGTAACGCATTCAGTCGCATTGAATTTAAGTTTTTTCGTTCCATTATATTAGCACATGACTCAAAAATAATCTTGCTTTCAAAAGAAAACTATGGCAATCATTGATAATTTTAATGCTTTTTTTTCAAATAAATAAAGGAAAAAAAGGGGTGAAAATTATTTTTTTTTCAAGACGTTCCTTAGAAGTATTTGAGTTAATATTACTTTGATCTATCAGGTATTATGGCGTCAGAAAGAAAATATTCTATCTATGCTTTTTTTTTTTCACATTATTCGAAAGTTGGCCAGCCTCTAATTAATATTTTACTGATTCATAAAAATTAAATTACATGCTAATGTAGCATTGCTTTTTTTTCTATTGATTCATTTAATTAACAAAACGATTGATCATGTGATTGCTTAAATTTTATTGAACTACTGTATTCTGATTAAGGCAGAACTAAATTCCTATTTTGAAATTCATATACAGTACTGATCCTGTTAAGTTTTACTGGAAAAGCAAAAATTTTAAAATATTTAAAAAAAAACTGTCAATAAAATAAAATAAATAAAAAATGAAAATAATGAAATAATAAATATCTATCGTATAGAAAGAATGTATCGCTATACATGCAAACATTAATAATAAAATTACACGTTAATTTAAAGCACAAATGACTAGATAATCCAGATATATATTTCACTTAACGTGGACCAGTTACGATTAAATTTTGCGGTACAATACGATAGTGACATCAAACTATGGTAAAACGATAGTTAAATTTGTTTAATGATTAGCATAGATAAGTAACATAATACTTGTATTTATTATCGTAACTTACGGACTTATAAATTATTTCCATTCATAACTCAATTTTTAATTCCCGATTCTTTGGAGTGGCAATAGCTTAGTTGGTTTATATCGAGCGATCCTTTCTTAAGCCTTTTGAATTTTAAAGCGTTTTCTTGAAAAGTATTTTTATTCATAACCAAATTTTTAGTTACTGATTTTTTAGAGTGGCAACACCTTAGTTTGTTTATAACGAACGATCATATTCAAGTTTGAACGTTGAACCTATAGCCCGCAAATATTCTGCAGGGGATCAGCTAGTTTAGAATATTTTACCAATAATTGGCGAATTAACCTTTGAAATGAAAATGTTGATTTGGTTACATATTTTATCATTCTTTAGGGTGTAGAAAAACCGAATTATGGGTAAAATAATCAGCGCGAGATGCAAAAGTTGTGCTTCAAACGTATTAGCCATGCATGCCTTTTTTTTGTTTCATTTAATTTATTCCGATGCCCCTAGGCACTGATGTGCTAAAAATCAATTCTTATGAAAATTTCAAATTAAAAATTATAAATAAAAATAGGTCAAAAAATTGATTTTCCTTGCAAAAAGGAAAGGTCATAGTAATCTTAAGAATATATGAATAATTTAAAATAATTTACAATTCTAACATTTCCATAACTTAAATTTTTCGCATATGTTGCGGAGCTTGGAGCACCGGAAGATATGACTGGATTTCATTTCGGCGCAAGACAGCGGCCAGAAAAGACGTATGAATTAAATTGAACTTTGTTTGAAATCACCTTTTTAAAAAAATAAGTAAAGAGCGGAAAAAAATAAATTATTCTGATAGTATCTTTGTTTTTTCAAAATTCCTGTCAGTGTTGCTTGAAAAGTCGGCCTAACATTTTCATTTCATGCTTTTTATTTTATATTTTTTATAAGTCAAGTCTTAGTAAGTTATTTAGAAATTGTTTTACATATAGTAAATTACTTTTTTTTTTCTTGTTCAATTTTAACAGCTATAACCTTGCACCCGATTTCCCAACGTTTTGTGTTGCGATGAGACCCCCTTTAAGCGAAAAATTAAAATATATGCATATATGCATTAAAAAATACGTCTCGTGCCCACGGGCACCCTGTAAGAAAATTTTCCCCGAGAATACAATGAATTCTCCTGGAAATCATTTATCCAGAGTCTAACTTAAAATTACAGAAACTTAAAAACAACGAGCGACAATGTCTTTACAAAAAAGAAAGTACACGTTATAAAAAACAGAAAACGTTGCCTAAATTGATTTCAACAGGTAATGTCCCGCAGTAGTGCTGCCATCTGCGAGCATGCTTAATTACTATTTTTAGTTCAAAAAATCTAAGCTGAGTGCGGTTGTACCCACTCTGCTTTGATGCCGCCGAAGGATAGCAGATTCCTCATTACCACTAGAGCTAAAATTAAATTATGCGCCAGCAATATGTAATGCATTTTTGACAATTTAACAGACTTCATACAATAAAAGGCTGTTTCATATTCTTATATTGTACACACATCGCGACCGACATAAGTAGGAGGCCTGAACGAGACCCCTTGGTGGAGAAACGATGAATTAGAGGAAACAAGAAGGTTTGACCAGCTTTTTACAAATATATTTTTTGCTTTTAAGTGTACATTTACTAGTTGACATTATTTGTTGTCTCATCATGTTGGGCATCTTTTTACACTACCTTTTCCCTATATTTAAACTATAACTTTTATAAATTATCCTTATAAATTATCCTTTCTATAAGGAACGTTTCCACAATGTTCACACTAGGTAGAACCTCCTCACTTGAGGAACATATTGTCCAATAGCAATTAACTATGTAAATCATTGCAAATCATTTACTTACAATACTTTCATAAAATTCAATAATAAAAGCGCAAGAATATATATATATATATAATTCTGAATTTGTATGCATCAATTGAAGGAAGTTTTATTCTAAGCAAAGCTCAGATGTGCCTTTAAAAATTCCATTGATAATGGTTTCCGCTCTACGGCATTGTAATAAGGAAAACAACGAAAACGTACTACTCCCTCAGATTTATACCACTTGAGATGGATGTTAGGAATAAAACTTTTTACGTCTCTGTGCTTAATGTGTTTCTAGCGAGCAAATAAAACCTAAGGTAGCTCCTGTTTATCTTTCGTTTGACTGATACGGGACGCATACATTTAAAACAGAACTTCTCGAATATCTCTCTATGCATTTACAAATAAAAGAGAGTGAAGTCATTTTCAATTACACCTTCTTTCTACTTTTCTAACTTCCTTATTTTACGAATAATATGGAACTTAAACCATAATCCCCGCAAAGTTTAACGTTTAAAAATAATATAATAGAAGGTATTGAACATTTTATGGAAAGCGCGGTATGGGATACCGCGGATTACGCGGTATGAATTAAATTTCGTGGTGTAAAACATATTAAATGGGTTATTTTTGTAAAGAAATCTGTAGCATTTGCCATAGCAGTACATAGTTCTTTGAATTTCGCTCTAATGTTAAAAATGGAATCATCGTTGTATGATACATATATATCAATCTCTAGAGGTTCTTTCACACTGAACGCAACATCAGCATACGACAAACACAAAATTGTTTAGAGCATGCCATTGGTTCTACCTTATTTCATAATTGGCAATTACTATTGCGTCATTAAGCTGGACTTTCAGCCAGCCGACATTGATTGGTTCATTGGGTTGTGGAAGGCATACGTCCTCACTATTAGTTTGATAACCATAGCAACAGCCTGTTACGAAACATACAAAATGTCTCCGTTGCCCTCCCTCCCTCCTTATGTGAAAGCACCCTTAGGAGTCTTCAAATTCATCCCAAGTATCTTCAAAATCTTCATTTATTGTTTTTCGACCTCAGATGTACTAAAATTTCAACCCCATTTTGCAATGATCACTGATTGCAAGGCAAACGTAGGGGATTATGGTGCAAAGGAATATGGTAAAATATTTACCCTTTTTGCAAGGCCATCTATTAACATTTTAGATGTGTTACATAACACGCAGTTGATTCCAGTCTAAAGATCAAGCTACATAATGTCATAAGCCATTTTGTACTTGATACCGGTGTGTACAATTTTTCATGTACTCTCATGCTGCATATTCTGAAGAAGCATAAAACTATCTGCTTCTTTGAAATATTATGGTTGAGAAATGCTTTTAAAAAAGATCAATAACAATATTGGCCTGGCGGTATCATGTAGTGTCCTCGAATAAAAAATAACGTTTCATAACTTATCAAAATTCTGCTATAAATGTAGTGACAACACTACATTTTTAAGACTTATATATTAGGGAAAACCTATCTTTGGGGTCATTTTATGAACTCACTTAGTCTTCCAAAGGTTAAAGAGTATGTTTCGTAATTGCAACTGACCCGTTGTTGCCTAAGTCACTTACTGATTAAGAGCAGCATAAGGAAAAGTAATGTGATAAACTATTCATAAGCAAGGCATAAAAAATCCGTCGTTTTTTTTCGAAATAGCCACACTCAGATTAAGTAAAAAACCGTTTTATTTTTCATTTGTAAAATGAATTTTGATATTTTGTCTTCTTTTTCTTCTTTAATTCGTGGAATTGCAAAAATTCTTAAAGCAAAATCAAACTCTGTCGCAAAATCTATGTTGACGCATTAAAAAGCATTCCTCTTACTGTGCCGAAACACATATACTAATACAAACAACAATTCAGTCTTAAGAATAAAGCATCTACATGTATGGATTTAAAGTACATTGTGTACATTAAAGTTTTTAAACTTTAGTAATTACTCTTTAAAATTAAAAGGATACATTCACTTTGCGCGATGAACAAAATGCAGAAAAATAATCCCGAGCCAATCAAGTTTCAACATTTGCTAAAACACGACTGGCCGGGGATATATCGGAAAATGCAAATGCGATCCTCTTTATCAAAATGAAAGGAATGTGAGGAACAGCAAAAAACTCGTTACAAATATTGTTTAAGCTTTATGAATATAGTAAGCTTTCAAGAAATCTAACTCGCCGACAAATGAAGGTCTGCAAATAATTTTAACTTCAGAAAATATAATTTGTGACGCGTATCGCAACAATGTTTGGCTATTGAAGATTTGGTTGTTTCTTATTTCTCTACGTGGTTTTCGTGCTCTTTGAGTCTGAATTTTAAAACTTGTCTTGTTTTCCCGATGTATACAATGCGACATTTACAGCTGGATGTGATAAATGCTCCATCGATCAAACGGTGAAACAGGATCCCTTAGTTTAGAAAAATTGAGATTGCTAAGAGGTTTAAATTTAAAGAGGTTCTTTAAAACTGTTGCTTTGAAACTGGCTAACACTACTCAAATGTTTACAAAGGAAACACATGATGTGCTAAACTTACTTTTTGTTAATACAAGAGATTTATGTAAAAACTGTACAAGACATTTCTCATGTGAGAAAGTATGACACTAAACTAAATAATTATGATAATAATAAATATAATAATATAATTATTAATTAATTTAATATCTTTTTTCTTTTTGGCTTTTAGGAGGAGAAAAATCAGATTATAACTACAAATGTTTGGTTGAATTTGGTGAGTATTTTTCTTTTCTAACGAGGTCTAAAATTCACAAAGTTTTAGACCAACAAAATTCAAGCTAATGGTAGTTAACATTTTTTGTTGCAACATTTTTTTTTCTTGTTTTTCGAACTCAAGTGGGAAAATGTAAATCATTCTAATTTCTACTAAAATACTTACATGCGCAAACTACATTTTTTCGTATTACTCTAATAATTTATAGAGAATTTGAAACTTTCCTTTGAAGTTCCAGGTTAGTGAAAAAAAAAAATCCAGCCTATCTATTGAAATATAAACCATGAAGTATAAGTAGCACAATTTTTTGTTTCAAATCCATGTATTGGTTGTGACAGAAAAGATTAATTCATGTGTACAAGTTTTAAAAGGTAGCTAATGAACGTATAATCGGAAAAACGCAAACTTTGAACTTTGAACGATATTATTGACGATCATTCGTTGCTTTAGGAGTTTTTCCTTTTTCTATCTTCATGATAAAATATATAATGATGTCTAAAAGAAGTTTGAATTCATGAAAATATCAGCTCTTCAGTCTCTCACTGCATACCTTTTGCTTTCGAAGCAAAATATTAAATTACTTTTCCTTCGAAAAGATCTCTTTGCGTTTTATTTCTTTAAACTAACTGTTGCATCAAAAAGTGTTCCAGAACTTTGAAATGGAGAACTACTCATTAGGTTAAGTTAAAAATGTTTGTTTTGGTTTAAATATAAAAGTAAAACGCTTGAAAAAAGACGGTTATTAAAGATAGAATACAACGGCATACAATAAATAATTTGAAAGGTTTTTTTTATGAGTATATTTTTGAAGGTCTGCAATTGGCTTGGCACAGTTTAAATACCATTGAAAAACCAGCGTTTACACCTAAATTTTAAATTTGCATACGTTCACAGCAGTAGATTGCGGGTGTTTAAAAATGTTCCACTATTTAAGTTAAAAAACAAGAAAAATAACACTTGTGAATAATAATAATAATAATAGTAATAATAAAAACATTAAAGTGCAGTAGTTTCACTTTGGCAAAACTTAGCGCTCAACTTTTAAATGCTGCAAAATTATCAGAGATTTGGAACGGCGAGTGGATCAGGAACACTTTGCAGCGAAGCAACTACGTTTTTCTTGGAGCAAGAACGCAGAGCAACTAAGCAACTATTTTCTGCTTGAAGCACGACTGGAGCAAGCATTTTTCGTGCCCTACGGCTTCTATAGTTTTTCTTAAAATTTCATTGACATTTTCAAAATGACTTGTTCCGCATTAAAATTAGTTTTGAGTTAACAACGAGAAATAATGAATGATTTTACGTATGCAATTATATTCAAAGTACACAAAGACAGGGATGAAGACATATAAACACATTTTTATTGATTAAAACAATAGTATAAATAAAATTAGTAAATGATGTGAAAGAATAATAAGGTTTCAGCACTCGAAGCATGGAGCAAAGTCTGAGAGGAGTTGGAGCAAATATTGAGGTAGAGTGGAGCTGAAGGGGAGCAACTGAAAAAAGTTGTTGCTCCAGACCCCAGAAAATTATCCGGAAAATATTTGTTGTTCATATTTACTTTTGTAGAAAATTTTAATACTAAGAAAACTAAAGTGTCTCGTTTCTTTTTGAGATTCTAAAAACGTGAAAGCTAACAGGGAGCGCGTTTAATATAGAGCTCCATTTACGTGGTAGCACGCAAATTGAGTCAAATTTACATGTTATCTATCTTATGTATATATGTTTTATTTATATGTTGTCTATGCTTATATTCCAAAACGTTTTAGTTTAAAAATTTGGTTTAAAATTAAGGTTTTAATTAAAAAGTATTGTTTCATTAAAATAACATTAAAAAATTACACTAATGAATTTTGTTAGAGTCCTTTTAATTCTAATTTCATTTCATACCTAATTAATTTTACATTTCAGGAATGGGTGGATGTAAACCTCAGGTGGAATGCTAGTGAATACGGTGGAGTAAAAGACTTACGCATACCACCGTGGAGAATTTGGAAACCAGATGTTTTAATGTATAATAGGTCAGTATTAAACAAATAAACTAATGTATTTTTCTTCAAAAAAGACTAATTTAAAGCAGTAATTTACTTAATCGTGATTTTTTAAAGTTTTCATTCAACTGACGAAAGGAAAAAAAATAGTTTACCGAATATACGAAATACTGAAAAGTATTTCGTAAAGTTCAGTTCTCTTTGTTTTACTAACGTTTTTAAAAATATCTCTACTAAAGTTTTGTAAAGCATTATGCATGCAAAATTTTAATAACTAGCATATTTCGATGATTTAAGTAGGAGTTTATTTACAAGAAATCTATTTCGTTTACTTAAAAACGCAATTGAAACATGCATTAAGTTTTTAACATAGGCACGTGACAATAAACACAGTCAGGCAATAAATCATGAATGCATATAAAAATTAAGGATGTACAGCACCTCAAAATTGAATAGTATCGAATTTTTCTTACGTATTTCGATAGCTGACAGTGTTTTAACATCTCTTGCATAATTTCAAACTTGTGCGAGCAATGCTTTATGTTGACGCTTTTGTAATTGATTACAGCTATTTTCATTGTTGATTTAAAATATTTAACGACATTTTTGACTGCTTTTTATTTTTGGCCATCTACATGTAGTAAAATTCATTTATTTTGCCTTACAATATTTATTCATTTATTTGCTTTACAATAAGCAATTGATAGTATTTATTTGCCTTACAATAAGCAATTGATAGTATGGTATTAAAAAACCTCTAATATGGGTTTTTTTTTTAAATACCATACTATCAATTTCAAGAGCTTATGTTTTGTGTTAGAGCTATATCTATATTTACCACATTACACAAAACATTCCATTCCCTAGGAAACAAATTTAATACTTTACAGTGACTTTTTTGTTGCAGCGCAGACGAGAAATTTGATGGAACCTACCACACAAACGTTGTAGTTCGAAACAATGGAAGCTGCACGTACATTCCGCCAGGAATCTTTAAGAGCACGTGCAAGATTGATATCACCTGGTTTCCTTTCGATGATCAAAGATGTGAAATGAAATTTGGTTCATGGACGTACGATGGAAATCAGATAGATCTCCGTCTTGCGTCGGAGGACGGTGGAGATCTCTCAACTTATATATCCAATGGAGAATGGGACCTTATTGGTAATTAATCTTTTTTTAATATGACGCCATATGGTATTCATTCAAGTTTTCGTGTGTATACGAGCATCATTCTACAATTAATATCATTAGCTAACAGGAAGAAATACGAGCCTTTGGCCTTTCAGGGATACCAAGATATAATTTGCTCTTAATATTTTAAACATAAGCATACACGCATGTTACATTTACCCCAGGAGTTAGCTACCCTGGAACGCATGAATGCGTGTGAAAATATTGTGTAATATAAAACACATATATATAGGCAAAACGATTGTTAACATTTTTACTTGGTTTGTTTCATAATTGGAGTAATTCCCCTAGTTTTCAAGATTTGAAAAGCAGTTACATATTTAATTTTTTGATTTTTGAGCATCTGTTCACGATTAAAGCGCGAATATAAATTGAAGTTCCAGGAGTTAGCTAACCCCCAAGAGTTAGCTGCCCTGGAACGCATGAATGCGCGTGAAAGTAATATAAAACATATATGTAGGCAAAACGATTGTTAACATTTTTTCTTGGTTTGCTTCACAATCAGATTAATTTCCCTTGTTTTCAAGATTTAAAAGATAGTTACAGATGTAATTTTTGAGCAACTGTTCACGATTAAAGCTCGAATATAAATTGAAGTTCCAAAAGTTTCTGTGTGTGTTTGAAAAGGTTCTGTGTGTATGCATACATATGTGTGTGTGTGTGTGTGTGCATATTAAGGTGACTACCCACGCTGAAGTTTGCTTGACAAGAATGCTTCTGCAAGCATCCTTGTTCAAATGAATGGGCTGAAGCACGTTAAGGGAAAATACTCATATTAAATAATCATTTTCATCCTCAGCATAAAGTTGATTCAGAATCACTTCTGAATCAACGTGCAGTCACTGTAACTGTCACTCAATACATGTTTAATTTTTCAGCACTGCCAGGGACCAGAAATGTAATTGTTTATGCCTGCTGCCCCGAACCCTACGTAGACGTTACATTTTACATCCATATTCGGAGACGAACCCTATATTACGGTTTTAACCTCATCATCCCATGTGTGCTCATTTCATCTATGGCGCTGCTTGGATTTGCGCTGCCTCCAGACTCTGGAGAAAAACTAACCCTCGGTATATGCACTCTATTTATATTGCTTTTTTTATTTTTATTTATTAGTGTTTGGCACAGTCTGATGGAAATATGAAATTTATATTACAAGATTAACGTTTAATAGTTTCATCATTAGTCCTGTTTTTTTGGAACGCAGCACTGTTTCTCATCAGTTTGAAATTCAATCTTGAGAGAAAATTACGCCATACGGATTTGTTAAAATGCATTATTTGAGCAATACTCTTTTTAATCATTATATATTATTCATACGAAAGAAAAAAAAAAAAAAAAAACGTTTGAAGCCTAATAACATCATATTAAGTAAACTACATTGCTAATTTTTTTTTAATTACAGAAAATTTGGGCCATTTTAGAAAGTATGTACTGAGCATTTCGTAATATTTGTTTTGCTATAAATTTACTTAAAAAATATCTATGAATAAGTCAGCATGGAGCTGAATGAAACCTATGTGAAACTAAACAATAAGCAGTGATATTAGCAAATGATGAAATGACATGGAATGACTGTTCAAGTGTAAGGATTCCACCCTCTTTGAGTGGTAATCCTTTCAGCAGCCTGAAATACTAACAAATTGGATAGAATCTAAATCATATAGTTGAAGAAATAAGATTTAATGTTCCTTCAAGTGTTGTCATCCTGTGCTCACTGAGTGTGAAACCCTTAGCCGCGTATAGCGCTAAATAACGAAGCAAAAGTTAAATCATCTAAATGGTAAAATGAGTTTTAATATTTCTTGAGAAGTGATGATTCTACGATAACTGCGTGTGAACCTTTTGTCCCATACAGTAAGTAAAAAAAATAAAAGGTAAATCATCTAAATGGTAAAATGAGATTTAATGTTTCTTCAGGTGTGACGATTCTGCTATCACTGACTGTGTTCATGCTACAATTAGCTGAAGCTATGCCACCGACTTCAGATGCCGTCTCTATTATAGGTTTCAAATTAGTCTTCATTTGTGTCATCTGCTTGATTTGTGTGTCAATGTGTATTCTGTTTTATATAGCATAAAATAATTCCCAATCATTGCATTTTTTGAGCATGAACTGTTGCTTGCTTTTTGATTATTGAAATCAATATTTAATATTGCTTTGCAAAAAGGAAAGATATTTACCGTAAATAAGTCAAATCTTTTTTAATTAAGAAAGACTTTAATAGCAAACAATATCTTTCACCTTTACATACTTCAAATATTTCATCTACGGCCCACCCACATCATAGTTCTTCAATTTTACTATTATCCACTAATAATGTAAATACTGTTGTATTGAAAGCATTCCTTTTTCGTTTCGATATCCCCAGAGACACGTGCCATAAGTCGTCGTTCTCCTATTCTTATATTTTCTCTTAATTTTCATTAGTTTTTAGGTTTTTTTTATTGGTAAAAGTTTAACTTCCTAACCATTATTGAAAAACCTCGTCAAGCGAGCCAAAAAACAAATTGCTTAATTTAAAAATTGGCAAAAAATCTTTTTATGTTTTCGAGGTTTTGGAAGACAGTGCAACACAATAATTGTTCCAATCAAAGTGAAAAAAAAATCTTCGCAATTGTGTATTGTACATTATGCTGTCACAATGGATATGGTTGTCTTTAAAAAAAATCTTACATGAAACAAACAAGTTTTTGATTATATTGTGCACTTTAGTATTAGTTTTTTTTTTTTCTGAATAATTTGTAACAGCCTTCAGAATCTATTTTAATTTTTTTTATTATGAAATAAGACATTTATATTCTAAATACAAAAGCCATAGAATTGTTTAATGAAAAGTTAGGTATTTTAGAAATATTTATGCATGGGATTATTTTACCCTAATGTTAAATTATTGTATTTTGAAAACCAATGTCTGAGCGTTTTCCCTTTTATCAACAATGTTATCCATTATTATAAGCTTTTTTTATTATTTTCGTATAACTAATTTAATTCCTACAGTTTTTAAATAAATGTTACAATTCCTTTATCCGAACCTTGAAAGTAAAATATTTCTAGAAAAATATTACGATATTAGTAATTGAAATCATTCTCACAGTTCTGGTTTCCTAAAAAATAACCAATCACAGTTTAATACCACTTGTCCTAGATCTAACAGTATAATTGCAGACGACTAAATGTATAGGGCTTTGGTGTAGTGTATTACGTATGGTTAGAATTCTTTAAAAATGTACATTTTAAGCGTTCTGAAAATGCCGAATTTTCGTCCCAAGCAAAGAGCATTTGAAGGAAGCATAAATGTTATGCTCTTACCGGTAAAAGTCTGGAACAGAGCATCAGCTCTACGGGTCTCTCTTCAAGAGCAATTAATAAATTGAAAAAAAAGTAGGACAATCAACATAGGAAATGACCAATGGGATAAAGCAGTAATGCAAAGAAGAGGTTCTTGAATATTAAAAATTAAAATCGCAAAAACATGTACAGAAGCAACGAGAATGTCATAGTTGTTGTCTAATTTCTCTAAGTTGCTGTCTAAGTACCTGCTTTTTCATTTGTTACATTTATTGATAACATGTTTTTTTTTGGTTAAAACCTAGTTCTTTTATTTTTATACCTGATTTCGCTTTGCTATACCTTTATTACTTCCCTTTTACCTTCATTTGAAATGATGATCCCATTCAAAATTCCATTGGCCAGAAATGTTCTTTTTTACAGCTAGTTCGTTCTATGTTAACCCTTTCCTATGTTAAAAAATTTCCCATATTTTGCTGCACAACACTCCAAGGAAACAGCTGATAATCTTGAGATAATCCTTTTCGGTGTTGTTCGTCTGATGTGTAAGTTTAGGTTGAAGTCTACATACCCGTTCTGTTGTATTCCAACACCCCCTGGTGTTGTGTATTCTCACTTCGCTTAACGTCCACAATCACTTCGGTTACCAGGTTTTAATTCAGGGAGTTATAGCTAGAAAAGAATTAGTTTTAACCACATTATATGAACACATGTAGTTCAACAGAAAAATTGTTAACGTGGAAAACTTGTATTGTTTATTATGTAAAGCTACCACTACGAGAAAACTCACGCGACAAAAATACAAATTGTTTGACAGTCACGAATTGAAAAATATAATTTTAACAGAAATTACTTTTACAGATTAGTATTTGTGCCATAAGTATAGTTATTGTTCATTTAATAGTTTCATGAAATGATACTTTGCAAATTATATATTTGGCACGTTAATATTATAATTAATCGTGCAATTATTAGCGGATTAGTCGTCAGTGAAGCTAGCTAGGACCTTTTACTTAAAAAAAAACGTGGAAGAGATTTTTGCCTTTTAATAGTAATTCTTCTACTTTATGATCTTCTGTATGCCCCCTTGATTATGCCTGAGTAAATTTCATCAAAATTTGTAATGATTTTATCAGGGTACTATTCAAAAATCGCTGCAATACTGAAATAGCAAAAAAAGTCATAAATCTCCTTCCAAATATGTTAGTGCTAATCAGAAATCATACTTAAAATTTCCGAATTTAAAATAAACGTATAATTACTTTCTTTATTTTATTTTAGCAGATTTCATACATAGTAGATCTTTCTAGAAAAAAGAAGTATTTTACTTAGGTCTGAAATTGTAAAATCAGATTGTATCTAATGCATCAGAATGGTTATTCTAGGTGTGACTATCCTGCTTGCAATGATTGTCTACCTTACGCTGGTCGCTGAAGTCATGCCTCCAACTGCAGACGCAGTCCCATTAATAGGTTTCGATATACAATTGTTCCTCTTTGACCACCTTCACCACTACTTTTTGCTATACTGCACCATCACTGCTACGTGTTGCTTCAAAAATATTTCTTTTAGTTCAAACTTTTCATCGGCAATTCAGTTAATTGCTTAAAAACGCGAATATTTGTGGGAAAATTTCTCAAAACTGTATTCGTTCTTTCATTGCCACAATCAGTTCTAAATCTTATGTTGTATATTCCCTAAGTTTCATTTTTCCCCCACTGTTCTACATTGCTTTTCAGGTCACATCTGTCAAAGGGTACTCTATTTTCCCTTTCTCTCCTCAAACATGTACAATTGAAGTTATGTAAGGTGCTTCTTACAAAAACAAGGCTACTTCTATCTGATGCAAAATCCGTAAACTCTGACGTTCATTAATGTGCTCACAACTGTTATCAACAAGCTTCCAATAATTATTCGAAAAACAAGTAAGGTAAAACTACCAGTTGTTGACACCTTAAGTATTCTTTTGCCTGATTATATTGCTTGGACCCAATTCACTGTAGGGGAAACTTATAATTACTGATTGCTGCAGAAACTATTCCCCTATCATATTGTTACAAGAATTACATTAATGAAATTAATAGGATTTTTTTAAAAAGGACAATGGGTCAGTAGTTGACACCAAGCGAAAACACGAATATTTAGCGGTTGACACTTTTTATTTTCAGTAATTGACACACTACTCTTCATTTATTGAAACTCTGTCTATGGTGTTTTATGTAACCGTACATCTTCCACAGCAGCTTTCATTGCCTCTTGTGTATATATTTCCAAAATTTCCCTTTGTTGCACGCATATAAGAAATGAAAGAGGGAGTCATTCAGTAGTTGACACATTGTAACTCTAATAGTTGACACCCTCTGTCAACTATTAGATATGATAGTTTTAAAATGTTTGAGAGGTTATAATAGAAGGTTGTACTTTGTAACCAGCTAAATAACACTCAAATAACGCAGTATTATCAAATATTACTAGCCACAAGTTGACACCCCATGTCAACTACTTAATATTATGTCATGTAAGGTTTCAGTAGTTGACACAATGCCAAACAGCTATTTTTTTATTCAGTGCTCACCTTTCAGCGTGTTCTTAGCAAACTCAACAAGAAAATTACAATACACATTCGAAACATGTGCACTTTTGTCATCAGACGATCGCAGCAGAACTGGCGCTAAACATGGCTGTATGAAAGTTCACATTGCCACCACTAGAGAGCTATACTACACACACAGACAAATATTAATCATCTGGTGCCTATTTTTCGCTTCTCAATGATTTTTTTCTTTATTAGCGTCAACCACCTTTAATCCAATGTCAACTAGTGTGGTTTTACCTTAAACAAATACGCAAAAATTGTATTGTTTTTGCTCATTTTCTGAAAATCACCGTTTTGTTAAGCTTGAGAGCTCCAAATAGCATTAATTTGCTGAGTATATAACCAACACCAGATATTTTTTATACTTACTACCTTTTTACACTTTGAAAAAGTCATAGCAACCCAATTTTAAACTTGCGTAATTTTATGAATGATGTATTATAGTATTTTTAGGTGTTTCAAACTGATTATGTAAATATGAGATGAATTCAAAAAAAACATGAACCTGATGTGAGAGTTAAAATTTTAGTTCATAATTTCTCGAGTATGCTTTGTTGATTTAAATGACCTGAAATGCTTTGCATAACACCATTCTTAGTTGGATTTAATATTTATAAATCCTAACATTTATTTTATTTTTTATTATTAGGCCATACTTTATACCTTACGGCAATTCATTGTTAGTTTTAAAACCATTTACGTTTATATCATACAAAAATGAATCGGCTGACATCCAATTGTTTCAAAGAAAAAATTTTAGATATAATTAATATAGGTTTATTTCGAAATGTACGCAAACAAAACATACCAAAGTTCTTATATACCTCTTGGTAATGTTGACTGCAATAATTCTCGAATAATACATGTTGAACAAAAAAAGAATAACTATTCTGTATCATTAATATAATCATACTTTCGGAATTTGATTGGGGATGGTCATTTGTTTAGTGACGAACAAATAAATAAATAATAAAAAAATGTGATTTTCTGAAGCAAGTGCAAAAGTTATGTCTCTAAGATTTAAATTCTAGTACAAATACTTATTTTGGTTTTAAAAAATTAAAAATAAATTATCCTTAAAATGTATTTATATATTATATATATATATATATATATAAAATATATATATACAACAGTTTAAAATACTGTAATATTTTCTATAACGTTAAAAACACTCTGATTATTAAGAAAAGGAAGTTAGGAAATTTTTTTGAAGCAACATGCGGAAAAAATCAGCTTTTAATGAAATATTTCACTTGCTTTTTTTAAGTAGTAGCACTAATTTCATTTAGATCACAATTTGACGCGTTTCACTCTTGACTATTAGTAATCACATTTTTTAATTTGTAGACACTTAATAATTGTTGTACTGATCTTGTAAAAAAATCCGCATTTTATCGCACAAACAAATTTAAAACATTCAATGTAAATATTAGCATAAATGCAGAATAATTGTAGTAAATTTTAATGATTTTTTGCTTGGGAAAGAATTCAATACTTCTTAAATATTTTGTAAGTACTTAAAATTTTAAAACTAAGAACAACAAGTCTTAGATTAGTTCGGAGGACGTTCGATTAAATATTTTTATAATAACTACTGTGATACGAAAAATATACAGTACCAGTATAAAGGTAAAACCAAAATGTACCCGCTCGCTTGAAATTAGCAGAGAGCACAATGGGGGGGGGGGGGAATCTGGTTCAAAATGGGAACTAAAGTAGGCTTACACTTTCCAAGCAGAAGTCTAAATTGGGATTTCTCTTCAGATACATGTATGAGGAACATACTAAGTACGTAATGAATGAAACATTAGCGGTTAATTGGTGCTTCAAGCAATCGATTTTCGGATGATCAATTGTCTACTGATCATCATCGTTTCTTAACTTAAGAGGTTGAGGAAGGATATGTTATGTGAATGATTGAATAAATTAAGGAAGTAACATTTTCGCATAATTGTTTAATGTCAAAGCCAATAATTTGTTGACACAACACGTTTTGAAATATTTTAGAGAACAGAATTTACAAAACTTGTTTGTTTTATGTTTTGACGTGATGTTGTGCTGTTTAATCTATGAGATAATAGTTATCCTGTCTGGAGTAAAGCCTTCCTGAATGACGCGACGGTAATTTATATCAATTAATTTAATATCAATAAAGTATAAGTAATTGATTTATATTATTAATTTGATTACCTAAAATTTTTCTCTTATTCTTTTGATTTTTATACCATTAAAGAAGTTTTAAGCATTCGTATTATGTTTTTCATTGAATTGTGTGTTGTTATATATAGGGTAAAAGTGGCTACTAATGCAGTAAAATAATAAGTAAAACCATGATATTTTTATTACCCGCCCCAGGTAGAGTGAATACAAGAAGATCTTCTTTAAATTTAAAATTTTTTTATGATTTTATATTTAAAAAAAAAAATGTGTTTTATACATTGTTCCGCATCCTTTTATACTGTGTAGGAACGTCTTCGATTACTACCAGAGATCATAAAAATCTTTAGCATAATCAATAAAAGTAAAAATAAGAATGAAAAATGAATAATATTGCCAAACCTTATTGTTCATCCCTTAACCAACATTATCAAAATCAAATTACCATCCACTAAGAGAAACTCTTACAATACTCCCGCAATTTCATCCAGATTATAAATATGCGCCGGAAATTAAAGGTAAAGTGGCTCTTTACAACTAAAAAATATTTTAAACATTTTTTTCGATAGAAAGGAAAGAGAAATTCGTAGAAAGGCGTTTTCATATTTTTAATTAATTAAGTCAATGAGTATCTTCAATGGTTTTAATAACAAAAATTAATTTGCATGTTTGCAGTGCATGAATTGAATTAGAATGAGTGTGCCAGTGTTTTGATGTTCGTTATCTCAGTATTTTTATCGTTTTTATGTGCACCTGCATGTGCATGTACATATACATAAATATTGCATTGTTAACGGGTGAATAGTTAAATTGGAGAAAATATGCTTTTAATTTACAATACATTGTATTATTTTTTTAATTATATATATATTAGCTTTTGGAATTGAGTTTCTGTTTAATTTCTGAAATTTACTTTTATCAAAAATTTCTCCTTGTCTGAATTAATTATGTTTAAAAAAATCACGTAATGAATTAGTATTTCGAATTATTGGTCCTTTTAAGTATCTATATCTTCCCATCAATCACCAAAGTTTAATATTAGGCTGTTTAGCACTTTAGCACTAAGGAAGGACAAATTAATCATTCCCAAAAATAAAAATGCTTTACTCTTCTCAAAGCATAGTCTATTTCACTATAAATCGTTCGCATCATTCAAAAACATTAAAATAAATAAATAATTATAAAAAAAATATTAAATAAATAAATAAATTATATGTCCTGAAACCTTAGAAATTATTATTATTATTACTATTATTTTCATAATAAGTTAGTGATTTACGAATTTTTGCATTTGCGTCATAAACAAGATACATACAGTGAATGCAACATTTTTACATTTAAATGTAACTTGTCGAAAATTAAATAATGTTACTGACAAAGTGAGTCATTGGAATAAGGCGGTACATTTATGTCTGATATTCCCTACATTGTGATTGAGTCGAGATGTAGAACTACTTAACGTATGCTATCGTGAAAAAACTAGTCAACTAATTCAGTGGTAATTAAAATAGACATTTTGGCTGAAATTTGGAGTGGGAATTTTTTTGCAAAAACAATTATGCCTTTCCTTCCTACTTCTTATTAAAGCGCTGCTAGTGTCTCTAAATCCATATTTCATCAACACTTTTTAGACAATATTGTTCCAATTTCCTATCTTTCAAAAAAAAAAATAAAGAAAGAAAGAAGCGTTGCATGCACAGTTGACTTGATGTTCTGTTGTTGTAAAGAATATGTGCACGGAATAATATAATTTGATTCGATTTCTTCATCGCATCTTAAACACGTGAATAAATCTACCAGTTTTCACTTTTTAAAACTGTTGCCACCCATTACTTACTGCAGTATGATTAAAAAACTAATTTTTAAATGCACTTATCATAAAAACTACAGATACGGGTTTAAAAAAAATGCCTTGATATTTTCTTATTATTATCACTATGATTACGTTTAGTATGCATGTTGTACTCTCAATGTTATTTGTGGATGTTTTTTTCTTCTCTTATTTCAAAACTAATTTAACCAATTAATTAATATTTTGTAGTAACTGCAGAATACGAAATGTATACATATTTTTCTAGGGGCATACTTTGCTTGTATTATGGTCATGGTTGCGTTTTCTGTGGTTATGACTGTAGTTGTTTTAAACTATCATCATAGAGGTGCAGATACACATGAAATGCCAGAGTGGGTAAGTATATTTAAAGTGTTTTTGCCCCTATTTTACAGTTATTTCACAATTTTGGAGCAGATAATAATTCTAACGCGCAATGTTCCCAATTTTTTCTTTTTTTTTTTTTAATCTTTCTTCTGCGTTCTTCTGAATGTATGCAACCCAATTTTTTCTTACACATCAGAAGGATTAATAAAAGCAAGGAGGAGAAGGGACTTGTTTAATGGTTGAAGTTAAATGTTCTTTTTATTCGTTTTATGTGTACACAGATGCTATGTGCAGAAAAAATATATTTGTAGTGAAACCATAAAAATTTGAAAAAAAGACATTGGACGTTTTATAAGAATGAACAACGCAACGCTGCAGGAAGAAAAGCCCCCTGAACAGTTATTGAGCCTTCTATGTAAAATGAGCTCCTAAATCCGAATATGACCGCTGTTTTCCTTCATTACCCAGTTTCTGGGGACGGCCTCACTAATATGTTGATCACTTTTCGACAATATTATGGTGATAAATTGAACTTTGCCGGCGGAAAAGAATTATATTAACTCTTAACCGTTTAGAGGCAATTTTATGAAAGAGATAGATTTTGTATCCAAATATGCTGCAATGTATTTATAGATCCCTTATAAGTAATCAACATAAAATTTCAACAAAAACATTTTTTCATAGATTTTTGAGATGTTTTCAAATGGTAATATTGACATTTAATGAGGGTTTTTCATAGATATTATATCGCCAAACGAACAAAAATCATTTAATTTCAAAAGTACGTGAATAATTAACAAGCTGATAAAATTTTACAAATTATTTGTTTACCTCTCCATTATTTACAGTGTTTTTTTTTTCCCGACGTGATATGAGGGAAACATGATTTTGCATCTTTGGTCACATTCAACACACACATTGTGGCAGTTTCTTTTGAAAAATTACACACCGCAATGTGTTTAGATATTAAAATTATCATCGGTTGCTCCAAGTTCAAGTGCAACATGTACTTTTGTACAGGTTGAAATAATACAATACCAGGTTAAGGTTTGAAACGACATAAGTTCAAAGTTATGCACCGACGAAATTGCAGATGCGATACCTCCTGAGATCTTCCCACCCTGACTGAATTTTTTACGATACATATATCATTAAATTATTCCAGATACAGTTACAACTGTATTTATAGGATTTCGAGTATAATTTTGTATGTGGCACTTGTAGACCGTATAATGAAAGAAGCTTGTTCTTCGCCTCCAATCATTCGCTCGTTGTGCTACTTTACCAGAGCAGGTCTGAAAACCGACTTCAATTTCCTTTTGCTACTGATCGACTGAAATATGATAATAACACACAACCAGAGCCCTCGGCCGGGGGTGTCAGGCGTGGCTAATTTATGAGGGGTCCAGGCATTTGGAGGGGTCCAGGCATCGGAGTAGTGCAGAAAAATGCTTGAATGGCTAATGTTCAACGTGCAAAGATAGTGGACAAGGGGGAAACAAAACGAAAAAGGGACCCGTCTTGCCTCTAGTGGGCCTGCGCGCAACCTATATTCGGAATAATTTAATCCTACGAAAAAAAAACACGGTTCCCAGTCCCAGGTTTTTCTTCAACTTTAACCTTTCTAACAGCTCATAAGAGAAAAAAAAAAAACATATTAAAGTTTTCTCCCCTTACTCTGTTGGAAAAAATTACAACTATGTCGGAAATTATATTCGGATTCAGAAGTTTGTCTTACGTAAGGATCACCAGGAAGAATGTCAGGGCTCGATTTTTTCCTTTCGGAGTAGTGCGCTATGAGTGTCGAGACTATTTATTATTTTAATTTATTTGCATCCTTTTTTTTTAACAATTTGGTAATCCGTTGATTTTAATATAAAATATAGTTTCTACTCTCTCTCTCTCTCTCTCTCATCTGCACTCTGTTGACTGAAATGCCCGAAATTTAATGATTTTACATCAAAGGGTTTTCTGTCAGCCCAAAATGAATGCGATCTATTTGCATGCATCTATTTGCATTACAGCGTTGTTTCTACCGCATTCAATTTTAGCACAAAGATCATGTTCTTATAGCTTTAACGATTACTGGTTTAGAGTTATGGCTTTTACAATCTTTAAGAGAGTTCATTTCCCCTTGGGGAGAACAAACAATAAAGAGAAAGAATACTTTTATTGGCACAGAACCGATGCAAACGAAGCACGTTATTGGATAAGGAAAGTTTACTAACTCCTGTTTTCATAAATGGAATTGCTGCTTCGTCTTTTACCCATCGAAAGTCTTTTTTGATGGAGTCAAACTAGTTATATTGCTTGTTGATTTATCTTTTTTTTCTTCACTTTACAGCTCAGGAAAGTCTTCCTGAATTGGCTACCACGCATACTCATGATGAAACGTCCAGCCCCAAAGCTCGTAAGGAAAAAGAGCCTTCTCGTCAACTCCCGGAAGGATTTCGAGCTGAAAGAACGCTCGTCCAAGAGCCTCCTGGCCAACGTCTTAGATATAGACGAGGCCGGATTTCGCGGGACGACCCCTTCCACCATCGAAGTAGGTGCCAACCCGGCCTTTGAGGAACAACTGCCAGCGACCGTCCGAGGCTGCTTCGCTACGAGTCGTGAACTCACTGCCATTCTACGAGAGATACGATACATCACGAGTCGTATGAGGCGAGAAGACACTCTCAGCGAGACCATCGCCGAGTGGAAGTATGCGGCCATGGTGGTTGACAGGATGTGCCTCATCCTTTTCACTGCATTCACGGTGCTATCCACGTGTATCTGTCTCTTTTCTGCACCACACCTTATCGCCTGACACACCGCCGAACATCTGCTCTGGTTGTTGACGGAATTCTGAAGTTGTCTCCCAAAGCTCACTCAAAAGGACTTATTAGGCTTCATTCTTATCAACTGCGACAGGACGACAAAAAGTCCGTCATAGACTTGTTATGGTGCACCCACATCAAGTGCAACAGAGTCAAAAAAATGTCGGCGCACGTCATTGGCTCTACATGACCCCGCCCTCATATTGACTGATTGGCAGTTTTAATGCTTCAGTAAAAGAGGCTTTCCCTGAAGGAACATGATTTGTTAATTACGCTAATTGATCGCTGTTGGTTTGATAACCATAGCAACAATACACTACGTCAGAGTCTCTGTTATTCTTGATGTCGGTGCAGAATTTTTGCTCATGTCGTTGGTTTTACATAACTAACGCGCCCTCTTGTTGACAATTTGTTACCTAATAGCTTTTCTTATTACATAATATAAATTTAATTCAGCCAGAGGGGCGTGATTTGTTGAACGTACAATGACGTTATTCGGAAAATTTAAATACTCGCTTCTAGTTGGTTACCCATAACACGTCTAATGCGACAGACTTATTTTGTTGTCGTCGCAGTAGGTACGAAGTCACCTTTAGGAAATAAATAAATTACGAAACTCAATTTAAAATCAAAAGCGCACATCAATCTGTGTTGTACTCTTGTATTTGGGTAAAAATGAGTGTTATTTTTCATGATGTTTAACATGAATTTTCAAAAGTTTACAAGTGTGAATGAAATTCTGTATTATAAAATTTTCTACGTGGTTGCTTGTTACGAGGAATAGAAAAATTGAATGATAAGAACTAAATTAGTATTGTAACCTGAACGATATATGAAATTTAACTAATATATCACGTTTATACAAAAGAAATTTTCTACCTTCTATTTAACAGATAATGTTTTGTAAAACTAAATTTTAGATATTCCAGTAAAAGAATATGCGATAAGAAAATTAAAAAATAATATACCTTTGGTATATAAATTTAAGTTTAATATATATAGATATATACAAATTTGGAGTCAATTAAAAAAGTATTATTATTACTATTATTTATATCTAGAATTGTAGTCATTTCAAACTCATTTTCCTATTATTTGATACGTAAATATGTGAAGGAAGAATGTCTGTTATAAATTTTTAACTTTTAATTGCCCCCCATCCCTTGTTAACAATTCATTAAAATTGCAACTTTTTGTATTGGCATTGAGTTGAAATCTGAGAAAACGATTTTACTTAAACAGAAAATTTAATTTACAGACTAAATACAAGCACTGCGATTAAAATAAAAGCTGACTTTGAAAAAATACAACAGAGCATCATTATGCAACCCAGAGACCAAGTCAAAAATTATGGTGTTGCAAGTCAATAAATATATTCCCTATAGAATCCTACATAGGGGATATAGTTATTTACCTATGTTATCCGACTCCAAGGAGTCGCAGAAATATTACGTTGTAACGGAATGTTCGTTATAACGGAATGTCGTTTAAAACGGGACTGGATATTCATTTCGTCATAACGGATATTTCGCTGTGTCGGTATTCGCTGTAACGAGATTTCACTGCATTTAAGTTCAATTGTACGGTTATGTACATATTAAATAGACATACGTTTAAGAAGATGATATTTATGAATTGGAGCACATTGCAAAAATTGGGCAATTATGTCTTTGAATGTCGCGATTCAATATACATACATAACGCGTACAAACAGAAATGAGGGGTCCATACATTTTAGTATAATTTTTATGACGTATTTTTATTACTTCTGTTCAGACATCGAGTCATCAAGTCGATAAGGTATCGGCATAAAAGTTGCACAAACAAATCAGGTTTTATTTATGATTTTTTTACTATGAATACTAGATTTCTGTTTGTAACCAATGACTACTTTAAATGTTATGCTTGTAGCTGTTATAAGTAGACTATTATATATATATATTTGTGATGTGTATAGATTTAGATTTTTATGCAAAATATCTTCACGTTATGGTGCACGCTGCTCGAAGTATTCTTGCAGCCTTTCAGAAGGAAAGGGGATTTCTAAATATTAATCGAAAATTATTCCTTTACCCTTGTTACTTTTTTTTCTGTGAAACTCAAATGAAAAATGAGTGCCAGTAAGAACGACATATACCGTATGTTATATTTATATATAACCCCTAGACATTCAATGTCGTCTCTTAGACATTAAAGTCTACAATGTCAAATGAAAGAAAAAATACCTCTCTCCTCCTTTCGGATACATCAAAAAGATACCTCTAAGCATTCAATGACGTCTTTTAGATGTCAAACTCTGCAATGTCAAATGAAAGGAAAAATACCTTTCTCCTCCTCTCGGATACATCAAAAAGATACCTTTAAGCATTCAATGACGCCTCTTAGCTGTCAAACTCAGCAATATCAAACGAAATGAAAAGTAACTCTTCTCCTGTCGGATACATCAAAAAGAAACGACTAGGCATTCCATGACGTCTCTTAGGCGTCAAAGTCTACAATGTCAAATAAAATGAAAAACGTCTCGGATACATCAAAGACTAGAACAGCCCATGACATTAATGACCTATGCTGGCGTCATTGTATATCAAGGGGTTAAGGTATTGCAGTTATCGTACCTTTAAATTATAGTACCTGCATGACAAGGGGGTAATGTGTTCATAAAACAAAATGATCGTATCTATAAATATGGTTGGTGGTAAGCGAAACCTTTAGATATTAATTCTTTTGTTAATCTGTCAGAGAGTTTAACTGTATACTTTTTTCTCTCTAAATAAACTAATAAACTTCCGTGCATAAGTTTCTATGCACGTATGAAAGCTCAATTTTCCATTTCTAATTAAATGATATTATGAATTTTATGGTACTAATTTTGTTCAAACGTATCACTATGAAATGTTGTTGATACTGATTTTAAAATGTGATTTGTATATGAATTCCTTCGCATATTCTCATGAAAAAAGAAAACATATAAACGTTGGACACACGATTAGTTAGTTATATGCAGATTTTGACCACGTTATGTTATCTACGTTAATTTAAAATTACCGCTGATATCATCCACCAATAGAAACACATTTCTGCTATCTCGTAACTTTTTTATAACTATATTTTAGATATTTTAAAATTAATTTCATTTCCTTTACCAGTAAGACTATACTTGTTTCGTTAGGTGAAAAAGTATTTGTTATTTGCCTCATTTTTATGAAAATATTCAGTATTAATTGAAATCCATTTACTGACTAATGGAATGTTTAAAGGGGTAAAAATAGATATAAAAGTGTAATTAATGCCTCCTAAAAAAACAGACCTTAGAAATGTTCATTGGAAATAAATATGAAACGTAGTTTTGCTATAAAACTTATCAATTTACATCAGGTATTACTATAAAAGTTAACATCAAGGAAAACAAAAATCTTTCTATGTATCATTATAAAAGCTTAAAAAAGACTAAAATAGTTTTACTCAACTCTTGCTGGCACATTCGTTTTAAAAAACGCATTTTTGAAATGTACATTTCAGTTTTTACAATTATTACAGCCAGCAATCATAAAAAACTTAAATGCCTTAGCATGAACTAGACAAATATTTTCGTGTTTTGAAAAGCTAAGCACCTTCACATAAAACCAAATCTATAATTAACCATAACTTTGCTAGTGCAGTCTCAATCAAAACAATAATTATTCATCTGGTTAAAGCTGCGTTAACTCTTCGCTGCATTACAGCAACTGTTCCATTGGGTGAACGTCACTAATAAATAAAAACATTAGGTCATATACGAGAAATTTGACTTTAATTACCGATTGTCGGCACTAATTAATACTAGGATTTTCAAGGAAAATCGGAAAACCAAGCAATGACACGCCAAACAATAAATGCGTTAAAAATGAATAAAAGTCCCACGTCGTCAGGTGCTGTGTTAAAGTGACCAATTGGATTCCCAACTTGAAACACATCACCATCGCATCCACAAAACAAAGATTAAACTAGACTGAGCTTTAGGGTTATTCATAGCCTGCCAACATGAAATCATAAAATTTATAGTTACAATCACATGAACATTTGGCGAACTAAATGAACTTTCTGGCACAAAGTGATTTTTCAAGTCTTCAATTGAAAGTAAGTAGAAAGAAAAAATTGTTTTTGTAGTGCAACGCATCTGGGATGGCATCCTGAAAGATTATTTAAAAGAGGACCTAATATGTATTTTTTAGTGTGTTTCAGTTTCAGCCAGGGAACACATTGTTTTAAAATTGTGACGCATATTAAACAAGAAATAATGTTAAAATGCGCAAATTTATTTAAATACATGCTTTAATTTCTTGACTATAAGATTCGTTTTCAAGTTGACCGCCAATTTCGACTTGGTACACAATAGGGCGCGCAATCTGTGTTTCATATTCGGCCTATGGCCCCCACTGTGTTACTCAATGATTAAATGTAATTTGTTTTATTGTTCATACTCTCGTCGTCTGATTCATCTATCTTAAAAATTGTAATATTTTCACATTTACTTCTTTGCAAATCACGGGTCATATTGCAATGATATTAAAAGAATTTTTAAATGCACAAAAGCCGTATAATCAATAAGTTTCGTACGTTACGGATAATAATAACACATGGATGATCGGGAGTTCGATATATCATTAGCATATTTGGTTGCTTCGATATATCGTTATTAACTGAATGACGGGTTTAATTTTTCTTACCCGTATTATAGTTCGTAGCGTAGATAAAACACTAGCTTCAATGTCAAATGAATGTTCTGAGCTCAATCATACGACCATCGGAGGATTTTTATTCTTACTACTTCAATTTGCGATTCAATTGATATATCAATATTCTTCGTAAGTCCTCATCAGTTTTTGTTCAATATTTTTATGAAACATTCGCATTGACGGATCAAGCATTTTGAATCAGATTTTCTAGTGATGAATAGGGTTACCAGAGTGAAGTTTTTGGCATTATGTCGCATTACCAAAACTAGCCAATTACCAATTGTTTTAAATACGTGAGAATGAAGCATCGCCAAAAGGCGATTTATGCCGGAAAGGACAACTATACAGAACATGTACTCTGATCCCAAATGGCGGTGCGTCCGCCTCTGTGTAACTCAGTCTGTCCTGACCTCACATGCTTTCTAGTGTGTATGTTGCAGGCATCTTAACCATGTCTGCAGCATGATCATGTGACATCAGGACGGCTTGTGCCACTGAAACCGAAAGTGTGTCGTTTGTTTAAAATACGAGACTTTAACTTTACTGACGTACATGTTCACAGCAGCTTTCAAATCGGGTGATTGGAATATTACTTGCACACACCACATAGCCATGGTAACACTTATAGTTATTTTTCAGGAACGAGTTTATTAACAACAAATGAGTGCAGGTATTGAAAGAGAAAATACAAAGCTTTTATTTAGTGTCGCTTGGTAAGGATTTGATACTGACAATTTTATTCAGAATATTTAATCCTAAACAACTTGTATACATTTTTTAAGTTATTTTATTAGCACTTGTGCTATAACATGTCGGTTTGTTCATTTTTCTCGCAAAACGGTAGCCGATGTCAAGTGATTTTAATCCGTTAATTATGTACTTATCCAACAGTCTATTTGTAACAATTTCACGTTATTTTTACGTCAATATCAAATAATTTTTGAATTTTGCTATCATAAAAGTTTTGCTAACTCATAAATGAAGTAATTTCAAGTTAGGCGTCAAAGAAATTACAAATGTAGCATTTGGGTCCCAAAACAAGCTACTGTTGTTGTTGTTGTTGTTCTGGCGAGTCCCCGCGCGACCCGAGAAAGAGACTGTACGCTGCTCCCGAGTTTAACGGGACACTTATACGCATGAGTCCGACTTCTTCCTTTTGAGTCCTTTTGAGAGGTCTCTTCAGGTTTGGACGAGTTCCCAGATGAGAGACCCTCACCTGACCCCTAGAGGCATCGTTTCACTTAGAAGACATTGGAGCCCCGACGTTAAATCCGGTGTGGATTCGTCAAAAGCAGCAGCAAAATAAGCTATTGGTATCATGATAACGGCGTTTATAAAGTAGCTTTTTGTGAAGGTCACCCTAAATGCCTGGAAATAAAAAGAATTATAGACGAATATGTTTGAATCAAAGCTAACTATATATCATTAGTAATTAATTATCTTCGTCACCGATTTCGTTGCATTAAAAGACAAATCAGTCTAGTGCCTTTTATCAGCTAAATATCTAAAAGAGACATATTTCAGCTTTTATTTAAAATTATTTTTCTGAAACAATTATTTTAAATACAACACAACCTTGAATGAATGAATCGGCCTTTAATTTTTCCCCCTGTGATTTCATACAAAACGTTTTAGGGAGCATTGAAGTGTTACAAATAGGCTTAACCAAAAAAAAAATTTAAATCTATTGTTTAGCACTACGTAAGATTTCACGTATGGTACGACTGAAAGGATGATGCTATGATGCTTACGGATAAAAAATATTTTGAAAGTATGTAACCGCGAACTAATTTGTTAAATAGAATTAATAGTACAATATAACAGTATTTTAGTTTATAAATTTTATTTCTAACCTAAGAGGCAGAAAATATGTATATATAAACTGCATGTTGCTTAGATTTGGGTGTCCTTTAAAATAATAACAGAATTCAAATGCAATATTGTCACAAATTGCATGTTTTGTCATTAAAAAAAAAGGTTTTCTACTGTACTTTTCTCATATCACCCAAGTTGAACTCACTAATTATTTAATACTTCATTTCATTGCTAAAAATATACACTAAAAAGAAAGAAGATGTTTATTGCATTTCGAGGACTGTAAATGGAAAAAACTAACTGCAAGTATTAGTCAGCAATTTGTTTTAATTACTTTTTGTGTTACAAACCTGTCAATTTATTGTTTAAGAAATTGGACAATGCATAGTGTTAAGAGCTTATGACAAATAAACTTATTTATTTATATTTCTGCCTACGGACTTTTTTTAATGTTTTGAATTCGAGTTCATCTAGCTTTGACTAATAGTTACGAGATTATTATAATTATCGTACTCATACAAGAGTACAGGTTAACTAGTCATAATGAGTGGAAAACTAAATAATGAAATATATCCTGTACTAACTTATAATCCTTCTAAACACGCATTTCATTAAAAACCAGGTTACAGGACAAGACTATTTCCTGAGGGTCTTGACCACCAATCATTTATATTTGATTTCTCGTTTAGGTGCAACTGTCTATGGGTTAACAACTCCATGCATCTTTTGTCATATGTGTCACACTTTTTGTTTCAATTCAGGTATTAAATATTAAACGAGCTCAATAAATTTTGCTGTGTTCTTCATCCTTACTTTAAAAAAGTAGATGAATTTTCGTCTAACAAATAAACATTTTAAGTAATTATATAACCTATGCCATGACAAACATTGCAAAAATTGGACATGTCTACCAGGGCGTAATTTTACGTAAATATATTTTTTTTCTTTCAAATGGGCCTAGTGCAATCCCCGGAAACCGGAATCCATTCTTTCAAGTAGCACCATTGTACTTTCACGTAACACCATGCCATTACCACTTGAGGATTTTGAAGCTCAGATTCACTCGAGGCGCCGGCACCCGAGCTCTAATTGATGAGAAACTGCACTCGGGATTTAATTTAGACGAGAGTATCCAAGCCAAACAGATACTCCAGGGATATTTAACATGCCATATGGTCGTACGACATCATGACATGCGGCATGTTTGCATCTTGATTTGCATACGATTTTCTGCATCTTGGAAAATCCACCGACTTGAATGAGGTTTGATTCAGCAAACTTGGGCATAAGAGGCCAGAGCCTTACCACTGAGCTACCCTGCCGGCATTTTAACGTGAAGATTCAAAATATGATTTCTTAAACAAAAGTTCTTTCGCAGCTCTTAAAGTAGGCATGAAAATATGTCAGCACTCCTAAATGCGTTAAGGTATTTTAATATGTAGTACCTGAAATTAAGCTGAAATTATGTTTTTCATGTCTGTAACGCACTGTAAAAACTTTCTGTAAAAGTACAGAAGGGAAACACTGTTTGTTCAAATTTTTCGAACTTGTTTTTAAATAGAATAATCAAGTTTATTGATAACAGTTTCTCAATGAAATTTCTGTTTTCCCGCACTTCGCGGAACTGCAGAGAAATATTTGTTAAGTTACGTAAAAGTGAACACTTATTCCAGTTTAAAAGTTGTAAATAAAAGCATAAATATACGCTTGAAATCCGCGTCTACCAGTTTAAATTTTTTTTTTAAATGCAGGAACTATTCTTATTGTGCAATATTTTTCTCAGCTAGAGTCAGCAGCCCTAGGAGGGCAGCCTTCTTGGTTCCGGAGGCATCATTGGCCGAGTGAGCTCATGAGCGTTCCAGAAATAAAAATAAGCTGTTCTACCTAATGGCGCCACTACTGCGGCACATTATATCTGTTTTTTATTCTCTGAAATTTCAGCTTTTAAAGACTTTGCAGTTTCTTGCTTTTAAGTCTCTCTACAAAATCAGACTGACGTTACGCTATGAACAAGAGTATTAGAACGACTCTCGGAGTTCCGAACTCTCAGGCGTGAAATATTTTCTGCTTTAAACAATTTTAGAACAGTTCAAAAAAATTAAAAATAAACATTAACTCCCACGAGGAAATTTCTATCATATATAAATCCTGATCTAACTGACGAATTTGCTTGGAACACATTTTACTGGAAAGATGTAGTGACGTAGCGCATGTACAGTTACATAGTTCACCCAAACTGATCGAGCCTATTTTCCCACAAAAATTTTTGGTATGGATTTTTAAGGATATTTCTGAATAAATAAATGAGTGAGTGAATGAATGAAGGAACTGAATGAGTGACTGAATATGTATAAACCGTTGACAAAGGTATATTTGAAGTAAAAAGCGAAAGCTAAATGAAAAGGAGAAAGAGAGAGATAGCTAGATTATCAATTTGATGTTGGTGTATTCGAGAAAAAGTAGGCTCGTACAGTTCTAAACGGGCATTTTTGTTTCTTGTACTCCTTTACAGTATTCTCAATTCACCACTTTTCTGCGGCATTGCGACTTGAAGAGAAATTGTTACATTTTTTCGGCCTACGCTAATGAACATTTCGAATGATTTCATGCAGATATCTAATTTAAACCAATAGGTAGTGAAGAGTATGATTTGCTACGTTTATAAACGTTTCCTAATCGGGAAGACATTGCTTAAATACTCGTTTTCATTACTATTATGTATTTATATATTCATTGTATTTACATGTGCGTTTTGTTTTTTTAACAGTGAAAATTTCAAAAGATATAAGCTCACGACAAGGCTTAAAAACTATAAACACTCTGGAATAACAATTCTAAATCCTTTAAAGAATTTTAAACCAGATTTAAGGAGTACATTTCATTTCCTTAAGAGTTTATTGCTTCAACTTAAAAAAAAAACAAGAATTTAAATAAAATAATCAAACAATAGAAAAGTAAAACATGCCAATTAAAGATTCACTAAAGCAAAGATTACGTGCAAAAGGTTTAAAACTATTGACTTTGAACTACTAATACTCGATTCTTTAGTCTGGAATAATTTGATAGCTGGAGAGGTTTATTCCCTTTGAAAAGAACGCTTCTTTTAATTCTATCACTTCAAAACGTGCCTTGAGCGAAACGCTCATTATTTGCTTTCCATTTGGATCAATCATTTTATTATCCGGATCTAAAGAAGCTTTTCAGAGTGGGTGGATTTTTTTTTCTCATTCATTGCTACTAAATCGTTTATAAATACTTAAGTAGCTTGTTCATATTGACATCTTCAAATGTTAAATGCTATTATTATGTCGCGGCAATTTTATCTTAAACGATCCATTTTGATCAATTGATATTTTAGTAATGAATTTTGACTTGGTAGTGCCGCTTTTTTGAATAGCTCTTTTCCTTGCTTTGGACAATTTTATTAAGACATATGTTACTTATGTGTTGTTTGCTTTTGGTAGCTTGTCGAGAGCATACACGCAGTAACGATGCAATAACTACATATGCTGTAATAAAAAAAATATTGCACTTTAAGAAAGCACAAATTACCATTAAAATACAGACATATGTTTCGAGATTGCTTGGAATCCCGAAACATATGTCTGCATTTCAATGCTAATTTGTGCTTTCTTAACGTGAAATACTTTTCTATTACAGTTTACTTAGCATAAAGTTAATTTATTATTTTAACTACATATGGTGTTTATCATAACGCGCTGAAATTTATTTAAACTTCTTAGCGTTCTCGTAATATTTACAGAACAATTAAAGGCGATAAAGCTTAAATAAACATACACCAAGTCTCGCTCTTAAGTTCTCTGCTTGAACATCAACAACGGTCTACCGGTTATAGTTAATATCTTTATTACACATTTTATATTATTTAATTTTTTATTAATGGCCAGCACGGTGGCATCGTCGTAAGGCGCGGAACTCGTACGCCCCAAGTCAGAGGATGGAGCCTGGCAGTGTCGGTGGATTTTCAAGATGCAGAAAATCGTCTGCTCCCATGTCGTATATGTATGATTATGTGGCATGTAGAAGATCACTTGAGTAGATATTTAGCTTGGATACTCTCGGCTAAATTAACATTCTAGGGCAATTTCACATCATTGGAGTCTGGGTGCTCGCCCTTTCAGGTGGAGAAACTGGACGTCAAAACTCTCATGCGACGATGGTACCACACTCATTGTGGTGCTGCTGAAAGAGATGGTACCAATCTATCGGGAATGTACTAGGTCTGCAATTGGCATAAGTCAACAGCAGCTCGTTAGAATTTTTTAAAAAATAATAATAAAGATATGTTATTTTATGTATCAAAATTATTAAGGAACGAAATTTAAAGCAAATTAAAACAAAATAAATAAATAAATAAAAAGCGTCTTGAGTTTATTTTTAAGTTTTCGAATGAAATTTTAAAAAAAATCAAAGCGGTTGAGCAGAACACATTTCCTTGCTTGGGCTCCATTCCAGTTTTGATCAAAATATCGTTGTTGTACTCTGCACCAGTTCCTGTTTCTGATCCCCTTGTTCACAATATTAGGAATCGTGCTATCGATACATTCCCTCGACTTCAGGAGTACAAACCTCTAAAGGACTTTTGAATTACCATAGTGAATGATGCCTTTGAAGCTTATTTTAAACGCATTAGCGCTTCCAAATTTCCAAGGAGTTTCTTGGATGAGCAAATGGATGCGACAAACTTGAAATAGAATTCATTTCAGATCTATAGCGAATGAATTTGTAGCATCTAATTCCTCATTTCGAAGACCAGAGCTTTGAGATAAGAATCTTAATTAGATTTCTATGAGCAGCGAACGTTTTAATGAAACATGCAGGGGAAACACTGTGCGAAGCACTGCGTCTAATATGTTTTAGTCTCTGAAGCACAAACATTCTTATAAATTCCATTTTGAAAGTTCTTCAAAAAATATTTATTTTAATTAAACTAAGCTCTATGTTCTTCTTCTTTTGTCAGGGTTTTAAATTTAGTATATTTTTTAAATAACTGTAGAGGTTTGAAGATAATTATGATGAATTTAGCAGAGGATAATGAATTTATGAGTGAGAAGTTCTACGGAAGTAAGATTCTAAATGCTCGACCACTTTCATTCCGGACTCTTTATGTACTTTTCCCTTACTTTAATTAATATCTGGAAAAAAAAGACATAAAAACCAAAGAATACAAATGTAAATTTTTTTCAAAAAGACTTATTCTTTAAAAGCTTAAAGTTGTTTTGTACAGAGACGTTATTTTATATTTAGGTTTTTAATTGAAGTATTGGTATTTTTCTGTATCCTTTTAGGTTATAATCTTTTCGTTGCTATTTCTTAAAATGTAATTTGTTTTCATAAATGAAACTAGTGTTATTTAAGAGTTCCTTTAGTTCATACCGCATTACACCGTGCAACGTTTTATATGGTTATAATTTGTATCACTTTGACGTAGCAACTGCCAAGAATCATGAGACTAAAAATAATAGGCCGTGCAATTACCGCTAGTCAAACATAACCGTTATTTCATAGCTTCTAAAAACTTGTGGTACCCATTTTTAGGATAATAGCAAAGCATTCTTTGGGGAAAAAGTGTTTTACTGTGATTACTTTGCTTTTATTTAAATTTTAGGTGCATTTACGCAGCCATTTTGTCACGTGGAAAATATAAAATAAAAAAAGAACATACTTTTAACTATTGGAGAGCAAAATTAGTAAGTGCACTACAAGTAAGATTACTACAATCATACATATACATATGTACATATATATATATATATATATATATATATATATATATGCAGACATATTGATAATTTGAAAAGACTGCATCTTAGAATGGAATTCCAAATTATCTTTTTTTGTAATGACAAAATGACAAGTTGTTATCACTTAACTTAAAACTGCATTAAAGGATCGTAAAACTGTGACTTTTAAATGTTTAGTTTGCGCATTTACTCAACTTAAATGCTGTTTGCATCGTTGTTAATAATACGATGTTTAACCAAAAAAATAAGCATAAAGGGTTTAAATTTTCATGCTTATATTTGTAAATAAAAATATCAGCATGAAGTACATCGGAACGCAAATTTAATACTGCAAATTCATTGCGTTAACACAACTTAAATAATTGCATTAACTTAACACTATTTCTTCCGACCTGCACAGGACTCCAAATGCAAAGTTTTTGCGTACCTTTTCGCAGCTGATGTCAATTAATTAGTGCTAAACTGTGCTATCTAAATGAACGCATAATCCTTGGCGCATGCTTTGTTCATCGGAAGAGAGATAACCTAATCAATCATTACTCTCTAAATTGGAAGCGATACTCGCTTAGTACTACATCTTACTATAGAAGCTGTGTCTTGTTATCGCGTTTACAAAGGAGCTTCGTATTATATTCGATTCACGAAAATTCAGCTCAAATTAATATTAGAGCTCTATACCACACTATTAATGCTTTGTGCTTTCGCTCCATCAGTCTTGCATTTGAAGGATGGTGCTTTAAACTAAATCAAGCAATTGCAAATTTCAAATAAATACTCATGCAATGCCTTACTGGATAAAATGCAAATGAAATTCTCATAAATTGATACTCCTAAATTTCCAAATGTACTTTTAATTAGTGACAATTTCAATAATATATTCATACTAATACGGGTGAATTCGCACACACACTAAAATAATTGCTTGAAAATTTACTGTCCATGCTGCAGTACTTTTTACCCCAAAAAAGATCTTTTACACATTTTACTGTAAAATTTACTGCTCAAGTTTCTTTTCTACCGCATTTAAAGACTATTTCTATGGTAAAAAGTACTGGCAACATAGATGGCAGTACTTTTTACCTTAACATTGTCCTGAATTTTTCATAATGGAGGGATTTTAGACCACCAAAGGTGGTCACACTCTCTTGTGTTTAGATCACTGATTTTCCTTTTCGTATCGTGTACAATTTTGTTGAGAGAGCCTTTGCGTAAATCATTTTTTTGCCAACCTAGCACTGAAAATATTTTTCACTATGACGTTAAAAAAGGAATTGTCAGTTAACGTCTTTTAGCAGGAAAACTCAGATGACAAGTCATATTTTCCTCGTACTGTGCATTAAACTCGATTTTTTCCCTCTTAAGCAGCTTTAACTTTTACCAATGCTTAGATCTTTGATTTTATTTTAACATAAATATAGTTTCCGTCTTTTTTTAATGTTCACAAAATATCTAAATACCAGTTTGTTAGCAAGTCTAAAAGCAGAAAGGAATAAAATGTGTGTGCAGGTAAAATATTTAAAGGATGTTTCTAACATTAAGACAACGTTTACAAATGTGTAATATAAAGACATATTTGTTGAAAATATGAGTCTGTAAATCATTCAGATGCATTTAAAGGATTAAAAAAGGTCAATTTTACGTAATTAATTTTTACATGTGAACAACTACATTGTTCGTTATAATTCTTGAGTTGATCGATTGATTGATTGAATTATCTGATGATAAAACAAAATTGGAAAGGAAAATTCCATTTATGCCCAGAAATGTCTTTTCAAAGTTTGCTATGTTATTAAAAATATTTCTCCAAATATAAATAAGAAAAAAATCTCATCTTTAAATGTAATAAGAAGACTTAAATATTGATACAAAAGAACGATTAAGGCAACAGTCGCCATCTTTCCTTTCAGTAAAACAATAAGCGAGAAATTAAAAGCATTGTTTCCCATTTCTCTGTGCTTTTATTGAAAAACTTTAATATAAAATGTGACAAAAGAAAATATTCTATAGGTTCTGCATATTGTACTCATAAATGCTTCTTAACGTTTTTGTAAGGAGTTTTTAAATTGGAATTTTTTGCCAGAAATGAGTAGTACGAGATTATTTTTTAACACATACTGCAAAATTAATCTGTACAAAATAAAAACCTACGATAAGCAAACAATAAGTAGCGATTGACTTTATACAAAAACATTTAAAAAAGACAGGAAAAATAAACGTAAGGAGTTGCCATATTTTATAGCTTAATGCGTATTTTGGCCGCTGTATAACAAAACTAAATAATAAGAATCATTTTTTCCTCATATTACACCTCATATACTGTCCATCTAAATTTAAATATTTTTATTGTTCTAAAATAGGGAAACTATTGTTTTATATAAGAACCAAAACAAATAGTTGTGCGCTGTTTTTCAGTGTGCTCATGCTGTTACCACGCTGACATGTATTAGAGCCACGCACGCATAAAATTAAGAAAGAAAAAAGTTATAAAATATTTGCAGAAAAAGGCTACAGACATAAATGCAGGGGATTTTATACAGAAATGCAGGGGCGTTACAGTTAAAATTACTTTTTTTAGACCTAGGATGGACCTTGGGGAAAAGAAATTGCAATTAGAAAATGCTAGCTCAAATTTTTACCATCCATGAAAAAGAATCCGTTCAACATAAATCTCATTTGAGTATTTGAGTCAGTCACCTGTTCAAAGTGCGTTAAACGGCTACGCGTAAGGCTTTTCCATTAATTGCAGCAGTTTGGTGGCACTATTTTAAACTAGTATTTTTTTATTAATAGATTTCTTTTTCCTATAGTCCATGTGTCGGTTAAGCAATTTTCAGTGACATCCGTTCATTGGGATGAACTCTACGTAGGTCTAAATATAGTAACGTTATTACCACTCTATACGTCTAAATATAAATTCTAGATTTTAATTTTGATGTTTTACACATATGCTTTTATTTGACTTTTACAGAGCCTAAAAAAACTTCGGAGGAGTTAACAGTAATAGAAAGACGAAAATTTGATCATATAATGTGATGACGGTAATTGAGTAAAAAAAAATATTAAAAGACGTTATCTAGTTCAATAAGACGTTCCAGTTTAATTCAAATGTTGCGTGCTCCAAACTGCATCTAAAGGGGAAAAAACCAAAATCTTCAATTATCTTAAATTAAGAAAAGATTATTACTCCGTCTTCGTTATTTGCGCAATTTCCTGACTTCTGAATTCAATTAGAGTCTAACAATCATTCTCATTACTACAATATATTCAATTGCTTTTATCCGTAGTTTAACGTCATTTCTGGAGTGACGCATTCTTAAGTACAGCAATATTATATTTAATTTGATACGTGCGAAAATCTTATTGCTTCTGCGAATGGTTAGTTGGGAAACTTCATTAAACTTTAATGGAAATGCTTCGGGATTATTGGATGTTCCATTATTTGTAATCAAAACGGAATTAGATAATATTGAGATGAATGTCAGTTTTCTTCAGTGCTAATGTAATTATGTAAGAAAATGAGTGTGATAAGCTTTCGAAACACAATTATACTCATTAAAACGACTGAAAATTGTTGGTTACTAACAATGATTGACATTTAATACAAATATTTAAAATTTCATTCGTGTGATTTTAAGCAGGTTCAATAATGCAAATCCTTTAAAAAATGATTAAATGTTACAAACTCATAATTAGATCCACTTTATTACCAAACTCTCGCAAGACATGAAGTATGCAGCCGTTGTAACTTTTTAAACTGCTGCGTAAATTTGTGAAATGAACGACGAATTAAAAAACTGGAAATACGGGAAAGCAGGGCACACCGGGGGGGGGGGGGGTCGTTATTGTTCTTCATAGAAGACGTCGGATGCTCGGTAACCGACCGATTTTTAAACATCCGGTGACAGCACGAAAGATCCGGTTATTATGATTTTTTTTAATGTAATTTTTTGGCATATTGAAAAACTATATGCAGATCAAAACAGGATTACGTATTCAGAAGCTGTGGCATGTTTAAAAAAATTATTATGTCTACATATTTCAAACATCAGAGCCGAATACCCGGAACGGATCATTACATGAGCGGCACTGAATATCCGATATCCTGAAAAATTAATATCCTGACAAGAAATCTGCCCTCCCTTGTTGAAGTTCTCCGGAACACCGGTCAATTCTTCTAAATATGGGACTGTCCCTTCAAATGCGGGATGTTTAGTAATTATGCCTATAATCATATACATATACACAAAACTGTAAAGTTAAAAAAAATCGTAATACCTGTAGATCTGAGAGCTATACTGAAGATTTCCTACAACTTTTTAAGTCCGTTGTTCTTTCTATGTTGAAAATACCGTTTATCTATATTAAACAGCACGAATAAAAAATTTTTTATGAATAACAAAATGTGGATCATAAGGTTAATGTTGTTAAAGATACATTTATTGTTAAATAGAATTGCACGCATAACTCTAGTAGCTTTCGATGCAGTCCTTTCTGTTCTTAGGACCATTGAATTTGTCTCATAGCTGAAATTACCTCAATTTGTAGTTTTGGGTTATAAAGAATATTTTTTATAATTGAAAGACGAAGGAAAATATATTGATAAAAATGACTATCAGCTTCGATTTCATAGTTTTCCTTCTAATACGCAATTAGCGTCCTTTAACAGTCGTGCAAAAGGCCATATATCTTCACTCCCCTTTAGAGCTATAGTTTCTTTCTCAAATCTAGTCGAAGAAAGTAAGCACCTTGAAGACGATAAACCACTTGAGGTCAAAAATAAATAGGTGCAAAGTTTCACTCGTGGCAACTCTTTTGATTACTTACAGCTTGTAAATTATCTAAACAGACTTTAGCATTAGATTTCCTATTTTTATTATACACATGGAAATTGAAGTAGCAATCCTTTTTTTCGTTAAAATAACATCAAAATTAAATGAAGATTGTATACCTACATACGTAAAAGTGAGTTTGCACATACATTTATTTGTATGTCTAATACAAAGGAGCTCAATCTGTCAGATACTGTTCAGATCATTGCTAAACTATTCCATTTTCAAACATGTCCCCCGATACCCGCGTTTTAACGGGGTTTTACTGTAATATTGTTGTAACGCGCAACACCGTTGCAATATAGTAGAAAAAAGCTCAAAGTAGAAAAAAAAGTTGAACTTCCGGGATAGCCAAGCGGCATTTCACAATGAAAACGTTTGCAGCCACCGTCCTTGGCAACCACAAAACACGTGCATTCAATATCATTTACTGTTTCTGAATAATGGCACATGTGGCCTTTTTAATAAATATAAGATTACCACTTTTTTTGACAATTTCCTCTTTTTATAATCTATGCAGAATAATGTTTGAGATTATAGCATAACCGAGGGAACGAAAACAGATAAGAAAAGCAAAATACCCTTCTTCAAAGCACACACCAAAAATAATTATAGGATTTTGAAAAAATGAATTTTTTACTACAAGCTAGATTCGAATTCAAACTTGTTATATATTTTTCTTTTTTAACTATTATGTGGCGCACAAAAAAGGCAACAATTACGCTTCTATTTCTGATGTAGAAATATTTTTAGGGACAATTACAGCAGTGTTTTCTAGAGAAATGTAAGTTTAATGACTTTCCACCAAAGCATTACTGCTTTAAAATGAATATTTTAAACGCAAAAAATGCAAGAAAAGCAATTTGATTTTTTCTTCCATTGTGTTAAAAGAAAAAAATCCTTATTTTTTCTTATGAAAATTTATTTAAAACACTAATAATAATCCTCGTAAAGTACTTTTATTCTTCAGAAGCATAATGACGCACTTTATTGTGTTAAATAGCGAATTAGATCGCTAATAAATTTAAAAAGAACACGAATTTGATGCGCCGAATAATAGTGCTGCTAATAATAAGGAAAATATTAGTAAATTTTGAAATTTTACCAAGAAACATTATTTTTAATGCTATTCTTGCAGTTTAATAGTTTGACTGATAAACTTAGTAGCTAAATATGAATTGAGAGGCTGACATGGTTAAGACATTGGATCACAAATTTCGAGTTTTTCGTTTTAATTTATTTAGTTTTTTTATTCGTTTTTAAGTAAATTCGTTAAATTTATGATTCACAAAGTTATTTTACGTTTCCTTACGTTTTAAAGACTTTATATTAATAAATTCTAGTTTTCTATCTTGTAAGACCCGTTTTTTGCTTCCCCTGTTACTCACTATATTCCCCATGTCAGCCCCTCAATGTATGTTTGGACATTTTATACTTCTCTCCAGGCATATCATTTAGAAAATATCTAAAAATGATGATGCGGTATATACTAAATGTATAGTACATGAAGAATACAACAATCTACATACACGAGCATGTATGAATACATTGCACTCTAAAAGCCAGTGCAAACTCACCCAACTTGCGCGTTAAATGCCTGGCTTTGCCGTTAACAAAATTGCGTAAAGTGCAAAAAAATTCGAATTTTTCGATATAAGGTTTGAACCGCATTGGTACACAGGATTACAAAGGATTCCTAACTCAAAATAACGTTCAACATTAGTAAAATGTAACCTAAAACAGCAATGCAACAAACAGCTGTTTCAAGGCATCAAGGAACTCTTTTCACTGGCACAAATCCTTCAACGATGAAACTGATTAACCGTCTAACTGATTATCCCGTGATTTCCACGTGCAACGTAAAAATAGGGAAAATTACTCATTCCTCGATTTCCACGGGCATAACTTTTTAAGTGTATTTAAAATATTGTACTGCAGTTTTGTCGTTAAAACGTCAGTAATGCAAATTCTCAAGTATTTGGACATTAATGAAGGTTTTATTCCGTAGATGGGCTTTAGTTGCATAAAGTATACCAATTTTTAGCGAATCGAATTCGCTATAAAAAGTGAGCAGCCATAAGGTTAATCTTTTTTGACCGTATAGGAATAATTTATTTTTAAATAAGACTCCGTGCGAGGCTCAAGATAGCTTGTAATTTTTGGCATTGTGCTTTAGTTTGTGTTTCGACTAGTTGTACTAGATTTATGTTTCGAGAAAACGTACTTTTAAGTAGCGGGGGGAGAAAAAAGATCATTCTGTTACTTTGCGAAACCCAGTTCAAACTTTAAAATAAAAAAGAAAATAATAAAATAAAATTATGTGTGTTATTGTAAAAAATATATATATTTATCTTTTGTAAATTAGTGTTAATTGTAAGCGTTGGGAGTTTTATAGTGTGCATTGTTGATCAATGAGCAAAACTGAAAAGAAGGAAGAGAAAAAAAAATATATTGATGTTTATTATCAGGTCCCGGAAGCTGATGAAAATGCATTTTCAGACGTTTTTCTCCTTTGGGAGAATTTCTTCAAAGATTTTGCAGCTTTTTAAAGTTTTTTTTTATTTTTTAGAGCATTTTTAAATGTTTAAGCTCGTTTTTTTTTCTGATTAAAATTTAATTTGATTTATTCCATCAATCTTACAAAAAAATGTTGGTAAACGGTAGAACTGCGAATCTACTGGCTACAAGAATGAACTTGACGAAAAGAAGGATTTTTTCTTTTATAATATAAAAAAATATATTCTTAATTATTCAGAGTAATTTAGATTCTCTCATTTAAGGTAATAAAATTATCCACACAGTTATTGCTTTGTTTGTTTTTATTTTTAATTCATTTACTTTTTAAAAAGTCATTTAAATGATGGTATTGTTATAAGTTTCCCAAAAAAGCAAATACTTTAACTGCTTTAATTGAATTTCGACCTCTGATCATAACTACACTTTCCAAAAAGTGAAGTGCATTTTTTCAAGTTTAAGGGACTTTTTTGTGTCACTTTTGGCAAAATGTTTCATAACACTTTCATGGATTTTTTAGGTCATTAACTTCCGGAACCTGCTTATTATAAATTCAAAAGCTCATTATTTTGTTAGATGACAGGAAAAATTAGTTTACAGTTTAATTACAATGTGACTCCCAATTTCAAATCTAAAATCAAATTTATGAGCAATACTAAATGAAATTCTAATTTACTTAAGGATTATAAGAATTTCTTTACAAATTTATAGAAAAAATTAATTGTGCCCCTTCAATTTGAAGAGAAACGCAGCTTATTTACAAAGAAGACATTTTTATAAGACTTCGTTTAGGTAATTCATTTTTTAGGAAACTTTAGAGAAAGCTTTGACTTTAAGAGATCTGTGCTAAAATATTTTTTCTAAAATTATTTTATTTTATGGAAAAAAAAGAACTAAAGAAATAAACCTCTTTTCTCCTAAATAAATAGAAATTTCTTTCTACTTTTTAATTCAGAAATGCAGTTGCGAATTTACTTTCCCTCCCCCCCTTAGCCGAATGAAGATTTATTTCTTGGATTCGTTTAAGAGACAAATTCAAGATGTTATTTTTCGTTGATAAAATTCTTTAACAATAAAGTAAAAAGAATTATTCATTGCCATCGGAATGTTGAAATACTTTTTTCTTAAAATTGTAAGGTAGAAGAAGGAAATTGGTTTCTGATCAAAGTTTACCTTCTTTTTAACAAAAATATTTCAAAGAACACTTAATGCAGGAGGGAAAAAAAACCTCCCTTTGAAGTGAGTTTCTTCTTAAAAAAATATTTTATATAAGAAAAGGGCAATGCGTTCAATTAAAGGGTGAGATTCCACGTATAGTTTAACATGTAAAAAATTAATTTTTAATGCTGAAGAGATAGGAAGCGTTGGGTTATTTATGCATTATATTGAAATATATCTTGAATGTTTTCGAAGTATTTTATTCAGATTTCCTGTAAAGAACGCGAACTTCACTAAGAAATTGCAAATAAAATATGATTATTTCCCGTAATCAAAGAGGAAAGAAAAAAAAAAGCTTTCATATTTTTTCATCCAGTGGTCAAGTACAACTTTTTGGTTGCATTTTCATTTTTCTCTTTCATAAGTCGTTTTTTTATTTATTATTTTAAGAATACGTACGACTTTCTTATTAAACTCTATCGTAATTGCGATATAATGCCTCAAACCTAAGGATGAATCAATCCTAAGCACGTAATATGAAAGTATCATAAAACAAAGTTTTATTAAATGCTTGCTGCTCAGTTAAACCCCCTTTATTAAAAACCATTGGCGCAGCTATCAAGGGTGACACCCTAGGCAGTTATTGATGGCGTCACCCCATGAAAAAGATTAAACAAAAAAAAATTATGTTTGCGCGAACTATGCATTACATAATTTTGCAATTATGTAAATTATGTAATTGTATTTGATGCAATCAATACATAAAAAAAATCATCAGAACTTTGAAACAGAAAAAAGGGGGGAACGGGGTATGCCATTCTTATCGTCATTCATTCATCGGCGTCATAATAGTTAAGGTATTTGTCGACGGCAATAGTGTGTTTTGCAGTTAAAAAACACGTTGAATATAATTTTGAAAGGAAACACTTGTCCAAGTTGAAAATAGAAAGAAACCGATAGAAACAATTATATGCTTTGAGGTATTTGCTTTGTTGAATGAATCTTTTACGGGTCCTTTTTTTTTCGTCTTGGCTCGGTGTCACCCCTGAACGGGTCGCACCCGGGGCGGGCCGTCCCCGCTTAGCTACGCCACTGTTTAAAACTATTTTAACCCTTTATAGGGACATTTTTTTTGCAGTATCGGTATGTTAAAATATTTTTCAGATTTTGTTTTGTTTCCAAAAAGAAATTCATACAGGACAGTAAATAAAATTAGCATGATTTTTTCCACCCCCGCACTCCCCTTTGAGGGGGGATAGTTATAATATTTGAATATTGATGCATGTTGTGGTAAATATATTTCCCAGAGTCTTTGCAAGATTCTGCCAATCAGAAAGGGTAAAATAGCTTACTAAAACCATCTATAATTTGATGAATACTTCCCACCGCCTTAGAAAGGGTTAAACACAATATTAAACAGACGCCATTTTGTTTCTGAAAACGGCAAAGTGACTCAGTGACTGACATCTAACGGCGATTTTCTGAAACTAGGCAACGCCCATTAACACAACACACATTTCTTTTCCGTCATGTCTCACGTTTCATAGTTTTTACAGATCAAAATTAGGTCGTTATTTCTTAAACATCCTGTTTACAACCCTTAAGAGCAAAGACTACTCAGATAACAAATATATGATGTTCGCCAAAGGGTACTATTTAGTGCTTTGATTTATTTTTGTATTGGGTCATTCAAGGTCCTTCTACCGCGTTAACTGTTTTTAGAAATATATAGATATATAAGTAATCTAATTTATTTTGGTCGATTTAATTCCATAAAATCAATTTCAAAATTTCGCTGTACTTAAGTTCTGGATATCATACAAAGAAGAAACATTTCAACTCATTGAGTTTTACTGTGTTAAAAGCAAACCTATTTAGAATGACAAATATGTACTAAAAATTTTTGTACATATAGTATTTAAACTTGTCTAAGTATCAAGCAGTTAATGAAGAATCCGAAGAGTTATATGTAAGACTAAAACAATGAACTACTTTTGTAGAGCTTAGTAAAATCTAAGCTGGAAAACATTTTTAAAAAACAAAGAATATTTTTGAACATTCTTGCTTCCGGGGAATTGTAGAAATGCGGTTTATGAATGTACTATTTATGTACATGTTACGGTGAATGTCCGAAATTGGAAAATGGTCAACAATCACCAGCCTGATGGATGGTAAATGTCGACATTCCGTATTTGGTGTATGTCGACACTTTCCGATTTCGGACTTTCACAGTAACATATATATAAATAGGCAAAGACAAATCAGTACCATTTTCTATTGTGTTTGTGAACCGATTTTCCTACTTTTTAAAAACTTAGTAGCTATTGATAAGTTTTAGTGTTATCAAAAAAAATATATATATATTTAAATAGTTAATTTTTTTTGTCTCCTACTTTCGACGTAGATTCGTTAATTTTTTTTTAAGTCTTTATTCGTCATACTTTCATACTGCTCCTTACCATCTTCAATCTACAATATTTGTACCAAACTCAATACATTTCTTGCTATTTATAATTCTAGGAAGAAGAAATGTCGAACAGATAGTAAATTAATTAATTTGAATTAGCGTTTTGAACCCTTGATTAAATTGAAAGTGAGTGCTTGTATTTTTAATTTATTCAATAATAATAGGGTAGCATGAACATTTTTATTCCTATTTTCTTTAAAGGAGAAAGAGTGCAGAAAAGTAAAATGTATGTATAATATATGTTTCAAATGCATTAAATTAAAAAACAAGCTCAGTAGTCAATCAGTCGCACTGGGGAGAAATGGTTGCTAATTTAATTATTTAAGCAAAAAAAGCTGTTGCCAATCTCGAAAAATATAAAAATTGTTCAAACTTCTAGGACTGAACTTGAAAACTTTAATGAATTACGGTCGAATTTCGACTGATGGGGGAATTTTAGTCTAATCTAAAATCGTAGAACTATTATCTTACGTACTGACAGGCTATTTTTCAAGAGTGTTATTTTTCAGCAGTATAGTATCCCATTAAAAAAATTCCCTCTTAAGCATATGCCAATCATAAAACTTAAGCTTAGTGTTTAAGCACTAGTTTGAATTTTCCTGGACATCCAAATGGAACATTCTCATTCAGAAATCCTATATCTAGAAAATGGCATTATTGAGCGCTTGCAAAGTCGCATGGGAGTTTCGAGACACTGTAAGAATGTACATTCATCGATGCTCCTATTTCATTTTATCCAATTCCTCGTATCTGAAATACGATCCTAGTTACGATTTGGTGAGAATTCCTAAGGAGGCATTCTAAGCTAAATGTTTGCGAGGAGAGATGAGAAGCACATGCAATCAAAGGCGATGAACACGAACTCGTACTGTGTCAATTGAAATCATTCAAACTGAACTGCTTGTTAAATTATGCAGGGAGGAACTCCTCACAATACGGTTTACCAGTTTTCTCATCAATTTCTCTGGATATAATCAATAGAAGGCAGAAATAAAATAAAGATATTTATCAGAATTCTTACACACACATTTATACACATGTTACCGGCAAAGTTTGAAATCCGGCATTCTATAGAATGCCTAGGCATTGTATATAATGCCTAAACTAGACGGCAATGTATGAAACGATTTATATTTCACACATTTCCTAGGAATTATATAGAATGCCAAATAATAAACTGGCAAAGTATCAACACATCTCCGATTCGTTAAGAACACCGCCCGTAAGTGCAAAATGAAAGTTAAAGCTACAAAAAATAGTATTTTCTTAACCAAGGCTGAACTTGATCGTAACCGTTTCTACAGTAAACTGGATCAAGTTCAGCCTTGCCTTAACCGAAACTACTTACCAGTAGTTAATAAATGATGTACAAAAAGCCAAAATGACTACTAAGAAGGAACCCTGTGCACAAAATGGGGATGATTGCACAAAACAAAAATAAATTTTCTAAATGGCATACTAATTATTTTTTCAGAGTAGCATTTTATTTTTGAGAAATGAACATAATTTACATAATAACCTCACCAGTAAGTTTTTTTTTTTTCTACATTGCCAAAAAAGCATTTGTCATCCTGTAGAGTGACTAGGAATTATATGCAATGCCTAGGGAAAGTAAGTAATACTTTTCATATTTCATACCTTGCCTAAAAACGTCCGGCATTATGTACAATGTCTAGGCATTCTATAGAATGCCGATATTTCATACTTTGATGGTAACACATATATTAAAAGAAGGAGTTGGATTATTTGTTTGTGGCGCACGTGACATATAAACGGTAAAGCCTAGAAATATGAAATTTGGTATGCTTCCAAATTTGGTTAACTTCCCTCCCATTTTACAAGACCAAGTCACTCTTATCGCCCACCTCCTCAAAAAAAGAAAGGAAAATGTAAATAAAACTGGAACTTGAGAAATATGGAGGATTGTGACTGAAACTTTGACTACACTGTATTAGAAGCTTCTGCTTTTCCTTTATGCCTATCTTTTTTTGAGAGAAAAAAAACGAAAAGGGATTTTTTTTCCTCCAACGGGGCTGCATATGGTTACTAATCTTTTTGCAGACCTAGTGTATTCCCCGGAAATCGGCATCCAGTCTTTCAAGTAGCACCACTGTCGGCGGATGCCATTACCACTCTGAGAAGTTTGACGCTCAATTTTCCCTATATGGCGGCACCTGAGCTCTCATTGATGCCGATTGCTCTAGGAATTTAATTTAGCCGAGAGCATCCAAGTCAAATGTCTACTCAAGGGATCTTTTACATGCCGCATAATCATACGACATGGGCGCAAACGATTTTCTTTTTTCAGGTGAAAAATCCAACAACTTGGGCCAGGTTTGAACCTGCGAACTTGGGCGTACGAAGCTTGCGCCTTACCACCACGCCACCCTGTCGACGGAAAGGGAAAAATAAACTTTTTAAAACTGCTTGTAAAGGTAGTTAGTGTTCAAGCTTGCTTATACAAGCAAACCTAATCTTGTGCAGGATGTTTTTTTTCAAAAGCATGGTTGAACAAACATGCTTGAGCATTAAATACTTATTAGCTTGATATATGTAATGCTATTTTTCAGTGTATGAATCTGAATTCCCTTGATTTTTACTATTTTTGCACTTATGATAAGATGAGTATATAAGATCTTATGCTCCTTGCTCAGTTGTAGTCATTTTTCAACTTATTCAGCTGTCAACACTCACACGAATTCATACTTCACATATAGACAGCTGTAGGCGGCCTGCTCAAACATCGCAAAAACGCTATAATTTATTAGTGCAGGCACCAGATAGAAAACCAAATGGAATGTGCATCCAGCAGCAATACAATTAACATAATCAAAACAGAAACAGTCGCTTTGGGAAGCATTGCAACGCATGCCGGGTACAGTTAGTGTTTAATAAAATATGAAGAGCAAAAACAGTATAGATGCCTGCGTACATAGACTTTGGGGCACAATTAAAGTAGTTATTTAATGAGTTATGGTGAAAATAAAACACAATAATTGTCTCATTTATACTAAGGCAATTGTCATTTCCCCGCTTTGGTTTTATATTGCCGCATATAAAAAGAGTTAGGTTTTGTAACCCTTTTCAAAAAGTCGTTATATGTTCAGCTACGCGTTAATTAAAGCTGAACTCAAAAACATAGTAACCCGAGTAGTTTGTGAGTATTTAACACATTCAATCAAATTTAAATCTTATCTATAAAAGTGCAGAGGAAGAGAGCTGCATGCATTTCAATGCCGAAGAAGGCTGGGCTAATATGCAAAAAAAGATTTCAACTGATTGACACTACTGCGCTTTTTGAATGCAGTGTTTATTCAGCGTCATGATATCTATGTGAATAAATGTACGCACAATATTTCTTTAAAAGTTCATTATTTGTTCTTTTATTTTGAAATCTTATGAGGACGTGTAGTACAAAGATTGAGTATATTAGCTACCTCATAATGCTTCAGCACTTAACTTTAAAATCATCATCATTATTTTTTCATTTATTTATTTATTTTTTAGAGAGAGAAGAATGATCATTATGTTAATATTTTCACTGCAGAGCATTTATCGATTTTTTTATGTTTCCAGGCTTTATAAATTTCCTCTTTCAGCTTGATCCAATTCTATGGCTTCAAATAAGGCTTTAAAATTTCCAGCGCCAAATCCCTGTAACAAATGCAGTTCATCAAAAATAATGTCAAAGTACTAATTGAGTTTAACAAGCAAAAAACGCAATAAATAAATAAATAAATATTTTCATAAGCATTATAACAAAATAAAATATTTTATCTTCAAATCAGTGAGAAGAGTTTTATTTAATTGATTAGTAAATAATCATTAAAGTAACAACTATTTGAAGAAAAACTGCCAAATAATGGTAGGAGTTGTCATACTTGAAACTGTTTGTAAAAGTCATTTTATCAGTAAGAGTTATTTCAATTTTCTAAAGTTTAGACAGTTTTAAAGCAATTCTGGTTAAAAATAATAAAAAGGAGAGGAAGGGGATTCATAAAAAGAACCATTAAAAAAGTGCTTTAAAGCTCTATAATATATCCAAATGTATACTAGAAAAAAGTTTCTTACACTGCCCCGTGGATCCCTTAGTGCTCCGCAAAAGAAATCGCAGTGCTAGAAGACATGTTTAAAATTAAATATATTTTTATTGAGCATATGTTGAAGTTTTGCTTCTATCTCCTCTTTTTTCTAATATCTAGTTCTTTATGTAAACTTCTCTCTATCTACAATGAGAAATTAGAGTGAGAAAAAAAAAACGAACGTTCTGAAATCTTAAATGACGAAACTATTTCCCATCGTCAAAGCTATTTTATTAATCTATTTACTTAACACAGTATATAACTGCACGAAAAATTTTAGTGCTCTGCGTGGAATTTCCAATTAAAGGTGCTCCGTGACTGAAAAAGTTTGAGAATAGATGTGCTAAAACAAAGCATATAACACTCAGATTGCCGCTGAGCACAAATCCATCTTAAGAAGAAGGCTATAAAAGTATATTTACTGCTATTGACTATTTACTAGAGATGTAACGAATATTCAGCCACTATTCGGTATTGGCCTATTCGGCCCTTTGGTCGAATATTCGGTCTGGTCGAACAATCATTTCATGAATTAGCCAAATTTTCGGTCGGGCCGAATACTCGGTACAATCAAATTGGCCGGATATTGGTGAACAATTCGGCCGATTAGCTCTGCTACAGTAGAAATAGGAAAAAAAAAAATAAAGAAATTAGTAGATTTGAAAAATTAAAAATTGTATTATAGTTAGTGAAACAATACATTACTGTATAGGTTTAAGAAATAAAAATAATTTTCAAAATAACTATTTTTTTTTTAAACGTTGATTTTAGGTTTGACTAAACAAAAACAAATTTTAAAGTTATAATATTGTATTTTATACTTAACATTTTGTCCCAAAAGCTGGCAATAGTTAATTATAATGGAGAGTATAAGACTTTTTCTTTTCTTTATTATTTCCAAAGTGGAAATCAGACTTTGTTTAGGTAGACCAATTTATTGTGAATATTGGGTAAGAGAGAAATGTGAAAAGACTAGAATATATGACGAATATTAAGATAGCATAAGTTATTGAGGTTATTAGGAAAGAAAAATATATTCCAGTTAAATGCATTAAATTTTAATAGATCTTCTAAAAATAGGGTATATAAAAAATCCATAAATAAAACTATTAACTTTTATAACTTCTTCATATACTATTCTGAGCAATGTTCACTAAACAACACTAAACAACAGTTCAAAAGTTCACTAAACAACATTATTTCTATAATTTGAATTAAATAATTAGTAAAATAATGCTAATGCTTACATTAAAACCTGTCATTTCTATTCCAATTGTGGGTGAAATTCTCAGTTTTATTTTATTTCAAAACAATACAAAAAATACATTAATTTTAAAAAGTTTTAGATTCCTAAACAAGAATTAAATCATACATCATAGATTAATGTGTGGAATTGGTGTTTGACTTTGTGAATACTTTCAATTTTGACAAATAATTTCTATTACAACGATTCTCTAGGAATTTTAATATTCGGCCGCCGAATATTTGGTATTCGGCCTAACACATTGCCCGAATATTCGGCTTCGACCCAGAAAAAATGGCCGAATATTCGGCTTCGGCCCGGAAAAAAATGGCCGAAAATTCGGTATTCGGCTATTCGGCCAAATCACTATTCGTTACATTTCTTCTGTATTTGTTGTGTAGGATTGTACTATTGAAATACTATAGACATGCTTAAATAAACTTAAATATATTCTAGACAAACACATAACTACATTAACAATACACTAACAAAATCTCATAACACACAGCGGCACTGCCGCCTATTGTATACTGCTTCGTAGAATGGGAAAAGAAATGTATAAATCAACGATAAGTAGAAGTAGTAGTAGCATAGAAAACATTGTAAGTTGAAGTAATTGTTTTAACTGCAAACAATAATTAATATGGAAATATGAATTGAGATAAGTATAAATATAAATGAAATATATAACAACATCCCTACTATTTAAGCATTCAACGAGATAGTGAAAAATGTAAGGGAGTATTATTTGAAGATGTTTAATATTTTCCAAATTAGCGGTGCTAAAAGCACTAAAGAGCATTTTTTAATTGTGGTAACTTCTACAAAAAAAAAAAAATCTTAACTCTTACTCAATATGTTGATAAGAAATATATAATAATCAATTTTGTAATAAATTTACTTGATGGTTATGTCTTTGTATAACTTCCAGGAACAATGTTGGCCGGTCTTGCATGGGTTTTGTGAAGATCTGCAGAAGATAGCCGTTGTCATCGTAATCTATGAGAATGTTCAGCTTCTCAAGCTATAGAGAGAATCAAAAGACAGTTTTAATAAAGAGTAAGTTCTAGAAAATAAATGCACAAGCTGTTTATAAATAAAATAAAAGCAGTATAAAGTTACTATGTGCTTTTATTTCATGAAACTTTTACACTATAAGGAAAAAAGATGTTCTAGCTAAAAATAGGAATATTACATTTGGAAATATAATGTTTTTTAATCATGTGAGACACGGTATAGTTTGAAGAGTTAAATTTGAAGGATTCAATTTAGTTTATATTTTACAAAGTTATATGTTGAAGTTTTTTCTGTATGAATTGTTTGCTGCAATCACTAAATAAATGAAAGAATTTAGACGATTTTCATTTTCTATATATTTGGTAAAATTCATCAGCTGCATACCGAAAACGATCTCTTTTTAGACCGGACGTTTTAGGTCACAGCGGTGTGAACAACTAGACTCGGAGGAAATATTTTTGTCATTTATCAGTTTTATTTAAGAACAATCCAAAAGTTTTAGCGTATTTGAGTGAAGAAAAAGAAATGACTTTTTTGTAAGCTCGACAAAGATAATCTGGCATATGTACAAATGTTAAAGGGGTTAGCAACACTACTTAGGGTAATCAACTGTTTATATTTTAATGTAGGTGATTTTTACTGTAATTTAACATGTGAATCTTCATCAAAAGAAAGATTTTAATAAGAACATTATAATTAATAATGCACATATAATGTTTTTTGGTACCATTTTAATATTTAAGCTCATATTTGTACAATTCTGACGTTTTTTTTTTCCTTTCTAGATCTTGAGGTTATGGGGAAGAGAAGACTAGTACTATAGTGAAATGTAGAAAAGTTGCTATTACTAATACATAACTTCAACTAAGAGCTATTCATAGATTTAAAGCTGCGTCGATACAAATCTCCCAGAAGTCTGTCTCAAACTTTGTTTTTAGTCAAAAACCTAGCTGAGTCTAAACTTTTTCAAACAATCGTTTTTTTTTTCTTTCAGTAAATGAATGTATTTTACTCGTTGTCACATTAAGATGTTTAAAACTCAGATAAGTTCCCCGTTTTGAATGCTAAGATTTTAAATTTTAATAAATACTAAAAAAATTTTTAAAAAATGTTGCGACAATAAAGCTATGTTACGTCATTGAAAATCTGACACCATTGAAAACCATCAATAGTGGATTTAACCATTTTGAAAATACACTTCAAAATACCGCTTATATGTCGCCATTTTGCCTTAGATTTACCAACATCGGAGGCAACAAATAATTTTTAACTAGTATAACCTAGTCAGTCATGTGTGCCTCATGAATTAAAAAAACGTACCTCATCCATGTCTTCAGCAATGCGAATCTTTGCGTCCTTTAACTTTTCCTTTAGAGTTTTATAATATGTAGAAGGAATGCTAAGAAATTCCATTCCTCTGGAGCGTAAGTGAGAAATCTAGAAGACAAAAAAAAAAAACTCATTGTTATACAATTCCTGCAATTCGTCTGGTGAGCGCTTTTATACATGTTTAATGTCGAACGTTATCAGTAGTATTGTATTTATAAATGCTAAAAAAAATCCTTATACATAGTATAAATTTAATTAACCTACTCCCTCCACATTTGCTATGATTGGGTTTTACCGATGTTTCTTCATAGTTGTTTCGCAATACTTATATGCACACTTAATTATAAGTGTTATAAATAATTAAAAAAAAATCTTTCAACGCAACAAAGTATTCAGATAAGAATAGAAAAATGTTTTCTGTGCCTGAAATGACACAAAAATGTGTCAGTAAACGTCAAGTGTTTGCAGACAAGAGTGATTGGGTTCCAGCAGCACAAATGGTGTCCTTTTTCCTATAAATTTTACAAATTGATAGCATTTATATCAAATTTTGAACAGTTTTGTGTAAAAGAAATATGATTGATGTACCGTGATGTTTAGTTTCTGTTACTACATGGTATTTACCATTTAAATTAATTTCTTAATACTCCACTGGAATTTCTTGCATCATAATACGAGACATCCCTGTTAGTGATTAAAAACATCTCCTTTCGATGTGTCTTTTGCGCAAAAAAAATCAACAATGAGGTAATGTACCACTTTCTTTCCGCAAATTTACTTTTTGCAAAATGCAAATGAGAAACATAAAAAAGAACGAGAAAAATCAAATAAAGTAAATACTAATTATAAGTGCAAAAATTATCTTCCAGATAGGGAGATAATTAATTCTCTCCAAAAGTAATTTTTAAGTATGGATGAAAACATAATCGTATTTAATATCATTAGCATTTCAGTGTAAATTTAAATATATTAAAAGGGCTTACAAATTTGATAGCGTTAGGTGGCAAACTTTAAACTCTGCTGGGCTGCTTTAGGTGTTAAAAAAAATTTCTGTGCGAATTATCTTTTAAATAAAAAGTTACTTGTATATTATATATACTCATGTATAAATGCTAATGAACTCATATTTAATCTTTTTATTACGGGCATGGCCGTGCGGTTATACCGCAAGATTGTATTTTTGGTAAGAGGATAAATGTACTTACCGCTTTTATAATGTCCTTAGTATTTAGTGCTATGTGCTGAATGCCAGCTCCGCCGTAGTAATCTACATATTCCTATAAATATAATAAACTATTTTAGAATTAATCTACACAAACGCTTCTATTTTTTTTCTTTATTTTCACAGTTAAATAAAAAAACTTTTTTCTGTGGACATTTATTAAGTTTTTTATTAATGATTGTGGCACATAGTGAAAGAACATTTTGAAATATTCTCCTATCTGAAGAAACGATTTGGCTATGCGGTCAATGTAAAGGAATAACAGGGCGATAGATTCTGTATTGAATCCTAACATGACCCTTCGTCTCGCCACACATTGCAATAATATGCCCTAATATGCAATAAGTTACACTACGATTGAAGCTGTACTGTTAGAAATTTCATCATGAAATTACGGTTAAATGACCGGCAGCAGTCTGTCCATCTAATTCACCGTAAAATTTACGGTTTGGAACATTTTTCTATCTTTACGGGACCTAACCATTTCCAATTAACTTGGTTAAAAAGCCGTAAATACGAAAGTTTACGGTTTTATTACCATTTAAAAATGGTTTCAAAACTGAATTTTTACGGCTGTTGAACCATTTTGAGGCGTAGAAACCGTAAACGAAGCTTGCGGGAATCGCACCCCGGGTGTATGGTATCCCAAAACCTTGCGCTCTAATCATTCGGTCATCTACACTACTAAAAGCGGCCGTTTATTTACCAATAAATCTTCTTTTCCAATATGCAAACTGCATTAAAATTGAGATTTCCGTTTTGATTGGATCCAAAGTCGTTTTTGATCTAAATTTACTGTATATTGACGAAAATTTTATTTGCTGCAAAAATTAAAATACAAACAAGCCTCAGCAGCTCAAATTATGGGTTCGCTCATTCGCAAACAGTTCGGGAATCCGATATCTCCAATTTTTGATTTACGTGTGTATGAGTTTCTATTTAGTAACCACTGCTTAAGCCACTTTTTTTTCTCCTTTTTAGCCTACTTTCCCGTAAAAGTAAAAAAAGAAAATAATAATAAAGCATGAAAGAAGGCTTAATGTATCGTGAAAATATCGTTAGAAATCAAGAAAAGTCAAAAATACGTTAAGTAATTAAATAAAGATTGAAAAATAAAAAATTTGAAAGTAGGGTTTTGAGATGGGGAAAAAGTGTGTCGGTCGGTCTGTCGGGCTGTCAGTCTGTCGGTCTGTCGGTCTGTCTGTCTGTCGGTCTGTCTGTCTGTCGGTCTGTCCCCCCCCCTAATAACTTTTGAACGAATTGTCCGATTGGAAAAATTCTTTTTGCATTCGAAAGATCTCGGCGAGGACATCTCATTTCCATATTTACATTTCTCATTTCCATTTTGATTTGAACAATTTTTTGTTCAATTTTGAACAGTTCAAAAAATTTTAACATTAGCGCCTATGGGTAAAAATGAAGCAAATTATGTAAACTCTGGGTAAAAGATATAAATTCCCATGAACAAGCTCACTGGAAGAAGTTCTTGGCGTGAAATATTGATTTGAACAATTTTTGTTCATTTTTGAACAGTTCAAAAAAAATTAATATACCGCCTACGGGGAAATTTCAATCCTATATAATTCCTGATCTAACGGACCGATTTCCTTGGAACAAACTTTATCGGAAAGCTCTTATGACGTAGAACATGTACAAATAGAAAGTTCATCCAGAACTAAAGAGCCTATTTTCCTACAAAATTTTTTGATCGGGATTTTCAAGAATATTTTTTAATTAATGAATGATTAAATGAATAAGCAAAAGAATGAATGAATAAATGAGTGAATAAATACATGAATGACTTAATAAATAATGATTGAATGAATATGTATTAACCGTTGAAAAAAGTTATTTGAAGCAATTAAGAACTAAAGCTAAACGAGAAAGACAGAGAGAGAGATAGCTAGATTATAAATTTGAATTCGGTGTATACGGCAAAGTAGGCTAGTATAGTTCTAGACGGAACTTCTTGTTTACATACACATCCAGATTTAAACTGATAAATATTTATTCATATTTTAACAACAACGTACGACCGGTAAGGTTCCACAACCAAGATGGACGCCCGATTCTTATTGACTATGAGAACTTAGTGGTGCTTGTAAATTATGGTTAGTTAAACGTTCTTTAGGAGAAACAGAGAATAAACGATTTTTTTCACAATCAGCGGTTTGAGTACCATCTTTTTAATGGTTATTTAACTGTTGTAATTTAATATGGTAAAATAACAATCAAATAAATGGTTATATTACTATTTTCTTACGGACATGTTTAACAGTTTAGGGTACCAATATCGCAATCGAAAATTATCGCATGATATTTTTGAGTTAATGATAAAAGCTGATTGCAATCATCGTTGCAATTATTCTTATATTTTTGCAAATGATGCTTGAAATTATTTTGAATTATCCAATGAAGTAGTAAATTTTGAGTTGTGGACATCTTGGCGGTTTAAAGGCTTGTGTAAAATAATTTGGTGGAACCCCACCATTCAGGAGTGGAATAATTCACATATTTCCATCTGAAATATGAAACTCCTATAACAATATCTCGACGATATCAGCGCTTAGCATTGGGTTCTATGTAAATCTCGCCAAGTATCGCCAACATCGACAAACTGCCGTAGAACTTGTCATCTCATTTTTGATCAGAAAATGCGATGCACCGAAAGCAATAAGCACTCCTTGATTGCTTAGAAATGAGGTTAATTAAAAATTATTATACCTGTATTTGAGATTTCTTTTTCCCAGGTGCGGGCTCGTTAATGGGCATCTTGATGGTTTCCTCCCAATTGGTGACAACAATGGATCTAAGAGCAGAATACTCGGTGTGAATTTGGCTGTCGTCAACTGACCAGAATCTGTGAAACATAAGACTACGCTCATACCTAGAATAAAATTTTACATTTGTTGAATATATTAAATTGCCGCTAATGAGGTTTCTAACAGGCAATCATTAAAACATAAATACATAATGAATTTATAGATATAACACTTTTTAAGGACCTAAGTAAAATTTGCAAGGATCCAGAAAAAAAAATTTATAAAGTTGTGATATATTTTATCACTGCTTTGAGTTGGTAACTTGTTGTGTGCATATGTGTAGTAGGTGATAAAAAGTGGATCAAAATTTAAGGGGAGAAATAGGTGTAAGACGGCGTATTAACAGCAATTTTCATTACTTTTTTAACATGTAAAGAATAAACCTACTTTATTGAGAATTTAAGATTATTTTATAGATATATTGAAGAACATTTACTGAAATTTTAAAACATTTTTCTTGAAAAATCCCGGAGATATCAGCTGCTGCACATTGTAAGTCGCAACCCGGATCCGCAGTTTCCGTACATCCTGACGGTCACAATTTTTATTTGAAATCAATTTCTTAGAAAAAAAATTACTTTTTTTTTATAAATGTCTCTTCTATTTGAACTAAAATTATCTCAAAAAATTGAAAATTTATATTTTTTTTAGTATGAAAATTAAGTACGATTTTTGACCGTTTTTTTCTTTGCAATAAAAAAAGTAAAAATAGAGATATGTTTATGATTGTAGTTCAAATAGAGCGTACATATATATAAAGGAAATGTGTGCTTAATTTGAAAAGGATTGATCAAAAACTCTGCGAGCTAGAGTGTACGCAAATTCGAAAAAAGTAGTTTCGAGAAAACAGTTTGAAAAAAAGTAGTTTTGAGAAAAACGCGTTTAAAAAAGGAGTGGTAGTGAAGGTAAATTCAAGGCAGTAATGAGTCACTTTTTTGTACTTATAAGATACTAATACTTATAAAAATTTCTATCCGAGGTCTCAATTGTTAAAAGAAACAAAAGGACGCCTGCTAACGTTCTTCTGTCTCTATAATACCCTTCTGGTCATTCCTGAATACTGCCTGCTCGACCGCTCCGAAAGGGCGCTCGCTCAAATGCTTATAACTTCTAAACGACTTGGCATTTATTGAAATTTTCAGGGTATATTATTGAATAGTTGTAGATTCGATTTATGAAGAAAAAAAATTTAATTTTTTGGGATTCACCTTTTCCCTGAGATTCACCTATTTCCCTCTTTAATACAATTTCATATATCGAACTTAACGAAATTGCTTCTGCCTTGTTCAGAACAGTTTGCTTTAAATAAATTTTAGTTAGTCGTTTTAAACTGTATGCCTCAGTGCCTAAAATTGGTTAAGAATGTTGCCTTGGTACACAAAGACGAGAGACAGCGAAGAAACTAGCGATTTCTTAGGAATTTTCAAAGAGAACTATCATTATCTTATTTTTCTTTATGGGAAAATAAGTTAGTATATTTATTGGTTCGATTATATTTATCACTTTGTTGTTCTTGAAGAAGGTTTTAATTTGCACCTCGGAGGCTCGAATCGGCTGGAGAATACGATTTTGGCTTTTAATGTGATAATCATTTTAATTTATCAAATAGTTTTTACATAAAATATACTTTTTAAATTTTTGTCGAAAACAAAGAAGTTTGATTTTCCGTGTATCTTTCACAATTGTCATTCAACTGTGTATTATATAGAAACTGTATTAGGTATTATTGTTTGCTTGAAATTTCTACTTTTGTAATGCTCTTACCAGTTTGTTGCTGGAACCATATGGTCGTCCGGTTGATTTCCTACACAGTGGTCAATAAAATCTAGACCAGCCGGCAGACTATTAAAAAAAATCAGTGCATAAATAGTATATTCTATGCCAAATTTAATTCATAAGAATTTTTATTTTATTATTAATGCAACATTAGTCACAATCTAGAATATGAAACGAAAAAAGCTTAAACTATGAAAACATTTTCAGCTTTTGTTTTGTTTTATCTGGATCTTCAGTAATGAGATATTCGTAATAATTTTTTTAACTTTCGAAAGTTGAATACTTACAGATGTTGAAGGCTGATATCCCGCTGGAGAGGCTTTTTGTATCCTGGTAAAAATAGGCCTTTGTATTTACCTCGTTCTACAAATGTATGGGTAGTGTCACCAAACTGAAAAACAAAAAATGTCAAACATGCAAAATTCAACTAATTGATTTGCATCGTAACTTTAAAATATATGTGTCATTATTTATTATTTTTAATACATAAAATTTAAAAAATAACTCAGTGACAATGGTCATGTGCGTAATGTCTCCTAAAACTGTATTCCAGTAAGTTTCTGTCGAAAACGCTTCGTACTGTAAAATATTTGTTACTCTCTACTAATTTGTGGTTGCATGCTTTAATTGTATGCAAATGTTATACAGGGAGCTTTATAAAAGTAATGAGCATGTTTTTTCCTTGTCCAAGCTGCCAGAGCGTCAGGAAGTCGTTCCACACGAAACCTGTTTTTGCACATTGTAACATGGTGCGATGTAGAAATCACTCGAACGCCATCCAATTTTGCGTGAGGTTAGGGAAGAATGCTGCAGAAACGCACCAGGTGATTCAAAAGGCCATCAAAGATGACTGCTTTTCAAGATCTCACGTCGGGAAATGGCACAAATCTTTCAAAAAGGGTGACGACGTCACGGACAAGCCCCTTTCTGGATGCCCAAAACAGGCAGGACTGACGACAAGGTCAAGAGTTTGCACATTGTTTTGAAATCGGATCGTTGTTTAAGCATCCAACAAACCGCTGCCACTCTGAACATTTCAACATTAGCAGTATATTGCTGAGTGACCAAGGATTTGAAAATGCGGAAAGTCTGAGCGAAGGTCATACCACACGGCCTTCACCATCGTTGATACACTGTTAAATATTTCCGTAAGAAAATAGTAAAATAGCCATTTATTTGATTGTTATTTTACCATATTTAATTACAACAGTTGAATAACCATTAAAAAGATGGTACTCAAACCGCTGATTGCGAAAAACAATTGTTTATTCTCTGTTTATCCTAAAGAACATTTAACTAACCGTAATTTTCAAGCGCTCAATAAGAATCGGGCGTCCATCTTGGTTGCGAAACCTTACCGGTCGTACGTTGTTTTAAAATAGGAATACGGATTTGTCAGTTAAAATCTGCATGTGTATATAAAAAAAGAAGGAAAAAAAGTGGCTTAAGCAGTGGTTACTACATAGAAACACATGCACACGTTAAAAAAAAAATTGGAGACATCGGATTCCCGAACTGTTTGCGAACGAGCGAACCCATAATTTGAGCTGCTGAAGCTTGTTTGTATTTTAATTTTTGCAGCAAATAAAATGATTTTCGTCAATATACAGAAAATTTAGACTAAAAATGTCTTTGGATCCAATCAAAAACTGAAATTCTTAATTTTAAGGCAGTTTGCCTGTTGAAAAAGAAGATTTATTGATAAATAAACGACCGCTGTGAGTGGTCATCATGGCCGAATGGCTAGAGAGCAAGGTTGGTATACCGTACACCCGGGTTCGATTCCCGCAAGCTTCATTTACGGATTCTACGCCTCGAAATGGTTCAAAAACGGTAAGAATTTTGTTTTGAAACCATTTTTAAATGGTTATAAAACCGTAAACTTTCGTATTTATGGCTTTTCAACCAAGTTGATTGGAAATGGTTAGGTCCCGTAAAGATAGAAAAATGTTCCAAACCGTAAAGTTAACGGTGAATTAGATGGACAGACTGCTGCCGGTCATTTAACCGTAATTGCATGATGAAATTTCTAACAGTGTAGTTTGGTCCTGAGTAAAACCACAGTGGCTTCCCAAACTCCCTGTGACCTTTGTTTCTCCGCTTGAAGAAAGAGCCCAAAAGGAAAACATTGGGAGCCTGTAGAGAACATTCAAGCCCATGTTACAAAGTTCCTTAAGGACCTCCCAGCCAAGGGCTTCCAGAGGATGCCTTTTACGCATGGGAATCGCGACTGCGCTAATGTATTGATGCAGGAGATTCATGCTTTGAAGAGTTTTAATGGTTCGTACAGATTGAATGAATTAATCATATTTTATGAAACCATGCTCATTATTTTTATAACGCACCCTGTGTGCTATGAAGAAGGAATATTTGATAATTTCTAAAATAGAAAGGGGGTAAAGAAAAAAAGAAAAGAGGGAAAGAAACTTAGGTACCTAAGTCAGATTTTTACTCGTTCTAATTCAGAAGATAGTTTTTTTTCGTTATGTTTGCAACCAATAAGATTTGAAACCAACTTTAGTCAACTAAGTGCTGTGTCAATGCTTACGTTCGCAGATTTTTTTTCAGAAATAAAAACTAGGAAGGGACAAAACTCAAAGAAAATGTTATTTGTTAAACACATTCAAAATTATTCCCTTTTTAGCTTACTTTCCCGTAAAAGTAAAAAAAATAATAATAAAGCATGAAAGAAGGCTTAATGTATCGTGAAAATATCGTTAAAAATCAAGAAAAGTCAAAAATAAGTTAAGTAATTAAATAAAGATTGAAAAATAAAAAATTTGAAAGTAGGGTTTTGAGATGGGGAAAAAGTGTGTCGGTCGGTCTGTCGGTCTGTCTGTCTGTCTGTCTTTCGGTCTGTCTGTCTGTCGGTCTGTCTGTCTGTCGGTCTGTCTGTCTGTCGGTCTGTCCCCCCTAATAACTTTTGAACGAATTGTCCGATTGGAAAAATTCTTTTTGCATTCGAAAGATCACGGCGAGGACATCTCATTTCCATATTTTACTTTTTGATTTGAGCAATTTTTTTGTTCAATTTTGAACAGTTCAAAATTTTTTAACATTAGCGCCTATGGGCGAAAATGAAGCAAATTATGTAAACTATGGATGCAAGATCCACGTTCCAATGAACAAGCTTACTGGAGGAATCTCTTGGCGTGAAATATTAATTTGAACAGTTTTCGTTCATTTTTGAACAGTTCAAAAAATTAACATAGCGCTTACGGGGAAATTTCAATACTATATAAATCCTGATCTAAAGGACCGATTTGCTTGGAACAAACTTTATCGGAAAGATCTTATAACATAGAACATGAACAAATAGATAGTTCATAAAGAACTAACGAGCCTATTTCCCTATGAAATGTTTTTATCGGGATTTTTAAGGATATTTCTCATTGAATAAATGAAGGAGTGAAAGAATGAATCAATGAATGAATGAATGAATGAATGAGGAAAAGAATGAATAAATGAGTGAATAAATAAATGAGTGAATAAATGAAAAAATAAATAAATGGGTGAATAAATACATGAATGAGTAAATGAATGAATAAACACATGAATGAGTAAACGAATGAATGAATAAATAAATGGCTGAATAAATGAAAGAATGAATGACTGAGTGAAGGAATACTCATTATCCGTTGAAAAAGGTATATTTAAAAAAATTAAGAACTAAAGTTAAAGGAGAAAGAGAGAGAAAGATATAGCTAGGTTATAAATTTGAATTTGGTGTATACGGGCAAGTAGGCTCGTATAGTTCTAGACGGAACTTCTTGTTTATCACTGAAATGAGAAATGTGTATGCTTAAGTTTGTGGATATTGCTTTCACATGTTCATAGAGTTAAAACAAAAGAAAATGAAAAGTAAGAAGAAAAAAAAATGGAGATTTTTTTTCCTTTATACGCAATTTTTTCTATTTCTAAGAAACATGCAATAACTGAGATTAAAAATCATATCAGAAATACATCGAATAATAAAAACGGGGCATTTGTTAAATTGAAATTGCTTTGTGCATCATAAGTAAAATATTGAATTTTTTTCTTACCGTGCGTACTATCGCAAATCTTACAGTACCACCTTCATCCGTTTCTTCCCAGATATCTCGAACAATTTCTGCACCACGTTCTTTTGCTCTCTAAATCAAAAGAATCAAAAATAAGTTAATTAAGCCTTGAAAATGAAAAAGAAATCTGTAAGTTATCAGAAACTTTATGTACAATCACTGCAATTTAGAATATTTTTTGTCTGCGTAGCATTGAAATAACTTGCTCAATGAAAAGGCGTTGCACGATCTTTGTTCGTATTAACTTTTTTTTATTCATTTACTAGCGTATCTACCCGTATTTTTAAATGCAACTTGTCAATCCTAAGAGCGTACAAAATAATAAAGAAAAACCTGAAACAGCCGTAGGCTATCTCATTGCTTCTCAAACCACTTACATATGACAACTTATCACGTGGGTGAAAAAAGAACAAAATACTAATAAGTAATAGATTTGACATGATGATTGGGTTAACTTATTTAACATGTATTTAGTACTTTGAAAATGCCTCCCATTGCAGTAAAAAATCAAAATTCTTCGATTCTATTATTACAATTGTGAAAATTGTTCTCAATTCTTAGTAGGATGTTTATCGAGTCTTGTATCGGTGTTTTTATTTCTTTGTTTTCAGTGACAGGAGTAAGTTTTGTTTTTCAAATTTCTGGTGATAATAAAGTGGTTTGGACATCTGGAACAGATTGCAACGTGATTTATTCTATTGTATTTGCATGTAGAATGAAAGAACATTTGACAATTCCACTAGTGATTTAACTTATTAAGATTGTTAAAACGCACAGTTTTGATCATCAAGTTCCCGAGTTGGTCAGCTTTACAAACTTTATTATTTGTTTTACCATCACAAGCCAATAGTTCACGAGTTGAACTTTTGTGAATTTGACATTGATTAAGGTAACCCGTTTCGTTCAATTCTTTTAATTTCAGAAATTCTTTTTTATTTTTTTGATGTAACTTTCATCGATCTACATTTATTTTCGGTTATGATACGTTGAAATAGCACATATTTTTCAGAACCTTTTTATCTCATTTTGGGTGTCACTTCTCAACACCCCCCAAAAGGTTGCCCCCCCCCCCCTGGAGGATCCCCATCCCCACCGTAGTGACGCTACTGATATTTTCTCTATATTCTAACTAAATATTTTCAAATTTTTAATGCCAAAATCGAAATTTAAAAAGATACCTTTTTTAAGAGAAGAAAAAATGTTTTTGTCTACACATTAATTAAACCGCGGATAAATAATTTGTCACAGAGGTAACAAGCATAAAAGTACAAACATAATCTTGATTCTTATTTTTTCAAAAGCTAACGTCAGTTACAAAGCGATTTTTTACCGTCATTGCACAAACGTTGGCACAAATATTCATTCATACGCTTCGAACATTTAAGTATAGAGTGATTGATGCAATGCAGTGAAAGAAGATGGCCATTTAGGTTATGGTTGAGAGCCATCACTGAAGAAAATGACTCTTATCGCTTATGGGAAGCTCTTGAATTACGTGAGTATAAAAAAGTTATATTGACATGAAATATTTGCAAACTTTTAATAGCAGTTAAAGCGCAATATTGCTTCAGCTTACTAAAATCACTATTTTTATTAGTGGGTATGATCGTATGATCGAACTCTTTAAAAAAAAGTTATGAAACATATTTTACAACGATCGCTAAAAAATGCCTATTTTCTTGAAACGAATACATATATATATATTCATTTTTAAATGTGCACTGCATACACTTAAAGGACCTCTTACATAATAAGGTATTCATTAATATTATGGCTTCGGAAGGGGCCATGTTTGTCAAATTCTAGGTTACGTTCTGTATACATAAATTCCTTTATAGTTTAAAATTTCTAAAGCAATACAATTCAATAATTTATAAGTTTTTAATCTTATTTTAACCTCAAAAACTAATAAGATAAGTAATACGTAAAATATAATAAGATTTCATTTATTATAAGTTACAATTGGCTCCGAAAAATCTAATCTTCTTCAACAATTTAATAATGTTGTACATATAATTTAACCCCTTAACTGGTCAATTAAAAAATCATATTTTTATTGCATATAATTAAAGTCTTAACTTGGTATAAAAGGAAAATGAACTATTTTTTTTTTTGTAAATTTCATAATTATTGAATTTTTGCCTTTTTATTTTTTTCAACTTTGAAACATAAATGAATGAGTCTCTTTCAATCTATTAATAATACGGGCAAATCAAAACAATAAAGGCGGAAATATCAATGCCCGTACGCTGTACAGGCATTACAGTTAAGACCATTTTTGGGTAATCCGTACGCCGTACGGGTAAACCAGTTAAGGGGTTAATCCAGATACAAAGGGTTTATGTATTTTTAATGAATTGAATTGCCGAAACCTTATAAATGTAAAACGTTGGAATGGAATGATGTACATTAATTCTTTTCCACTAAAATAATAATAATATTAATAATAATGTTTCACATGAAACCCTCATACAAACAAATTACAGTTGACAAAGCATAAAGTCATGATATTCTTAAAGTGAATTACAATCTAAAATATACAGCTTTCAGGCATCAATTTGGTTGCGCAATAGTTCTTACGACATACTTATCAGGTATTTCCGTTTAAAGTACGTTTTTCGGGTTTTAATCTGTAAAATCTGCCTCATGTATAAAGCCACCCTCGGTTTAAAAATTAAACATACCATGGAATTTCTGATGTAGTTAAAACCGAAGTCATCTATATTTATAGTTGTTCAGAAAACGCCTGAGTTATGAGGGAAAAACAAAATTAGTATTTTATTGTAAGTATCAACTAACGTTTCGTATTTACACGATAAAACTGTGCCGTGTATTTTCTCATATTAGTCGCGTAAAAAACAAATATTATCCAATGTAAATATTGATTTCCTATTTAACCATTGCGCAACTTTTAAATTTAACGTTTCTTGCGCAGCATGAAGAGAACACTTTTGTTTTAAAATGCTTGCATAAATTAGTAAAATCAACAGTTGTCAAAAACTCACGTTTTTATAATGATTAAAAATCTCGAAAAATGTAAGTTTTATAAAAATTGAATATCTGACAGGGACACTGCAATAATATATAATAATTCTTGCAAAACTTAGAATGGAACCAAAATTTAATTCCTGAACGGTAAATGTCGAAATATCACATAAAGAAGAAACGTAGATGTAAATAATTCATAACTTGAGTAATAAAATGTCTACGTTAAGAATTTAAAGTGAACTTTAACATTTAAAAATTGTAGACGCATAAGCTAAAATAATGTACTTTTTATGCATGTTTATCGGTGAACAGCACACTATAAAAAACTAAATCATATTTACTTATTACCTTTATTATTGATTCTACATCCTCCACAGAAAAGGCAATGTCTTTCACACCATCTCCATGAGTTACCAAATGATCGCCCATCTCTAAACGATAAAAGAAGAAGGATGTTTCCTGAAGATTATTCTAATTACGTTAAGTACAGGTCGATTATTTTAATGATAAGTCAATAATTACGCTCATTACTTACCGTTAATAAGCATTGCCAATATTTTACAAACAAATATATTCCAACTGTAAGTCCGACTTAATAGCTTGTCAAAAATAATCACGTACTATTTTCCACTTTTCGTATTTAGGGAAACTTCAGTAGCTAATCAATCAGTTCTTTAATGAGATACATTAATACTTCTTATTAGCGACATCTTTTGACTGTGTTCGATCAACCTTCTTGACAATCTTGTCAAGAATTTTAACTTCATTCTGAATAAAATATTGTCCCTCGCACAGGTTAAAGTATTACTAAGATAATGTGATCTTCAATATATATTAATGTACGTTTGCTACGTGATTCAAATAAACAATGTTTATTTCAATTTCTTTCCCAAATTATTAATAAAAACATAATGCGCTTTCATGGAAAAAGAATGAACTAAGTATTGTTTCAATAAAAATATTTTGATACCCTATTGTTTGCAAACAGACCTTACATAGTTCAAAATAGGACTTTACATAGTTCAAAATAGGACTTTTCAAATTTATTATTTATTGTTTTCCTTCTCTTTTATTATTATTTTTATAAAACTATCTGTTCAAAAATTCATTAACATCACTGCCTAAGGGTAAAATTCAAACATTTTTACAAACAAAATTCATGAACAATAAATATTGTTCTTTGATAACGAAAAATGCGAAAAATCTTAGCATTGTTTTTTATAACAAATAAAGGTAGCAACTTACCAATGAAGAATGAAATGAATTTTTTAGTTGCTATACTTGACATGAGCGGAAGAGAGAGAGTTAGAAATTGATTGATTGAATCAATAGTAAAATCAAAGCGCTGTTGACGACTGACTGAAAACGAATCTGCTGTTGATTTTCATATCTGAGGCATAAAATGCACATTTTATTTGTTTATTATTTTTCTTTTCTAGCAATGAAAAAATAAAAAGTTTACTTGGAATCAACATTGATGAACAAAACATAATCATAAATTGAACGGTATGATTAGTAAGTTCAAAGGGTCTTATTTTTGACATAACAAATATTTACAAACCTTTTTTTATTTATTTAAATGCCTTAAGCTGCAGCCGGCCCATAAGGAATTTAATGCCCCATTCAGCACATATTTCTGCTGTTATGTAATAGTTACTAGCCATATTTATTATATTCTACTGCAATACAAAATTAATACTTAATACAGTGTGGTACGGTGCTATAGTAAAAATATTTAAATGCATATATATACATTTGTTGTCCTATTCTCTTAGTCAAAAGGTAAGGTAAATACTAGAAATAAAGTTTCACGTTAAATTAAAGCACAAATGAGCATTAAAACGCAGACATATGTTTCGGGATTGCTTGGAATCCCTTTTTCAATGCGACAGGGAGCTTTTAGATTAGAACCGAACTTGATTCAATCATTTGTAGCCACCTGGCACTTTAATAAACAAATAAAACTAATCTGAAATTAACTCATGTTGAAACTGATACTAATAACCTAACCCAATATTGCCAAGATCAGTATATACTTGCAAAAATTGAACGAAGAAATAGCACTATAGTAGTCCCACCCTCAAGTTTTGGACAGCCCTTTAAATTCTACAAGATTGTGAGACTTTTGTGTTTTCAAGCAACAAGATTGAAATGATACCTTTGTCTCCTGGGTTATATGGTGAAATAAAAACAAATATAATCCTGTTTTGCTTCACAGCGTGAGCGGCAATCTGTCTAGAACCCGTTTCTAGTCCCCTGTAGGCAAGAGGTTCAAATCCCATTTTCGTGCAGTAGTAAGAAGCTGCCTGAAATAAAATGTATATATCTACGTAATAAGAACATATATCAAGAAAAAGGAACGCAATGCGAACAATCATCGTACGTAAAACTAAAAAACAAATAAATAATCTTGTATGGGGCACAGTGCAAGATTATATAAAATACTTTTAAAAAAATGTGCTTTTAAAAGCAATGCGTGTCAAAACATACATTTCAGTCATTTTATGCGTGGGAAATGTATACCTTTTATTAACATTAACACGTTTAATGTGAAAAAAGTGTTTATTTGGTAAGTAACCTTAGTTTTAAGGCATTTAAAGCAAAATTAACGTGGTGTTACATTCAAGCTAAATTTGCTGTCGGCACATTTATATTTCTAATTTTTATTGTTTAGAAATTTAATTGTTTTAAATTTAATAAAATGCATATCCCAAATATTAGATTTGACACCAATTTATTGTATTCATTGTGTTATTTCTGTTTTCATCATATTGTTTGGACTTGTTTTATTATTCATCTGAGCATATTACCCCAAAAGAAAACTCTTTTCGTGATTTTATTTAGCTTATCTCTTCAAAATTTTAATTTTGCCTCTTCTCCAGCTTCGGAATTAAATATGTGTTCTCTCAATAGCAAGTACAGATATCAATTAATTTTCAATTCAATAGTTTATTTTGCTGCTGACGCTCATTAATAATTCTTTAAAGATTCCACGGCTAAATTTTGAACTTTGGTTTATAAATGAAACGTTTATACAAGGACACGTAACTCATAATATTCAGAAGGCCTCTGAATTTCAGCACTTTACTAAAGCATTGAGTCTCTATTTTGCTTGGATACTCTCGACTAAGTTAACTACCTGGTTCGAAATTTGCATTAACCGAGCCCAAGAAAGAGCCCTAGAGCCTGTTTTGCCCCTTTGGTGGCAAAACAGGAATCGACATTCTCAATTGGTGAAGGTACGAAAGCAGAGCTACTAAAAGGGCTGATCACCAATGTCTACGGAATGCACTTGATCGGAAAATGGTAGGAAGGTAATGCGCAACTCTATTAGAACAAATAAATAATTAAGTAGTTTCTAACGATTGATAGTTTCAAACCACTATTTAATTAACAATTAAGTAGTTTTAAGCGATTAACGACCTTAACACATTTTTAAATATTTTCGAGCAACCAAATAAATCTTTTGTTTTGACATCAGCTTCGTTTTTATAAAACCTGAAGGCGTTCGGCGTTCAGTAAATGCCCTTTGAAATTTAAAAGTGTGTTAATATAAATCTATGCATTACAGTGCTTATTTTTATAATGCAAATCAATTTTCCTTTTTGACTGGTTTAGCATAATGTAACTAAACCTAAAAATTACAACAACTGATAAGAATTTATAATTAAATGATTTAGATAGTAAACTGACATTTAAATCTTAAGATTAAAAAAATTACCTGTTTCGCATTTCCAACCCAGAACGTAATATGATCAAAATGCAGAAAGCGTCCTTTATCAGGCTGAAAAAGGGAAAAAAGTCACAGAAATGTTATGTTATTGCTAGAAATTCCCCCAAATAAATGGGGGATGAAGATCCCCCCAAAACTGATAATGCAAGTAAGCCATTTCATTGTGAAAACCAAATTGTAGAATACAGTTCTACAAACAATAAATACTCGCCTACGTACTACAATCCAACATAAATGAGTCATAAATTTTAAACCGGACAAATAAAGCACGAAAACTGTATTTCGAACTTTAAAGTGTTTCTGAATTCTTCAGTGCAGGAAATAACAGCCCCGCCCGAAAAAACTTTGCCGCTATTTTCTAAATCAGCTAAATTATCCTTCAGTGAAAAAAATATTACGAAGAAGACTACGAAACACGAGTATGCAAAACTTCAATTAAAATGTCAACTTTATTATCAATTGAATTTATTTAAAAGTACGGTCTTTCATTACGTATTTTTACCATTTGATGAGCTTCTGTCTCTCCATACACGAGATAGTAAACGCCATTGTTTACCATGGTAATTACTATACATTTATCACGTCATATATAAAAAAAAACTTGTTTTGTTCAGTAACAACGCTAGAAAAAAGTAATTTATTGTAATTATGCTTCACAGGCCAATACAGTTTTACCATCAACCAAAGCAAGCCAGCTGGCAGTACCAAAAATAATCCATTCTTGTTCCAGGCAAGAACTGATGGTACAAAGGATTTGCCTCTACCTTCTCGTTCTATTTCCATTGGCATATTTTATTTCTTCCGAACTGATGCTTTATGCCATTTTATAAATTACTTTAGTAACTTTATGCAAACATTCTGATTCGCGTACTAAACAAACTTCCCTCAAACTCGAATGGATTCGTTCTTTTCTGCCATGCACAGAGGCGTCCAACTATCAAAATTCCTGGTTTCAAATTTTCTGTACTTTACTTAAAGATAAACCTAAATGCACAGTTGCATAAATTACTCTAGAATAAAGAGCAACAAAATGTAGCGTTTAATTAATAACGGAAAAGTAAATTCAACACTCATGTAATCATGTGTTTATTTTGACGCAAAAGCTTTAATAACAGCTTCATTGTTTATACGTAAATGCGAAATGGCTCATATAAACGCTCTTATGCATTCATTTCCACTTGGTTTTTTTTTTTCTTTTCATCTTTTAATACAGTGCTTGCTGTAGAGAAATTCTGGGCAGCAGAAACTATTTTAATATACCTCACAAAACGTTATCTACTCAGAAAAATTGCTGAACTTTCTTTAGAGCATTCTCTTCGTTCAACATTACTGCTCCAAGCATAGCTAATTTATGTGATTTTACCAGGAAATTAGGAAAGCCTTTTGTCTTGTTTCTTAACGCAAAGGTCATTATGATCATACTTCCCAGAAAATTACGCGTTTATTAAAACAGCGTTTGTTTTTTATCCAAGAAGTTTTCTATCTTTGCTTTAATTACGAAGGTATTAGCGGTACACATAAAAACGCAAAACTTTGTTCTTTGAAGTCAATTTAAAGTGGAAGGAAAGATATTTTTCTTTAATGACTGTATTTTCTTGTTATTTCCTTCTTAATTACAGAAAATATATTTTTTATTTAAAAAGTGATAAAGCTTATACGTGATACTTAGTGAATGTTTATTTTACAGCCAAATGGTTCATTTTGGAGATTTAAGTAGAAGCTATGTTACTGTTCTGAAAAATAATACAGACAGTTATATATATACGAGGTGTGTCTAAAAAGTTCGGTGAATGGTATGATAAAAACATAAAAACAGAATGTTAATTGTAAGTACATTTATTGACCTTCAAAATACTCTCCACCAGCCACAACACACTTCTGACAACGTTCGTATAACGCTTGAAAACTATTGGAGAAGTCTTGATGTGGAATCGTTCTCATAATAGCCGTCACTTGGTTCTGAACCTCCTCGACGTCCACAAACCGTGATTCCTTTAAGACAGTCTTAAGACGTGGAAAAAAAAAAAAATCAGCAGGCGCCAGATCTAGAGAGTACGGTGGATGTTGCAAAACTGTCACGCCACTCTGAGTCAAAAATTGTCCTACCATGATGCTGGTATGCGATAGTGCGTTGTCGTGCAGTAACACCCAATTTCCGGTCTGATACATCTGTGGCCTAACTCGCCGGATGCGCTTTAACAAACGTTTGAGAACCTCCAAGTAGAATGCGGCATTCACCGTTTGGCCAGCAGGAACGAATTCCTTATGGATGATTCCTTCTTTGTCGAAAAATGTGATTAACATGGTCTTAACTTTGGATTTTACCGCACGGCATTTTGTTTGTCGCGGGGAAGAAGGTGATCGCCATTCCATCGATTGTCTTTTCGTTTCGGGGTCGTACTGATAACACCAAGACTCGTCTCCTGTAACAATGGAACCCAGAAAGGTAGGATCCCTGTCACACATGTCAATGAAATCGCCACACATCTCAAAACGTCTTGCTTTTTGATCATCTGTTAGCATGTGCGGCACAAATCGTGAACAAATCTTGCGTTTGCCCAATTCTTCATGGATGATGGTCCCTACTGTGTCTTTGCTAATACCCAATTCTTCTGCTATTAATCGCAGAGTCAATCGCCGATCTTTTGTTAGCTTCTCTCGCACACGCTCAGTGTTTTCTGGTGTCCTGCTTGTGGATGGCCGGCCTGAACGTGGTTCGTCCTCCACAGATTCCTTACCAGCGCGGAAGCGTACAAACCAATCATACACACATTTCCTACTCACAGCATCCTACCCGTACACCTGCACCAACATCTCATGGGTTTCTGTCTCCGTTTTACCCAATTTAAAGCAGAACTTAATGTTGTGTCGTTGCTCCATGACGCATACTACTCGGGTCACTCAATTAGATTGAATGCAATAAGCACTGCACTAGAAGCTTTGCGCTAGTACCGACAGAGGTCAGGTCCAGACATGTCCGTGCGTGTCTACACAGGCACGCGTGCTTCTATCAAACTTTGAATACCCACTTATGAGACCATTCACCGAACTTTTTAGACACACCTCGTATATATAAAGTGCTTAGATAAGAAATGATTCAAATTCCTTTTGCTAAAATATGAATAAAATGAACATCCAACCTAAGTAGCGTTTACTCCCAACATCCTTGTTCTGAGCCCTTTTACCACTAATGTAAGATACCAAACGATCCACAATTTACTGGAAATTTCGCTCGGTTTGTCTGTTGTCTCCCCCAGACCCCTTAGTACGTTTTGAGGGAATTGCCGATTCGAGATTTTTTTTTCTTTGTTGGTTTTTTTTTTTTTTTTTTTTGCCTTCGAAAGATTTTGGCGAGGAGATTTGAACAATTTTTCGTTCAATTTTGAACTGTTAAAAAAATTTTAACATTAGCGTCTGTGGGCAAAAATGAAGCAAAATATGTAAACTCTAAACATAAGATTCGAGTTCTTACGAACAAGCTTATTGAAAGGAATTCTTGGCGTGAATAATTTTTTGATTTGAACATTTTCTGATCAATTTTGAGCAGTTCAAAAAATTTAACATAACGCCTAGGGGGCAATTTCAATCCTATATAAATCCTGATCTAACGGACCGGATTTCTTGGAACAAATTTTATCGGAGAGCTTTTATAATGTAGATCATGTACAATAGAAAGTTCATCCAGAACTAACGAGCCTATTTTCCTATGAAATTTTTTTATCGAGATTTTCAAGAATATTTTTGAATTAATGAATGATTAAATGAATAAGTGAAAGAATGAATGGACAAATGAGTGAATAAATGATAAAAAAATACATGAGTGCATAAATGAGTGAATGAATGAAAAAATAAGTAAATGAGTGAATAAATACATGAATGAGTGAATGAAAGGCTGAATAAATGTATGAATGTGTATTAACCGCTGAAAAAGGTATATTTGAAGCAATTAGGAGCTAAAGCTAAATGAGAAAGAGAGAGAGAGAGAGAGAGAGAGATGGCTAGATTATAAATTTGAAGTTGCGGAAAGTAGGCTCGTATAGTTCTAGAAGAAACTTCTTGTTTATACTTTGAAGTTTAGCAACAACAAAAGAAAATACGCATTATTATTTAGTAAATTATTTGTTAATTTATTTTACAAGAACGATCTCATTAAATAAATTGATAAACATGGCGGTTAAAAATTTTTGTCATGCAGTCAGTATGTTGTAAATCTGTGTGAAAACAATCAAGTTGGCAAATGAATAACTAAAAAATATTAGTTCGAAAAAATTAATACTGTAATAGTTCGTGTGTTGGAATGAGCTGATGTTTTGTGAGTTGATTTCAAATGCAAATACAAATAATGTAATGATTATGCTTTTTTGTTCTTAATAATGTGATTGCATGTTAATTAATTAGGCAAAAGAGTGAGGAGCTAACACTTTTTTACACCATTTAGTTTTTTAACACACGTGAAAATGCTTATACATAAACTACAGCTTGAAGTAAAAGTTAATGCATATTTTCTTAATTGTATTATCATTTAACGCTTCACATAAGGGACAGAAATCTAAATATAATTTATTGCTAAGCAACCGAAATGAGTTTCCGACCTGACAAACAAATACAAATAAATGTTGAGAAATATTCATTTCAATATCTGCCGAACAATGCAACTCACAGCTGCTTTTGTATTATGTAAATCAATAAAAGATCAGTCGTCTCAATGCTACACATCAAATACCTCTAATTGCAGTTTATTAACAACTTAAGCAGTTCAGGGACAATGGCAAAGGCAAACTATTTGAACAAATTTCAAAGAAAATTACAAAGCATCACAACTCCCAAAAGCTGAGTGAGAATATCTTCCGATACGATTATCGTTCATCAAAAAAATCTGATTGCGCCATGATTAAACTGATTCAACTAACGCAACTCAGAGACGTCAAAACTCTTAATTTCGTATGAGGAACTCTCTAGATAACTTGAAGACAGTTCAATATCGTAAGAAAGGAAAGAGTGATTCTTTCATCACATAAATTGCTTAATAAGATGAGTTAGAAGCGAGACTTTTTAAAAGCAGTTTTCAGATAGTTATGAATTTGGGTTCTTGTTTTAATATATCGCATAACGAACTTTTACATTTATCCAATATAAATTAAGTTTCTTAAAAGGTTTTATTATTTTGAAGTATAAATAGGACCCAAATTGTAAATCATCACATGTATCTCAGTTTTTTTTTCATCAACTGTTAAATCCTATACAGTTCGAGCACGGACTTTTGACTTTTGAACGCTTCTGCGCATGACAGAAAAGAACGAATTCATTTGAGTTTTAAGGAAGTTCCTTTTGCAAGTGAGTTTGTATAGTACGCGAATCAGTATATTTGCTTCTTTGTTTGGTGAAAGCAACTAAATTTAAAAATTGTCATCACTCTCAGAAATAGAATCGTCACTTTTGAGGACTTTTCAATCGTCAAGGAAATTTCGTCATTTATAACGATTTTTCCTTTGCGCGACCACGTGACTTTTAAAAGTGACTACACAAATTTCGTTAACTTGACGAAAGGTTTTCTCGGAGCATTTTTCACGAAGCCTTCCCTTAAACATAAATGGATTCTTCTTGGCAGTATGCCAGCCAGATCGCTTTGATTGATGGAAGAACTGTATATGAAAGGAATTCTCTTTCATTTGTTAAATTTAAATTTATCGCTTTATGCACTACACCTGAAATTCTAAGTGTGTATTTCTTTGTTTAATTACTTATTTATCTGTTTCATGCAAATTTCCTTTCACCGATGCAAACAAGACACGCAATGTAATTATTTCTGCGAGAAAAAATATTAGCACACTTTTATCCGAAAGTTTCATTCAAATTAGGTTTTTATTGACTTCGATTTCAAGATTTATTTTGATAGTACGAAGTATTAGACATCTTGTAATCTTTTTCAAGATTTCAATCACTCAAAAGCTGAGAAAAATTGCAGAACATACTTGTTAATGCGATGGGAATCACTGTTGTAAGTATAGTTTTAACGTAAGGCTAAAATATAACTAATGTCCTTATATGGAGACTAATAAGAGAATTTCGTCAAGTCTCTCCGCTATAGTATAATGAAGATTTTAGAAAAATAAGGCAGAGATTCAATTGAAACGCTTTTCGATCATTTTGCCGTTTTAATCGAATGCTTCGATCAAAATCAAGCAACTCCGATTCAACTGAAACGCGGCGATCATTTTTAACCACGTGACCAACACGATTGCTTTCATTCGATCATTTTCACGATTCGATTGATTTTCTTACAATAATGGCGGCCATTTTGGCGATCAGAAGTCGCAGAATGCAAAGAGTTTCATGATATTTGCAAATCCGGAGCAATCCATTAAATTTGAGCGAACGGAAGTTTATGCAACGATATCGCTTGGATAGAGAAACATATTTGTATGCGATAAGCTAGAAGGAAAACTTTCACACAAAACGTCAGGCTGAAAAAGAGAACAAATAAAGAAACATAATGCGAATTTGTTATTGAAAAAACATAAAGTCATTAAATCGTCTGCAGGCGTAATTTCTTTCTTTGCCTATGTTTCAATAGCTTGCATTTTTTTAAATAAAATTATTCTAAATGTGTGATAAAGCTATTTTCTATCCTGCTCCTATTTGCCATTCATAAAAACTGACTACTGGAAGGAAATATAAAATAGAATTGAACGCATTTAATGACCAAAGAAAGGTATAGATTATCCTCTAGGAAGATACAATTCAGTAAGAATACAAACCATTTATTACCTCAGGAATATTCACTACATATTGTAATCAACAGTATGGAGGAAAATTGCCAGAGTGACAAAGGCACTTGTCGATGTTACGATCTCCCCCTCCCCCCTTTATTAAGTCCCGAGGCTTTTTTTTTTTTTTTTTGATAATATCTACTAATATATTTGTTTCATTACTCATTCTGAATAAACAATCAACACAACACACAGAACAGCATAGCAAAACAAACGGATCAAACCAAAACAATAAACAAAACACCAACAAGTAATGTTACAGTTAAAATAGCTTAGCTTTCTCATTCAATTTTTTTCATTGGTTCAGCCTAAATTTCTGGTCATGTGACGAAAGGCCGAGCGAGGAAATCATTCGATGGCAACCCTACGCGTTTTGATCGAAGTCCAGGAAACAAGCTGAATGCCAATATTCTATCAGTTTGAAAATGATCGAATTCAAGTTGAAAATCATTTGGATCATTTTGGATTTGATCGAACGCGTTTCAGTTGAATCTACCCCTAAAACTCATACAAAATTGTTTGTTGTCAATATTATTACGTGATCACATGACTTATTTCTGATTTAATTGACGACTTTTTCTGATATTTTTCGTTTTAAATTCATATTCATAACAGGCAGGGTGGCGTCTTGGTAAGGTGCAGGCCTGGTACGCCCAAGTTCGCAGGATCAAACCTAGTCCAAGTCGGTGGATTTTCAAGATTCAGAAAGTCGTCAGCGCCCCTGTCGTACGATTATGCGGCATACTAAAGATCCCCCGTGAATCTGTTTGGCTTGGATACTCTCGGTTAAATTAAATTCCTAGTGCAGTTTCGAATTATTTAGAGCTCAGGTACCTCCATCTACGAGAAACTGAGCGTCAAAATTCTCATGTGGTAATGACATCCGTCGATAGTTGTGCTACTTGAAAGGATGGAGCCCGGTTTCCGGGAAACACACTACGTCTGCAGAATGGAGTGACCTTACGCAGCCCCATTAGAAAGAATTCGCAGTTATGTTGTTTCGTTTGCATTATTAGAAACTGCCCATTTGCAAATTATAAATTTATTTTAATGATCTGTTTGAAGAGTGAGAGCAGTTGCAACAAATGCGTTTTTCTGCATTCAGCCTTATCATGATTGGCCTTTTTTTTACAATTTTAAGTCCGTCGATAAACAGAAATAAGCAAGCTTCAACTAATTTGAATATGGTCACAGGTTCCTACAAGGTTGGCTTAAATTAACAATGCGTATTTTGATGTCAGTGTTTATATTTTCGGAATTTGGATCGAGGGCATACGAAGTTTAAGCAAGTAAACAATTTTACTCTGGATGTGCTTATAATTGAGTCCCTGGATTGTAGGCACAAATATATTTTTTCGATGCGCTAGTGTAAGATAAAGTTGAAATATTTAAGGAATTTCCTTCGTTTCGAAAAAAAAAAACACCATGGTTGAGCAAACATACATATAACTTATTGTGCATGCAAGTTTTCTGTAAGAAAATGATGATTTCTTACCTTTGGCCCTTTATCGGTGTATGTAGTCTGAAAAAGAAAAAGATAAAGTACTGTTAAAACCTGTATAATCTGAAAAATATGAAGTACTGTAAGTGCGATCATTAAATGCAGTGGCCGGGTGGTAGGAAAAGTAATAGGGGCATTCACAAATTTCACACTTCGAAGGGGAGAGTGCTTGGAGGAATTGTGACAGTTTGTGACAATGCGAGGGGAGGTGGTTGCAAGTAGTGTGACATGACCACATTTTGGTTAAAATAAAAGCATTTAAAATCAGAAGCTAAAATATTTTTATATCATTTATTTTTAAATTGTTGTTATGTTGTACTCTCATTGATTTCATTTCGCATCGATAACAGCAATAATGTTTAAGGTCTAAGCTAACTTCGAGTTGAAAAATTAAATTTAAAAGGAAATCTTGAGAATGTACACTTTTAAGGGTGCGGGTCATTTTTACTGAATTCGAATAATTGATATTGTTTAATGTTATATCAGAGCCCCCTATACTAAATGCCCTCAGATATGTGAAAAAAAACGGCCGTGAAAAGTTATCCGCTAGGTAGCGCAAATGACCTGCTTTATTAACTCTAAATTTCTTTTAAGAGCTAGTTGGGTTTTAATTTTAGTCAGAATTTTCTTTCTGGAGGATTTTGCTTGCTGATATGTTTAAAATTAAAGTTTATGTAATTTTAACACTCAGTTCATTAATCTTTGCAGTATGTATCTACTTATAAAAGCAGTATTATGAGCAAAGAACTAGCGCCCTGTATCTAAAAAACTGCGGCCAAAATGTGTATGGATTTACAGCGCTATCGGAGGGCATTTGGCGTAGGGGACTCTGGTTATATACTACAAATAATGTTCTTGGTTGTAAAGCTAATTTCTTTTTACACAAGTATAATTATATAATTATTATTAACAGTTATTGTAAGCGTAATCTATATCGTAGGGATTTGCTTCTGAACTGCAAGTATATATGCTCGCGTAATAAAGCGTGACTTGTGACAAAAGGGGAGGGGGCATGTTGAAGTGTGACGTTTTGTGACAAAGAGGAAAACGGGTTCAAATGTATTGAAAAATAGTCTTACATCATTAATGAACCACCCCCTAAGCGATTTTCAAAATTACTTTTCACATGAGGTAACAAAGTTATGCTTTAAGATATCTTCGTTATGCATAATTTTTAAACTGAAATCTAGCAGAGCATGTTATAATTCAAATTTTATAAAAGAGAATTATAAATTTAAATAAGCTTATAAATATGGAAAAATATCCAGATATAAAAAATAAATTTATAAACAGCAATCATTTAAAAGTAACATATGACGTATACGATTGAAAAAATAAAATCAATATACCATCATACTCATAACAAGAAGTTCCGTCTAGAACTATACGAGCCTACTTTCCCGTATACACCAGCTTCAAATTTATATTCCAGCTATCTCTCTCTCTCTCTCTTTCTCGTTCAGCTTAAGTTCTTAATTGCTTCAGATATACCTTTTCAATGGTTAATGCATATTCATTCAATCACTCATTTATTCAGTCATTCATGTATTTATTCACTCAGTTATTAATTCATTCTTTTGCTGATTCATTTAATCATTCATGTGGGATCTACACAGCCGTTGGTGAACAGTTAAACTGATTTACATATGGAACTGAACTACAATCGTTACTGAACTGAAATAGATTTTTGCCGATTGGCAACGGAGCTTGCATAAAAGGCGTTACAAGTTGTGTTCCAGTGCAGTCAGTTGACTTGAGCTGAATTGAGTTAGTTGTTTTTCGGAGAGAATGGATAAGCAGTGCTCTCTCGATGTTATAATTATTTTCTGTACATAGCTGTAAAATATGTTAGTTTCTTGATTAAATGGTTAAAATTCACTTGCTGTTTCTCGGACCAATCCTTGTAAGAGAATGGGAGTACTACAAATTCAGAAGTCGGATTGGGACTAACAAGCCTACAACAGCAATAGAAGTATGGCGGTCAGTCGGGATGGCGGCAGAATTTTCTGAGAATACTTTGAAGATGTTTTTTTTTAGAAGAAGTTATTCGTTTTAGAAGAAGTTACTTTTGTGACGAATCCAGAAGAGCTATAAAGAAGATACTTTTCTGAGGATATCAAAAGTGCTTTATCTAGAAGAAGGATTTTTTTAAGAAGTATAGAAGAAGAAATTAATCGAGAAGAAATAATTTTTACGAAGAATAGAAGAAATTTATTTAGAAGAATTAAACGAAGTTGAAGTCAAGTACTTTATATTTTTTTGTGAAGAATATTAGAGAAGATTTTTCTAATTCTAAGAAGATTATTTTCATTATATCTGACCTGAAGACGAAGCTAATTTGTGAAGAAAAAGCTGAAGTTAAATTCTGTTTTGAAGAGTAAATTAAAGACTTTTCTGTGAAACCTACCAACGAAAATCTACTGTGAGGAATTTAAAGGATTTTCCGTGAAAGCTACGACCGAAAATCTACGGTGTTGAAGAATAAATATAGAAGATATTCTTTCAATTTCTTAGGTGAGTCCCAACCTTATTAATTAACAATGTTGTTAATTGACATTGGTGAAATGGCTGCTGCTCTCAAATCGCATAACACAAGCAGTATTAAGCTGCTATATAAATTAATTTTTGAGGACGCGTTTGATAGAAAAAGTCGCGATAAATTAAGAAAATTTTCTGGCTTTGCTTTTCAAACAGAAGGTAAAGAATTTAAAGAAAAAGTAGAAAAAGTTAAAACTAATTTTTCATTAAACGAATTAATTACAATCGCGAATGTATTACAAATTTCAAATGAAGGGTCGACTCTCGAGTTAGTCACCCGAATAGTTTGTTCACTAAATGATTTAAATGTATTGCAAAATAATATTATGGTTGAGAGTGAAAGTGATTTGACTGAAGATGAGGACGAAGATTCTGAGAGGGGAAGTGATTCCGGTGAGAATAGACAGATCGCGCAAATACCAGCCACTAGTGAATATTATATAAAATCGTCTGCCTCTTTCTCAGATTTTGAAAGTTTTGTTGTGCCGTTCAGTGGTACCAGTTCAGAGAGTCTAGAAAACTGGCTTGAAATTTTTGAAGATACCGCTTCCTTATTAAATTTAAGTGAAATGCAAAAAATAATTTATGCTAAACGTAGTATGCAAGGAAGAGCCAAGCTCTTTTTAGAAAGTGAATTAAGAATATATACCTATGCAAAATTTAAACAATTAATGTTAGGTGAATTTGGAGATGTTTCAAATTCAGCTGACATTCATGAAATGTTAGCTAAGAGGAAGATAGGGTATGATGAATCTGTAGAAGAATATTTTTTGTGTATGAAAAAATTGGCGAACAGAGCCAAAGTAGAAGATGCTGCTCTAATTAGATATATTATAAATGGTATTCGTGATGATATATATAAAAAAGCATCCTTATATGGTTGTGATAATTTAATTGAATTTAGATGCAGACTTAAAGCGTATGAGCAAATGAGGTCGGATGAAAATAAAAACAAAAATTTCCGATATAATAAGTCAGAATTTAAAAATAAATTGAAAGTTAATTATGAGAATAAAGCTAATTATGTAAATAGAAGTAAAACAAAAAATGACAAGATTTCAAGTAATGAGCAGTCGTATCAAAGTAAACGTAATAGGAGAGATGTTAATTGTTATAGTTGTGGCGGAAAAACACACATAGCTAGGTACTGTCCGGATAGAGATAAGGGAAATAGGTGTTTCCATTGTTCCCTTTTCGGACATAAAGCTATCGAATGCCCTAAAAAATACCCTAAAGCAGAAGTGTCTAACGTAATTATGAGTAAAAATTCCCAAATGAAAGTCCCCAGCAAATTTAATGACTTAAGCGTAAATTCATTAATAGATACAGGTAGTCAAGTTACACTTATTAAGAAGAAAATTTTTGATAAATTAAATATTGAGAAACTTAACCCTTTGAACTCAACTTTGGGCGGGTTCGGCGGATGTCGAGTTAAACCCTTGGGTTGCTTCAAAAGTAACATAGAAATCGACGCGTTTAGATGCGTAGCTGATGTATATGTGGTGGACGACGAGGTGATGTCTAATGAAGCAATAATAGGACTAAATGTACTGATGCAAGGAGAAACAACTATAAACGAAAAGGGAATAGCAATAAAAAATAGGAACTCTGAAGCGGAAGAAATAAATTTGCTTAAAATTTTACCTGTTGATTTAACTTATAGCGAAAGCGAAATTAACATTGACCCGAGTGTTCCAAATCAAATTAAAAACGAAGTACAACATTTAGTTTCTAGTTACGAACCGCGAAAAATCAGATCTACGAATATTCAGCTGAAAATATGTCTCAAAAATGATGAACCAGTATCCCATCAACCGCGAAGATTACCCTTCGTAGAGAAAAAAATTGTTGAGGCCCAGGTGACCGAATGGTTAAAATCAGGAATAATTGAAAATAGTTCCTCTGAATATTGTAGTCCAGTAGTTATAGTTAAAAAAAAAGACGGCACGCCTAGAGTATGCATTGACTACAGGAAATTAAATAAAGTTATCGTGAAGGATAGATTCCCCCTTCCGCTAATTGAAGACATACTAGATAGATTACAGGGAGCTCGAGTGTTTAGCACAATTGACTTGCGTAACGGATTTTTTCATGTCGATGTAGAAGAAGAAAGTAAAAAGTATACCGCTTTTGTAACTCATGAAGGTCAATATCAGTTTAGAAAGGTGCCGTTCGGATTGTGCAATTCGCCTGCAGTATTCCAGCGATTCATAAACACAATTTTTAGACCCCTAGTTAACGATGGTATAGTACTACCCTACATGGATGACGTTATTATTTTGTCGGTGTCCATGGAAGAAGGAATAAGCAGACTTAAAATGGTGTTAGATCTGGCTAGCGAATATGGATTAGAAATAAATTTTAAAAAGTCGCAATTTCTAAAGAAGCGTATTGAATTTCTAGGTCATATTATAGAAAAAGGTAAAATTAACCCCTCAACTTTAAAAACCAAAGCAGTACTAAATTTCCCTGAACCTAAAAGCACAAAACAAGTTCAGAGCTGTTTAGGTCTTACTGGGTATTTTCGTAAATTTGTGCCTCTTTATTCAATAATTGCTAAGCCGTTAAGCGATCTACTTAAAAAGGAAAAGAAATTCACTTTCGGAGATGAAGAAAGAAATGCGTTTGTGCGCTTAAAATCATTGTTAGCTGAGAAACCCGTACTCGCTATTTACAATCCAGCTTTTGAGACCGAATTACATACTGATGCTAGTATAGAGGGATATGGAGCAATTTTGTTGCAAAAACCTCCAGACGAAAAACACTTTCACCCAGTTTATTTTATGAGTAGAAAAACTACAGACGCTGAGAAAAAATATTCTAGTTATGAATTGGAAATCCTAGCCGTAATAGAAGCCTTAAAGAAATTTCGTGTGTATTTACTGGGAATAAATTTTAAAATTGTAACTGATTGTTCCGCATTCCAGAAAACTATGGAAAAACGAGACCTATCAACCCGTGTAGCGCGTTGGGCATTATTGTTGCAGGAATTTGACTATGTAATTGAGCATCGTCCCGGAATTAAAATGCCTCACGTAGATGCACTAAGCCGATCTCCTATTGATGTGATGTGCGTCTCAATTGAAAATATATTACCCAAAATTAAGCTTGCGCAGGAAAATGATAACGAAATAGAAGCAATAAAGAAATTATTAGCTATCGATGATTACGAAGATTACTGTAACAGAAACGGAATTCTTTATAAATTTGTAAACGGTCGAGAATTACTAGTTGTACCAAATGATATGCAAACAGAGATCATAAAGGACGCTCACGAAAAAGGGCACACAGGTGTCAAACATACGGAAAAACATATTTCGGAATACTATCACATACCCAAGCTTACAGATAAAATAATTTCTAATTGCGTCCAATGTATACTTATTAACCGTAAACGAGGGAAAAGGGAAGGATTTTTACACCCGCGATATAAAGACGATATACCGCTTCATACCTATCATGTAGATCATCTAGGACCCCTTGAAAGCACAAATAAAAACTACAATCATATTTTGGTAATAATTGACGCTTTCACTAAATTTGTGTGGATTTATCCCACAAAATCAACAACCTCAGCGGAGGTGATAAGAAAATTAGACGATCAAAAAGCGATCTTCGGAAGCCCTTTTCAAATTATTACTGATAGAGGTACTGCGTTCACTTCTAACGAGTTCGCCGAATATTGTGCTAAGGAGGAAATTACACATCATACTATTACAACCGGCTTGCCAAGAGCTAACGGACAAGTGGAACGCATAAATCAAGTCATAATATCGGTTCTTGCAAAATTATCTATTGAGAATCCCTCCCAGTGGTATAAACACACTAAAGAGTTACAACTAACATTGAACTCCACCTACCACCGCAGCATAGATACAACCCCATTCGAGCTGTTATTTGGGACCAAAACGAACCTCAAAGGTACTGATAAGTTAAAAGAAATGATTGAACGCGAATTTAAAAATCAGTTTGAGGCTCAGCGAGACAATTTGAGGAAACATGCGAAAGCGCAAATTCTCAAAATTCAACAAGAAAATAAAAAAGTGTATAATCTGAGGCGATGGGCAGCTAGACCTTACACGGTTGGAGACTTGGTTGCAATAAAGAGAACCCAATTTGGTCCGAACTTAAAATTAAAAGCTAAATTTTTTGGACCATACAAGATTACAAAGTTAAAAGGAGGAGACACTTTTGATGTAGCTAAAGAAGGTTATCACGATGGACCACAATGTACTACAACCTGTGCCGAATATATGAAGAAATGGACAGAATCACAGTGATTCGAATTTATGAAAAGCACGCACATTTGCGTGTTATTCGTTTTTTTGCTTGTTTTTGTGTTTTTTTTAATGTGTTTCAGGATCTGAGGACAGCTCCATTGTCGGATGGCCGAACTGTGGGATCTACACAGCCGTTGGTGAACAGTTAAACTGATTTACATATGGAACTGAACTACAATCGTTACTGAACTGAAATAGATTTTTGCCGATTGGCAACGGAGCTTGCATAAAAGGCGTTACAAGTTGTGTTCCAGTGCAGTCAGTTGACTTGAGCTGAATTGAGTTGTTTTTCGGAGAGAATGGATAAGCAGTGCTCTCTCGATGTTATAATTATTTTCTGTACATAGCTGTAAAATATGTTAGTTTCTTGATTAAATGGTTAAAATTCACTTGCTGTTTCTCGGACCAATCCTTGTAAGAGAATGGGAGTACTACATTCATTAATTCAAAAATATTCTTGAAAATCTCGATCAAGAAATTTCATAGGAAAATAGGCTCGTTAGTTCTGGATGAACTTTCTATCTGTACATGTTCTACGTCATAAGAGCTTTCCGATAAAGTTTGTTCCAAGCAAATCGGTTCGTTAGATCATCATTTATATAGGATTGAAATTTCCCAATAGGCAATATATTATATTTTTTTTTTTTGAACTGTTCAAAAATGAGCAAAAATTGTTCAAATCAATAAATATTTCACGCCAAGAACTTCTTCCAGTGAGCTTGTTCATTGGAACTTGGATCTTGTACCCAGAGTTTACATAATTTGCTTCATTTTCGCCCGTAGGCGCTAATGTTAAAAAAATTTGAACTGTTCAAAATTAAACAAGAAATTGTTCAAATCAAAAAGTAAAATATGGAAATGAGATGTCCCCGCCGAGATCTTTCGAATGCAAAAAGAATTTTTCGAATCGGACAATTCGTTCAAAAGTTATTAGGGGGGGGGGGGGGGACAGACAGACCGACAGACCGACTCAATACCCTACTTTCAATTTTTTTATTTTTCAATCTTTAATTAATTACTTAACTTATTTTTGACTTTTCTTGATTTCTAACGATATTTTCAAGATACATTAAGCCTTCTTTCATGCTTTATTATTATTTTTTTTACTTTTACGGGAAAGTAGGCAAAAAGGGAAAAGTAGCACAATGGATTTAATTCTAGTAGTTGAAATGTTAGATTTTTAAAAGCTGTAATAATTTTACTAATCTTAACCATTCTGCTGTTCCTCACAAATTATCTCGTCCATTTACCATGTCATTCCGGAACTGCTTAAAGCAGGCTAAATACTTCAATGGGTTCCTTATTTTTTACTATTCAGACTGCCGCTGGCAGGGTGGCGTAGTGGTTAGGCTCTGGCCTCGTACGCCCAAGTTCGCAGGATCAAACCAGGCTCAAGTTGGTGAATTTTCTAGATGCAGAAGATCGTCAGCGCCCAGGTCGTAATGTTATGCGGCATGTTAAAGATCCCTTGAGCATCCCTTTGTCTCGGAAGCTCTCGGCTAAATTAAAATACTTGAGCAGTTTCGCTTCACTTAGAGCTCATGTGCCGCCATCTAGGAAGAAGATAAGCGTTAGAACTCTCAAAGTGGTAATGGCGTTCGATGATAGGGGTTCTACTTGAAAGAATGGATACCGATTTTTTTCGGGGAATGCACTAGGTGTGCAAAGGTAACCAACCATACACAGCCCCATTAGAGAGGGAAAAATAAATACGAAGACTGCCTCTTCTCCCCACACTTTCCAATTTCGGGAATGACATAGATATTTTGATCATTCCACCATATTTCTAATATCATACGTTAAATGGATTACAAAATTTCGAAAAATGCACTTTAAAAACAGCATTATCATAGAAAATAAATTTTACATTGAATACCAGAATTTCAATCTTGCTGACGTTACGTTAAATCAAAAAGCGTTATTTCTTCAACAAACAACATAAATAAAAGGACATGCAAAAAATGAATTATGCAAGTGGAGATACTCTTACTAATTATTGAAATCACAAACATTATCCTTACCATGACTATTTTAAAAGCAGAAAATAATTCTGTAATTCTATTGAGACTTCTCTCTGACAAACCCTGATTACAGTGAACTCTTCCTATTTATACTCAACCTCCGATCTGGAGATTATACTGTGTTGTCTTTGGAAATCTCTTGCGATTCATGTCTATCTTATCCAAATCATTCATCAGAGATTGGCCCATATTTGCAGATTAGCGATACTTCCTTTAAATGACGAAAGTGTCTTAACTTCCAAATTCCGATCACATAAGCTATCGAAATGTTGTTGTTTTATTCTTTCGTTAGATAAAGCAATAGTTTTGAGCTGGGAGAATGATAACATTTTATAAACAAGATCAAATGAAAATATATTTAAAATATGTATTCAATTTAAGACACGTGTTTTCTATTTGGCGAATTTTCAAGACTTCTTTTTACACTAGAACAGGGGTCCCCTACCCATATGGGGTCACTTCTTAGACGGTCGCCATATAATTTCAAATTACAAAACTTCACCACTTACGCCAAAGTGGCTTTTTCTTACACCAAATATCATTCTGAATTGTTTTGTGCTAAATTTAAGGGCATAAAGTGCAAATAAGTTTTCTAGTGACGTGACAATTTTCGTCATATCAGACCGGAATAAAATCTATCAAAAATATTTCAAAGAAAGAAATGTACTATGAATAATCTGAAATAATATACGAAAGACATTTAAATGCTGAACAGAATTTGAAAAAAATCAAATAATTTACAGAAATTAGGAAATGTAGTGTCTCTTTCATTACCTAACGACTACCATTTTTTTAAATCTTACCATTATTTTTGAGAGCATTTACACGCAGCAGAAAAAATGTGGAATTAAGTCACAGCCGCCAAATATCTATACTCTAGAGCAGGGATGGGCAAACTTTTTTTGGTCGCGGGCCCAAAATTGAAAAAAAAAAACAATTTGACGGGCCAAGCGAAATTTTTCTAAAATTTAAAAAACTAGGCACGCGTATGGATCATGCACATTATAAGGCACCTGAGTGCTGTATAATACACGCAAAATTTTTATTAAATATTTATACGTGTATTTGAAATGGGTAATAGAACATCTATTATTAACCAATGCTATTGTTCAGAATTTTGAATATGATTATAGTTATTCCGTATTTATATTCAAATTGTCCACAAGAGGAACATAAAGCATATAATTATAATGTTAAACAAAACTAAATTTTTATAATGTACTTTTTATTTCCTTAAAGACGGCTTAAATGACTATCATATTATTTATTTTACAATTCTTGCTGTGTGTTTATTGTTTTAAACCTTTTTTATGCTGGTGCTGTATAATTCACATGATTCACAAGTATTCACAATTTAAATAGCCTAAGGAGATGAATGAAATTGTGATTTAATTTTTAAAAGTTCCTTACATTGAGGTTAGAAGTGAGATGTGCTGATTCTAAGGAACGAGGCGAAATGATCATCTGTCAGTCTACTTCTGAAATAATTCTTTCTAAAGTTCATAGTTGAAAACATTTGTTCGCATATGTAAGATGAAGCAAACGTATCACTGATTTTCTGGGTTTGAGATATTTAATTTGGGAAACTTGCTTTTGGTAATGATTTGAAAAATTCTAACTTTGGCATATTTAGAAACAACTGCTTGACATTATTGTTAGATTGAAACTCAATTAATTCAAGCTGCAAATCGGAACTCACTGCTTCACAATTTAAGTTAAAAGGCATGGTAAAAATATCCAGTTCAGCTTGAATGGCACTGAAATCTTGGAATCTGCGTTCGAACTCAAAATTCAGTTTTTTCAAGCCACCTTCATAATTCTTAAGCTTCTTTTCATTTACTGAGGGTATTGAATTTAACCTCGAGAAATGAGACAAGTCGTTCTTTGCTAGCTGCCCAGCAAAAAGATTAAATTTTAGCTTAAAAGCTTGAGGATGGGCCCAGATATCATCGATAATTTTGATTTTTCTCTTGCATCTTGATATTCACGTTGTTCATATGACAAAGAAGATATGTGAAAAATACAAAGTCCGAAAGCCGTTCTGTATCTCCCAGCATTTTGCACTCCCCAGAATACTGTTTCCCATAGAAGAACGACATAATGTCGTTTGTCAGCTGCCAAACTCGCTCGAAAACACATCCTGCACTAAACCACCTTACTTTCGTATAATACAGTACATCAGAGTATTCAGATAGCACGGACGGAAGAAAGTCTCGAAATTGCCGGTGGGTAAGCCTACGAGATTGAATAGTATTTACAAGCTTCTCTACTGCATCATGCACGTGTTTCAAATTCAGTGCAGATTTATACAGAGATAACTTAAGATTCAATAAGCGGGATGGATAGAACCTTCTGGCGGTCCGGAGTTGGACCGCGGCCCGTAGTTTGCCCATCCCTGGTCTAGAGTAAAGGAGAACTAGAGGGGACATGATTAAGTTATTTAACTTCATTAAAATGGAGGGCTACATTTATGCACAGAAGGTAGTACCAGAGGGCATTGTTTTAAGCTTTTCAAATCTCACGCCAATCTTGAAATTAGGAAAATACTTACTTTAATAGATCTATAGGCGGTTTTCCGAAAATAATTGTTACTTGCAGCAGGGTAAAAACTTTTAACAGAGCTTTTGATGTTCATTGGGGACTGTTAAATGGACTAGGACAAGCCTAGCTGGGCCTTGTGCCTAATGCTGGTTGTCACTTTGGTATTTGCATTTGTTTTAGTTGGCGGCGTTTTTCATTATTATTCCTTACTTAACACGAGTTTGAAGTCTTCTGCTCTTCATTTTAACTATTAATGTTTTTGCTAACGGGTATTTTTACTATGCTGTAAGGGGTTTCTTGAAAGTATTGTCCTTATTCGACGTTCTTTTAATACTGTTTCCTGATGGAGAATTTTACGATTGATATCCGTATTCGAATAAGTATTTTATGTTACTAATACCTTTATTCTAATAAGGTCTTTTAGAGATTTGTACATTTAATATATTGCGAATTTCCAGATAATGTTATACTATTATTTTTAATTAGAGTCGTTTATAACCTGTTGGTGACTCTTGGGGTTTTTTGAAGTCAATTTTTAACTTAGGAATTGTTGATTTTATTTTAACAAAGATTTCAGGAGATCTTTATTTCGAAACTGTAGTCCTAACTGTTGTTGGGATTCTTAGGGAATTTTTAGAGCGACTGTCTTTAGGAGGACTATTTTACTGACTGTTTTTATTATTTTAATGCGGATTTTTAGGGACTTATTTTTCGTTGCTTTAAAACTTTTGGGGACTTATGATCTTAATCTAATGGATGTAATTTTTATCATTTAAATGTGATTCTTTAAGGACTGTTGCACATATTCCAATGGGAATTTTAAATACGTTTCTCCCTATCTATTTGCGACAGAATGTTGCAGATGTGTCGTATCACCTCGCTTCTCTTCTCCGCAGGGGATGAGGCAGAATTCAAGGTAGCTCGCGCAACGCCGGGAGCATCAGCTAGCCATAAAAAAAATTACTATTTGCCCAGTATAGAGGACACGATGCAAGACATTAAAGTTTTATGACAAAAAATTGGTCTGAATTAAAAGTCACTTGCTTGTATAATATCATTATACTATATCTATTTGAAATATATAATAAAAATTACATTTAAGTCACAATACTTTTTTAAAGTATAAGCATTTTTATTACTTAATTTTTCGGTTGGCCAGTGTGATGAAAAATCAAAGGAATACTACTTGCCAACTTCTTTTTGGAAAATTTGAACACATATATCACACATAAAGCATCGAGCGAAAAATGAAATAAATTTGATGTACATAGCTTGAATAGTACAGATGCTGCGCCTGTTGAAGTTAGCACTTCGGTATGCCGGGTACGACGTCTGCATTCCGAATGTTAATGCATTATTGATTTGGTACACTTTGACTAATTTATATTTAATTGCTGAAAATGTATAAAATATTAGATGTTTAATTGAAAATTTAGAAATCATTAGATAACATCCTAGGTAAATTTTTAATGTATCTTAATTGCACGAGAACTTTGGGAAAATGTTAGAAAAATTTTACTTTGTTCTGCAAAAGCTCTATTAGTACATTATTTTACGAATTAAGTTACTTACTTAAACAAATTTGTGTAACAAGTTTTGCTTGTGTAAATTCAAATCACATGTTTATATCTGTACTGGATCGCAATTTGTTTTATCCGCATTCTTCCAAACAAAAATCACACGCAGTCACCATTATGTTTAAAATAAAACGAGAATGATTAAGAGGTGAAATTAACATCAATACTCCATATGTTTAACAATTTATTAATATATAGGTACACATTTTTTTACTTCAGTACAAGATAATTTTAAGATGTATTGACAAATATAACCTTAACTTAGGAATCCGAATTCTACATAAGAAAAGTACTTACAAACACAAATATTCAACTTTAATTTTAGCATTAATTCAAGATAAACTATTCCTCATTTTGTAAATAAATCTTTCCTTGAGGAGAGGGAAAATTTCCTAATCTGTGCGAAGCCGAATATTTTATCTTAAGAAGCTTGCGAAGGATAATTCTCATTCGTCAGACTCTGTCATCTGGAGTGTAATCTGCTTGTAATCCCGGTGGGGGTTGCCACTCTTGGCGTTTTTGGCGCACGAGGAACGCCAAGATAATAAGCACATTGCCATACGTCTTATTTATTTTATTCGAGGATATTTTTGGGTTATATATCTCTTAATTTAAATATTTAAAATATTGTTCAGTGCACAAAGCGCTGTTGTAGGATTTTTCTTTTTAATTGTGTTTGAATTATAACTGAAAAAATAGTTTTTGCTGCCAAAGAAATGTATGCCGCTGTTCGATTATCCTTCAAATTAAAAAAAAAACAAAAAACAACTAAATGCATGAGAAATCGTATTTTTTGGGAGAAAAGAAAAAAAATCCAAGCATTTACTTCAAATGGTTTTCATTCTAAAATTTACAATTTTGTGCACTTATAAAGAGGTTTCTCTAAACTAATGTAACTCTAAACATGTGTCATCATTTGTATTGCATATTTGTTCTAACAAATACGTTCTTTTTAATATTTTATTAACAAAATGAAGTAATACGTAGGAAAGTTGAACCTTTTTGATTGCGTACCTTTCACCTTCTTCTCTATACCAATCTCTCTCTCTTTCTCTCTCTCTCTCTCTGTTAATTTTTTTCACTAACTAATGTTCACTAACTAATTTTTTCTTTCGAATTTCAACTTTGTTCACAAACTAATGTTTCTTTAGCAGATTCTTTCAATCAAAAATATGAATATTCTGAAGTTTTAATCGTTTGGTATGAAATTGTTGTTCCCACTCTTTATAAAGCATTAATGCTGTACTCTCAGTCTTTTATTTTTCCCTACCCTTCAAAAAGAAAAAAATTGTAGTTATGTTAATTTAATAATTTTCCACATTTTTTAAGGAAATTTATTAATTTTAAATAATTGTGTATAGAGTGACAGGACAATATTTAAGGGAAACAGATGTGACCTGGGCGAGATAAATTCAAAACTACATATAATCCCCCCCCCCCCTTTAAAGCAAAAAAAAAAACATTTAATTTTTTTTTGTCTACCCGTACCTTACCGAAATAAATTCTCATACAGAACCTAACTTTTTTTTTTAAATGCGAGTTGTTGAATTGTCTAAATATGCATGTTTTCATTTTTATTTGTTCATAGTAGCCTTTTTATCATGAAAAAAACTTCAAATTGCAACTGAACAGAACTCGAGTTCGAACATTCGAATTACAAAAGCTGTAGAAAAAAAAGTGAAGTTTATTCAAGTAGAGACATGAAATGTAAATACGCTAAATATTTATAATAATGATATTGATAAAAAGAGTAAAGATCCTATTGAAAAGGGAGAAAATGGTACGAAAAGAATAAAATTAAAACAAAAAATAACGTAATAAATTGAAATCCAAAGAGACCTTCGGGAACATTCTTTTCAATATTACTAAAAAAACGATAAATTTTTCTTGTGAGTACTAACAACTGCTAAGCTTTAAAGCAGAAAATAACCATTAAGCCTATTTTTTCTCATAATTTTATTTGCTGTAAAAAGGAAAATTAAAAAACCAAGACTTAACTAAAAACAAAATGCATTGCCATAAGTGTGCAAACTTTTGCATTTTTGAAAGTGCTCATTTTTTATGTTTAAAATGTTTTCAGTCTTGCAGAAAATTCTAAAACTGTAGGATTTAAACTTTCTTCAGTTTGAAGGTAGTCGATGAATAAAAAGTAGTCATAATCAGATTAAGCGCTTAAACATTCTTTTTTTAAAAAATGCGCAATTTTTTGTGAAAAAAATTTCAGAAGTAGCCCTATAGACAAAAAAAAATATATTGCTACAGATTTTTAAGCATTTTTTTTTTCTTGTAAAATATCAGCTGTATATTACGTGCATCACTATGCTGTATATACAGCATCTTAGAATGAAAATTTTGAAAAATAATTTTCTTTTTGGAATGAGCATTTCACGCATGCTTAAAACGATAAGGAATAATAAATATCAACTAAAAATAAATAAATAAATAAACATGAATAAATTAACATAAATAAATAAACATGAATAAATAAAGAAAAAACAAGAAAAATAACTCTAAAATGAAGTTAACGAACTGTCTTAAAATAAATATATGTAAGTAAGGTTTCATTGGCCTTGTATTACTTTAATAAATCATTACAAAAGAGTGAAGTCATTATTTTGAGTGAATTGATTAGGTTACACGTATTTTTTTCCAAATAAAAGGGTAAATGCATCACTCTGTAGAATATAACAAAATATTATTTGCAGCTTTTTTAAAAAAGGAATTATAGTGTTTTAATTATGTATCTGAGGTGCGTAACTTTTCACATGTAATGAAAGAATTTAAGTCAGAATTTACAGACTAAATAGATAGCTTTTGTTTCAAATATTTGAAGGACATTCCAGTGAATATTTAATTTGCTTTCTGTTCTCTATATTTTAAATCAACTGCTAATATAAATGTACAAGTCAAATAAAATTTATCAATTTTAAATTTGCTAGAATAAACTAATTTCAGCCAATGTTATTAGAAGTAGTTGCATGTGACGGACATTTTAAAAAGTAAATTTCTAGAGTAGTGGAAGAACTGAAACTGTAATGTGAATCTGATCCTTGCTTAAATATTTTTCCCATGTTTTTTTTTTAATTCTATGAAGAGCTTGAGAATTGCATTGCTTTATTTTTTACTTGAAAATGTTTGCCTTGAATTCTTATGATTATGTATAGGAACAAGGAACTTCTGAAACATATTCGTATGTTGAAGAAAGCCATGTCAGTATGTAATTAAGTCAATACGAAAATGATTTTTCTTAGAAGTGAAAACGGAAAGAAATAATAATACTTGACGAATAGGATATGTAAGATTTCGTGGAGAAACATAACAAAACATAGCGTTCATTTTGTAAGTTTTAAGCAAAAAATCAGTTAATGTTTGCAAATATGTTAGACATTCCTTTTGAAAAAGTTATTGATTTCGAAATAATACGAATGATTTCGAAAGAATACATATCTACTATTTAAATGATACCACAGTTACCAAACAATTTCATCAGTTTTTTTTTTTTTTGGAATTTTCTTAAAGTTTAGATCACCAAATTTGTTGCTAACTGTATCGACAATTTCTTGCTAAATGGTTGCCAATTCACTTCCGGTTGCATTCTGATTCAATTTTTCCTGCTCTATTATTCACATGTTTTTCTCTTGATGTTGAAAAAAGAAAGGAATATCAATCTCTGAACAGAAAACAATAAGGAATCAACTTGGTTGTTAAAAAAAAATCATAAAGAAGATGCACTTGAAAACGCTTTTCAACAATACCGTTGAAATGATAAATTACAGTAAAACCCCTCTATAGCGGACACCAGTGGGACAAAATATTTTTCCGCAATGAAAGAGTGTCCGCACAAAAGGTCTCCCCCCCCCCCCTTTTTGGATCAATGATTTGCTGCTGAAGAATCAAACACCCCAACATCACCCCTCCTAAGAAGGGTCTCCGCGTGTGGGGTATCCGTTAGAAGGAGGTTCACTGTATTTAGATAAGAAATGATGAGATGAATAGAGCAGAAAGGTTATAGCATACTTGGGTTTCAATACTTCCATTTAAGTTTTATTTGTTGAAAAGGAATTAAAAATAGTGCGGTCCCTAAAACAGTTTTTCTAATTTAATTTCCATTAAAATTTCATTTTTCCCGGAAGGATTACTTTTTTTTTTGAGCGCACTCTTTCAAAATCGTTTTTTGAAAGCAAGCAGAAGTCAGTGAACAACCATAAAAGCATATTTTTCATTCCCGAAGCTATTATCGAGTCCCAGGGAAAAGAAAGATATCTGTGATGCCTGTATCGACAAATCCTTCACCTGGCGGTAAAGCAACTTCCATCGATTTTCGCACATGTGGGACTTCTTCAGTCCGTAACACTTCAAATGCAACAGCGAAGTTGATCAATAATTTTTCTCCCTGGATCCTCTTAAGCTGCCGCACAGTCCTAGGAAACGCGGAGATAATGGTGTCAACTTACTGCGCGAAATTTGTTTCTGCAGTTCTCTGTCACATCTCTGGGAAGGCTTTGATTGGACCGTAAAATGGAAGCGCTGGAACTTCTGATGGAAAAATACTTATTGGAAGGCGGATAATACGGATAAAATTTCGATATTAGCATTGTATTAGACATTTTCTAAAATGTACTTAAAGGTATTCTAAATACGGGTGCTGCCACATATTTGTGGGCAGCAAAAGTTGGTGATTCGGCAAAATTTTGCCATATTTTAGTGCACACTGTTAAAAATCTACGTAAGAAAACAGTAAAATAACCATTTATTTGATTGTTATTTTACCATATTTAATTACAACAGTTAAATAACCATTAAACAGATGGTACTCAAACCGCTGATTGTGACTAAAATCGTTTATTTTCTGTTTCTACTAAAGAACTTTTAACTTACCGTAATTTACAAGCGTCACAAGGTCTCGTAGTCAATAAGAATCGGGCGTCCATCTTGGTTGTGGAACCTTACCGTGGTACGTTGTTGTTAAAATATGAATAAAAATGTATCATATTTTAACAACCGCATGTGTATATAAAAAAGAAAAAAAAAGTGTTTTAAGCAGTGGTTACTAAATAGAAACACATACACACGTAAATCAAAAATTGGAGACATCGGATTCCCGAACTGTTTGCAAATGAGCGAACCTATAATTTGAGCTGCTGAAGCTTGTTTGTATTTTAATTTTTGCAGCAAAAAAAAAATGATTTTCGTCAATATACAGTAAATTTAGACCAACAATGACTTTAGATCCAATAAAAAATTGAAATCTCAATTTTAATGCAGTTTGCCTGCTGGAAAAGATTTATTGATAAATAAACTGCCGCTTTGAGTCTTGTTGATGGCCGAATGGCTCGAGCTCAAGGTAGGTACACCATACACCCAGGGTTCGATTCCCGCACGCTTCGTTTACGGTTTCTACGCCTCGAAGTGGTTCTAAAACCTTAAATTCAGTTTTGAAACCATTTATAAATGTTTATGAAAACCATAAATTTCTGTATTTACGGTTTTTTAATCAAGTTAATTGGAAATGGTTTGTGTCCCGTAAAGATAGAAAAGCGTTCCAAACCGTAAATTTAATGGTGAATTAGATGGACAGACTGTTGCCGCCTATTTAACCGTAATTTCATGATGAAATGTCTAACAGTGCAACGGACGTACCCTTTGTTGCTAGCAAATTTGTGCCTGTTTTTGAGTAAAATAATACACTGTGAAAAATTATAGTTTAACCTTGCGCCAAAAAAAGGCAAAATCGTGAAATTTAGCTGTAACTAACATTTGGTACTAATTTGAACTATTATAATGGTGTAGTTTCACCATGAATGTGAAACTAGGAACCATTATAATGTTTCAACTTCGGTAACAAATGTCGGTTGCAACTAAATTTTCCAATTTTTACATATTTTTGGTAAAACTAGAATTTCTTACAGTGTACCAAGTTCTTTGCTTACACTAAAAAAACGGTGTTGCACTCCAAATGTTGGAACAACCAGGCTGCACCACTGTTAAAAATATATAGCAGTTTTATTTGCATTGGAAGAATGTTGTGCATGTTTTATAAAGCAATACATTTTCTTTCTGTAATATATATTTTAAAATATTTTCAATTAAGCGAAACCAAGTAATGGTGAAGACAGCTTGAACTTTATCTTTTAGTTAAAATAAAGCAAGGATAGATTGCGCACCTGCGAGTTCGGGGGGAAGAAGTAGGGTGGGCGAGCCCTAACACCAAGCATTTGTGCAACTGCAATAGTGGAATGTCTACTTGACAGTGCAAGTTAATTGATTTGAATGTCTGTGATTAAGCATCGATGTTATATATTGCTTTCACAAGGTAAGTGTTTGAATTTTCATAATGCTTTCCTAGAAATTCTATAGAGTAGCAGTAGTACAAAATATTTTAAACATAAGCAATTTTTCGTAAGCTACTAAGCTAGACTAATAGTGGGCAGGCCAGAATTTCTTTCTAGAAGTCGCCATATTTTAGTAAAAGTCCGCGCAATTTGTCCTACCGAAATGGGATAGTTTGCGCGTCTTGTACTTAGGAGAGATCGCGCGTTTCTCCGTTAATTTTCATGCTAGGAGAGATTGCGCATTATATTATTGCGTATAACTTGTTGGTAATGTATCATAAATTGGAAATTACATGTGAAACATATGAATCGATTAATTCTCGAACTAAAAGGGGCGTTCTGAATTTTTACTAAAACATAAAAATACTTTTGCCCTCTCAACACATTTTTAAGACTTGAATATTTTAAAACTTTAAATTGATTTTGAAGTTATTTCCTTATATAAATAAGTTCACGGGTGTCTCTTTAACAGGCATTAATCAAATATTTTGACTGTAGTTCGACATCGAGAGGATAAAGTTGTCGTGACTATTATAATTTGTGTTTTCAAGGGACTGTAGTTTTTTATACCGTAGAGATCGTTGAAAACAAGTTCGTGCGATTTTATTTCTTTTGAAGATTTAAGTTATGAAATAAACGCTTTGGAACTAAATGTGCTAATAAAGTAATTTGTGAGCAAATTTATTTTCTAAGTCGAAAATTTTGCTAATAAATTAATAATATGCTAGTTTTATACAAATATTCTTATTAATAAACAATTTTTCCAAACAGCTTAATGCCGTCAAAATTAAAAAGAAACCAAAGTGCAACGAATGTTACTGAACCACACATATATTGGAGAGAAAAATTAAGAAAGAAGGAGCTTCAAAAATGAAGCGAACGTTCTGAAGATAAGATGCTTCCAGAAAAAGTGGGAACCAAAAAACTTGCAGGAAAGAAAACAAAAAAATGTTTGAATTTTGAAACATCTTGGTCATCAGCAATCTCAGAAGGTAATAATGCCAAAATACTTAATCTTTGTGACCATGTCAAACGGGACAACGAGGATGAGTGCATTGTTCGACCAGTGACATTAATGCCTAGCGTCCCTTTTGAGGGACAGTCTGAAAAGTACGTCTGAAGCACCCAAAAATAAGTATTTCAACAAAAAAAATGCTTTAATGTATTCTTAACCTTATAATAACCCGTTAGGAATACATTAAAACAATTTTTTTTGAATTGTTTATTTTTGTGTGCTTCAGGCGTACTTTTCAGACTGTCCCTAAAAACGGACGGTAGGCATTTATGGGTTAGGTGGGCTATTTGTGGCAGATGGTTGCACTACTTACAACAATAAATGTACCGATTGTGGACGACGACAACTTCGGTTAACAAACAAAAAACATTGAAACTGAAAATGAATAAGGCTAATTATAATTTAAACCTTCTTTTCTTCTTTATTTTTTTTTCTTTAATTAAAACACTATTTTTCCGATTCTGTAATCATTCAGTTAAAATATTTATTCCTATTACAATTGTATGTGTTTATAAAAACCCTTACAACAACATAGTTTTAGTGTAAATATTATTGCTAACAATTTAATTGCAGTTATTATGAATAACCATCTCTCCTACCCATGTGCGCAATCACACCTACCCTGTAAAGACAGATTGCGCAAATGAGTCTTCTTCGTTTTTTTACAGCTGTTGCATTAAATTAAAACAAAACAACGAAATATGTTTGCTTGGAAATGCATAGAAAGCAAATGAAGTCACAGTTATTCATCAATAGTTTAACAAAAAACTCATACGTCGATTTTTTAAAATTATTTTTCCAATTGTGCGCAAACTCTCCTAGCTTTGCCTTAAATAAACTATGGCACACTAAAAAAAAATAGAATCCTCATTTTCAACGATTCTTCAATCGTCAAGAAAATTTCGTCACTTATAACGATTCTATCCTCGCGCGATCACGTGATTTTAAAAATTTAGCACACAAAGTTTGCCAATTTGACGAAAGGTTTACTCGGAGCATTTTTATGGAAGCCATTTCGTCAAATGCGACGAAAGTTTCGTGAGATTTGAGCATGCGTTTCTGAGAGCGTACAACTAGAAAACTGCAACATATATTAGTGCAATAAATTACTGATTTGGTGACTCTCAGTGCTCCGATAAAATTTCAGTAAATAAGATTGCATGAATTACAATATCAGATACTTTCTGTATAAAAAAGGGGTGTAACATTGCATGTTTATTTTTTGAAAAAAAAAACAGTACAAAATAAATAACTAATTATTTATTTTAGTTCCATATGTTCTTGAAGTTTTGACAACTAAGGAAATGCAATTTAAAGCAATGTTAAACACTAAAGTCGAATTTTGTCACCAGGGCAATTAGTCTTCACCAGTTACTATATATTGCGCATTTATATACTTATCGTTTATTTAAATTTGAAATTATTCTCTAGTAATTTTACTTTTTTTTTTTTGCCCTTAAGTAACTTAAACATACTTTTTTCAGCTTTAATATTTATAGTACCTCATGAACGGAAACTCTACAACAGCATTTCATTTATGTACATTTTTTCCTTTAGGCCTTTTACTTTCAAATTTATACCACACTACCACCTGTTTATAAAAGTGCATTGTTTTCAATTGTGTTTAAAAAAGCCTGAGGTACCATGTCTTTTGATAGAATAAATTTAGTATTTGCCCCTTCTGTAAAACTTTGTTCTTGTTTTCCTTACTTTAAAACCAAAATGGTATGCTTCTAACAGACTCCGTTTATTAGAAGCGCGTCGTTACTTTATGTTTGAAATTGAAGTTTCTATTGTTAATTTAAATTGAATTTATACATTACGGTTTCGGCATCTGAATTGCTCTTTAAACCACTTTAAGTAACGCCCTTTATCAACCCCTGTAGTGCTAAGGTCTTTAATGATCTTTCTTCCATTTTCTATCCCTAAGTATTTCCACACTATAACATCAGAATTCTTGTTATTGGGGGAAAATGGCTTATTTTCAAGAGCACCATGTTCTCGGAATAGCTCCGAGCCAAAATGACTCACATTTGAAAAACCGACTTCTTATTTTCTAAGTAACACTTTTCTCAAAAATGATCCGGTTACGATCTAATTTTTGAGACCACTACCAAAACAAATTCTCCCCTGGGGTTTGAACGCTGACTATTCTCACTCTAAGCTAATCCAGTAACCACTATGCCAAGGAGACATCGATTTGCCAGGGATAAAGTTAAATTATATTAACGTACCAGATGCGTGTGATAAAATTCACATGTTATGTTGTCTTCTAATTGTTACCTTAAATCTGAGGAGACTTTCGTCTTTCTTTCTTTTCTTTTTAATGGTGTCATAAACATGAAATCTTACCGGGTCATTTTTTGAGAAAAGTGCTTCCGAAAAAGCTGTTCCGAAAACATGCTCTTGAAAAAAGGCCATTCTATTAAATTAACAAGAATTTTTAATAACACTTAACTTAAACGTCAATTGCTCTCTGTTTTTAATGCTTGTATAGATAAAATACATTTAAATGAGAAAGGAATGGCTTTTTTACTCCATATAAGATCCTCTCATAAGTCCTTTTTTTTCTAAATTTTGCTGGGGAGGGGTGTCTCTAGTACCTCTCTTTGGTCAAACATTAACTTTTCAATAACATCTTGATGTCCTCACAACATCTTTAAAACAACATCCCAACCCTTAAGATTCATTGATCAGTAGATTCATGAATTAAATCCCAATATTTCTTACACCATTTAATGAGTGGAAAAATAGAGCGGGATCTAAAGGAGCAAAACCCACGCATTCACGCACATGTATACTAATTTGTGCATCAAAATTTCATGGGAATACCGCAACCATTACCATGAATAATGCATATCTTAACAATACATACTGTCAGAGCAAGTATCGATTAACATTATCTTTCTACCTGAAATATTGCACATTTGAAGAAGTTTGCGGGCAATCGATAATTGTATCTTCCTCGAGGTAAAAAGATTTTATCGAAATTAGCTTTTCTCAAGTCTAATCTTGAAAAAGTTCGTGCATAAGTAGCAAGGAATGTTATGACTTTAATTTATTTCGTAATTTTTTCGTTATTGTTATTGGTGTTATTAATGTATTCCAGGTAAAGTAAAAGAGCAGAGTTTCTTTCGTACCTTTCAGTTATAGTTAAAAAATTTAAAAAAAGAAAGAAAAGAAAAATGTGATAAGAAAAAAGAAATAAAACGCTTGTTCTTTCTTCCCTTTAAAAAGAAATCCAACTCTGAAAATTATTTTTCTGTTTATAGTTATTTATCTATAGCCATATATATATATGTATATATATATATATATATATATATATAGAGAGAGAGAGAGAGAGAGAGAGAAAGTGATATAAAGAACTGAAAATTAAGCGTTTAGTGTGTATGATAACAATTAACGTAACAGAATAAAATAGAAAAATAGAATGAATGACAAATTACAAGGCAAAAAACAAATGACAAAACCTGCCTCTTCATCATCGGGAGGGAGCATGAAGTATATAACCCTATAAAATATTGGCTTTGCAGGTGTCCGAGACATTTCGCATAGCAAGTAAAAAACGTGTTCCTTTAGATACAAAAACCAAAAAAATTTTAAGGTATTTAAAATCAAATACTTTAAAGCAATTTCATTAACAGTAGTGACAAAAACAAAAAAACATAAATAAGAATAAAGTTTTTCCAATTCCACGCACTAACTTCAAATCTAAGGAACCAACAAAACTGTCATAAAAATTCCAAAAATAAGTTCAAAATACATGCTATAGCTGAAATACTCCCCCCCCCCCCCCATCGAATCAGTGACGTTCCATGAAATAGACTTTAGTCACAGATCTTCATATTCATCTTATTTTAATAAGATTACAATTTCCGTGCCCCATAATATATCACACAAGAAACATAACACAAGACATATTTTTTAATTACAGAGAACATCCATGGGTGAGGGAGGGAATCGAATACCTAAATTTTTATTGTTTAAATATTATCAAAGTTTGGGCTCCGAGGTGCCCAACTATGGCAAAACTGCATACCAAATTTCATTCGTCTAGGCCTTTTAGGGATTTTTCGGGAGATGCACGCCTACCACACGCACATTTAAGCTCTTTATTTTAATATATTCATAGATGCATAACTTAAACGATATATTTATGCAACAATCAACAGATCAAGAGAAATATCTAAATAGATAATTTATCACTATTTTTCATTTATAAATTCGTCTTTGTTTGGCGATGTTATGAAAACTTTTACGAAATAATGGGGAAAAAACCCAGATGGTGCCATTGCATCTACCCATTGTTCCCTAGTCAAGGATGCGCATCTTTATTCAGGTCAATCAAAATGTTGACTAGTTTCCCGTTTACTTCAATAGAGTCTGGATAAGATTAGGGACTTTTACACTAATAGCCTTTTTGTGGAGATAAATAATGCTCCAAGTGTTGAATAGACCTGTAATTCTCACTATTGTACTTCTGGTTTGGTTTTGTATTGCGTTCACTAGCCATCTTAAATGTCTTCTGTTTAAGGACAATACCTTTTTAAAGTAGTATATGCATCCTGCATGCTCAATGAATGGTTAATGTAATGTTTGATTAATAGTGCTTTTTTATTATAAAAATATGTTTAGCAGAGCTTGCAAAATATGTTTTGCAAGCTCTAAAAAAAGGCTTATGAAAAAATATAAGATAGACCATTTAAATTAGAATACAGCTCTTATTCTGATGGAAATTTTTAGAATTAGTGTTGTCTATATTGTAATTGGGATTTTTACGGACTCTTGATATCATTTTGGAACAAATATCCTGAAGCATTTGTGCACTTTAGTTCTACTGCCGTTGCTCTAATTGCAATTTTTGTGAACGGTTGGTGGCTTTTCAATGTGGATTTGTATGGAGTTATTTTTGGTCTAAAAGGAATTTTTAGAGGCTGCTGTTTTTAATGTTTGCGATTTTTAATGAATTTTACGGCTTAAATGGGATTTTTATGGACTGTTTCACTTCTTCTACATGGATTTTTTTAAGAAAATTTTTTCTTATATATTTACAACAGAATTGTGGACATGTGCCACTTGTTCTGCGAATGATGAAATGTTATCGTACGCAACGCCGGGCATGTCAACTAATATAAAATATATACATAAAATTTTAAAGAAATTTAAATATTGCGAACTCCCAAGCAAATAAGGCGTAGTTTTGACAAAAGAACAAAAAAAAAATTTCACTTTTTTACTTGCCTTATATATATTGGGAAAAAGTTATAATTTTCCACTTTGGTTTCAACTAAACAATTGACTGCTTAAATTACAAAATGAAAAAAAAAACGTTTTAACTGAATTTCTGTAATAAAATATATAGTTCTCTTATTGAATACTATTATTTAAAAAAAAATTTATAATTTGTTCATTTTGAAGAAAAGCAATGTCACTTTGTCCCACATTTCCCTATAGTTCAGAAATAAAATGAAAAGCACAGTCCAATTTTAGGTAGAATATTGTAAAAACATCGAAATCTTACAAATAATTTAGAGTTCATGTTTTCAAATGATACGATGAAAATCATTATTATTTTTTTTTCTTCAGAAAAACAAAGAATTTGAAATTTTATGGAAAAATATCAGATTTTAATAATTGGCTCAATTTTGTGTCTTAAGCTTCATTGAATATTATTACTTTACTATACTATTATTTTATATTATAATTTTATCGAGCTCTTATTATTGTAAGATGTCCGATAATAAATGAGCCAAACTTGGGCCATTTGCACAATACCGATTCAATTTAATTATTTTATGATTTAAAGCATTCAATAAAAAGACAAGGAAACACATAGTATTTCACAAATTTATCAGTATAATTAAGCGAGAAATAACTAATGGTAGTGAAAATATTCCCATTTTAATTGCTTTTCTTCCGTCCTGTAGGTTATTTGAAAAGCAATTTCTTTTTCGTATTAACTTTCTCATTAGTTGCAATTTAATGACTCTTAATTTTGCCGTTTATGCCTTTTTCAGTGCTTACGTCCATTAAAACATCCAGTAAATACCTTTGATATAAACTTTCAAATAATGAATATCTATTTAGGGACCGTTCATAAATCAGTCCCACTTTGTCTAGTATATTTGACCCGCTTCTCTCCCTTTGTCACATGTCACGCTATTTTACATAAGCATATGTACTTGCAGCGCTGCACTTCAGAAACAAAGCACTTACGCTATAGATCACGTTTCTAATTTAATTTTTGAACTTTTAATGACATTTGTGAGCCTAGCAATAATAATAATTATGTGTGAACTTAATTTATATAAAATGAGATAAAGGTTTGCTCAGAAAAATTATAGTTAGCATATAATAGTAAAAATTATTAATGGTTCGAATTCTAAAACTTCGACCCAAGCTATTTTATCCTGAATGTGTAAATGCCTAAGTAGATTTCCATTTAAACATTTAACTAGAAATAAATTTAAATATTAACCACCATCGGTGTTTTCGATACGAAATGAAATCAATAAACTTTAACATATAAAATCAGCAAATTTAGTTTTTTAGATTTTTACAATTTGATTTTAAAAATCTAAAAAACTAAATTTGCTGATTTTATATGTTCTTATGGAAATAAAATGTATGATGTCTCACTTCTTGTTAACCCACTCGCCCCTCTTGTTTCGTGACATCATATATGAATGACCCCCTAACTGTTTGAATAAGCATTTCATTCGCCTTCAATTGTTTTTTTCCCCGCTTTCCCTTGTCCCCCCTCCCCTTTGCTTTCTAGGCGATTTGCAAATATAAATTCTCCATGGTTATCTTAAGTCAGCGTTGATTGTGTTCAAATTAAATTGTGGTTTATCTGTTCAAGTTTAATTTAAAAAATAGTATTGTATCAGTCTTCTTTGTATTGACACATTTAGTCTTTAATACGCGTCTTTAGTATGTTCATATAGAAGAGGGAAAATTCCATTTTATTGCGGCCGATCCGAATTCGACATCGTGTATTCATGCGCTGAAGAGACGAAAGGACTACTTACACACTTGAATCGTTCTGACGTCTTGTGCGGTAAATAGTTTTTTTTTTTTTTTTTCCGTCTGAAACTTAATTTAAATACTATTGTTCTGAAGAAATAATAAGTTTAAACAAGTCCTGTATTAATTATAAATGTAAAGTTGCTCTATGGATTCTTAATTTATTGCAGTTAAAATAAATCAATACTTTACCTTTCTGTAACTATAATTTATAAATAAGCATCGGTACTTAAAACTGAACACTTCTCATTTTAAAGTAAAAAATACTTTTAAAAAATCAGGTTTATTTTCTCATTCTTAGGCGCATCATTTTTAACAGTGTGTTAGGGACAGTACATAAAATATGTCACACTTTTTCAATATATTTGACCCCCCCCTTTGTCACAAAATGTCACACTTCAACATACTCCCCTCTCCCCTTTGTCACAAAGTGTCACACTTCAACATACCCCCTCCTCTCCTTTGTCACATGTCTATATTACATTAGCATAAAATAGGTTTAATTTGCTGTTTTGAAATGTTTTTATAAAAAATCAAAATGTATCATGTCTCACTTCTTGTTACCCCCTCCCTTCCCCTTGTCACAAACTGTCACACTTTCATGAACCCCCCCCCCCTCCCCTATCGAGGCATGACATCATTTATGAATGACCCCTTAGTTTATTTATTTTGAAGATAAACCGAAAGGAAACAGCGAAAAATATTCAAACAAATTGTATGTTAGTCATAACGATTGTAAAGGAATTGCAAAATTTATTGAGACCCTTGCGAATTCTATTATTGTAAGTTACTTGCTTAACACAAAGTGTAGGTGCAACGAGTTGACTTCGGAAACGAGTTAAGTTCGTGAAAAAAAAATATATAATGTGAAAGATATGGCAAATGCTTAGAATTCTTTTATAAACATTTTTAAACTGGTTAATATTTTAAAATAAAAATCTCCCTTTTCATATAACTTTCAATCAAAAATAACGTCTTCGGATTATTAAAGAAAAGATTATTTTGACATCTGAAACATTTTTAAAAATATACATTTGCATCGGAAACATTTGCAAATAACACAGTTAAATTTTGAAGACAGCAACAACCATAACTCCGGCTAGACTACTAAAAATAGAAAATTAAAGAAAAGAAGAATCCAACCCAATGCGCCGCAAACTTAAAACTACGTGTAAATGGCTCATTCCAAAGTTAAAGCACTCTTTTAGTGTCCAAGACTTCGAGTTGTTATATTTACCAAAATTTATTTCCAAAAATAAATTTTATTGAAAATAAAATTGATAAATATGCAATATCTAACATGTGCAAGTAAATATGACTAATATTACTATATAAGGGTACTTTTTACTCAATTAGACAAAGTTTTACACTGCAAGAATGCAATAAAGGTAACGCAGGCGACATAGATTGGCCCATTTAAAGAGGAAAAATATCCACAAACGAAAAACTATGAAGTCGTCTAAAAGAGCATTTATATCAAATCCTAGCATCATAAAAATATTTCTTTTTCTTTGATAAGACAGAATGAAAATATTATTTAAAATATAGCAACACGGGAGACATTTTTTAGTCTAAGTGTTTACATCTCTAAGTGTTATGATCAATATTAAAAAAAAGTGTGCTGCTGACATTCAAATTTTTACTTGAATACCCTTTGAAACATATTTTTGTTTCAAGATTTTTTTTTTCTTTTTCAATTCTTGTAAGGGACCTTTATTTTTGGAATGACCCACACACACACATATATCCATACATATATATAATCAAAAGTCATTTTAATCGTATTGCTTTGCAGGTCTGGGAGGGGAAATTTCGGCTATAGCATGTTGTTTTTTTTTTCTATTTTTACATTTTGACTCATTCAGTATCACGTAAACTCGAAACTTCTTTTAATAATAAAAAATTTTTGATCTTTTTATAACTGGATAAATTATTTTGATTATTCAAATTATTTTAATTATTCACTTGGCTTGCAACTCCCAGTCTTATATTTTTTGTTATAAAAAAAATTCTTTTCTCACATGCTATGCTGGGATTTCTCAGAAACCTGCAATGACAATATTTCGTTATATATGCTTCCTGCTCCCTCCCACTGATGAAGAGGCAGGCTCTTTTTCATTTTTTTCATTTTGAATGTTTATATTTGTGATTTCCCACGTTCAGCCTTTTATATTGTTGTTTTTTCACATACCTACTAATTTTTTATATATATATTCTCTATTTCATATATATATATATATATATATATATATATTCACTTGTGTTTCTGCGATACGTAAATTCTTTGTAATAGAGTGGAAAATACACTTTGCTTCGTAATAAATGTTTATCGCCAGTATTAATTATATATCTTATCTTCTGATCAGTTTTATAATTTAAACATTATAAGTACACCAGGGTTAAAAAAAACTTTTTATTTTTATGTAGCATTTTGATTATAGTTCACAGGCTCATGTTTTGATTTAACCTAAGGTGTAAAATTATTCTCCTTATTGCAAAGAATTATCAATGACAGAAAATTCTGTTTTTTTTTAAGCCGATTCTTTTTTTCCGAAATTACTTCGTTTTCTTCCCTAAAATCTAGAGTGCAAAATATTTAAAATATCAATTAATGCAGCAATTGAACAAAAGAATCAAAATAAAAAGCGTTTACAATTTCACTAAATGCTTATTCTGAAAGTATTCCTTTGGACACTAATAATGGTGCACCAAAAATTGCTTAAATCTTTCTCCACATCTAACTCATTTCTTTACTTTCTCCTTAGCAGGAAGTTTATGACTTCTAATTATGCTCTTTGCACTCTTTAAGTGCAGTAAAAGAAAGCATAAATATTTTAGATTAAAGTTAGAGCATAATGAGGCCGCTTTTCGCCTAAATAAATAACAGTGTCATTTGTTTCAGACTCTCATTTTCGCAGTTGAATTTTTCTAAAATGTGTTCTTTTTATGAAATAACCAGTTCTTCATTTGCTTATTTTTTCCTTTTCTAGACAGAACTACGACTTTAAAGTAAAAACAAGTTCTTTATATGTTTGTATATTTTAGTTTTAGTTTTATTTACTCTTTCATAACCTTGCTTTCTTTTCATTCACTTTAGAAATATCAAACTCGTGCATTTTGTAATTACTAACTTTTCTTTATGCATATGATTTTTTACTATTACATATATATCTTTAATTTTTTCCCATCACTTTTTAAATGTTGTTGGGTTGAATAAGCATTTAATCTTTTGATCTTAAAGCTTGAAAGCTATCATGGTTTTCATATCATTTGTTTTTTGTCATGGCCTTCAATAAGTAGGTTTTTTTTTGCTCATAAATACGATCATTGGTACGGAAAACTTTCTCCAGAATGACATCTCTGCATATGCAACGATTGCTGCAAGATTGCACACGATTGTGTTGAGCTGTCATGACAAACTAAAGTAAAAGATAATACAGGGTTGTTCTTCAAAAAGCATTAAATAGAGCAAAATAGATCAGAGTCATTATTCCATTTTGCCATCGAACAGAAATATTTATTATCACTAACACAGTTTTTCATTGAGTTAAGTAAATATGACACCATCCAGCTGATTACCTTCTCGATCGTTACAATCCTGTAGTCTTGACGTTAAGTCATTTTTGTGGAGTCAGTAGCGATGTCCTATAAAATTTCTTTCCAGAGTATCACAATACGCGACCCAGTCGAAGCTACCACCAGCGATAGAGATTTTTCTTCCTCGGAAATAGCATGCTAAACCTTAAGCTTCGGCATTACCCTCAATCGTACTTGACACTCTGTTAAAAAAATAAAAACACTGATCAAAAATGACATTCTAAGCCGAAGCACCTTTCGTGTATTTTCAGAAATGATTCAGATACATTTTTAAGTGATTTATTTGGATATGTTATAAGAATATTAGAAAACTAGAAACAACTATGAAATCAGGAAAAATTCTAATCTCGCCTGTGCCATACAGAAATGGCACATTGCTTGACTTTACTTAGAAAAATATTATTAGTAAAACATTTTTTTTTCAGCAGATAATTATTTATTTGCAATGCTGGAGGGTATGTATCGACTGCTTTTCTGGTTTTTATTGGTTTGGAATCATTTTCCCGCTCCTTTTAGACTGACAGATATATATTTTTTAATTTGACAAAATGCCTAGAGGTAAAGATATTTCGAAAGAGGAAATCATCAACGTTTCGTATTTAAAACTTAAAGTAAAAATCCGAAATGAATATCCAAGATTTTAAAGAGGACTTTAAAATAGTGCTTACAGAATTTGGCATATGGCGACAAGTGGTCGAGTAAGAAAAGACCTGGCTGACAAAACATTACCTCCATTCACGAAGACAGAACTTATTTCATTCTGAGCATGTCATCTAGGAAAAATATGGGGGAAAACTGCATCCGAATTTGAAGTGTCAATAAATACCGTTCACAGAAGTATATTAGAACCTAAATGAATAACTTGCAAGAAAATGTTAAAGAAACCATGGTGTTAAAACAGCACAAAACTGCGTTTTAACTGGGATAATAAAATGATGTTTTTGTTGCCACCAATGCTTAGTGATCAGAAAAAATGAAACTTTGATAGACTAGATGTATATACATTTTACTGGTATGACTTAAGAAGAAAAGAACTTAACTCTCAGGACAATCAGCAAAGTTTAGAGGACCATTTTGTTTCACTGGGAAGACCAAGTTGTTTATTTCAACAAGACAAGGCACCTAGTCATGTGTCTGACTCGACAAATATGTGGTTTAAGATGCATATTATCCATGTCAGTGGACTGGCCATCACTTAGTCCGGACTTGAATCCCATGGAGATCGCGTGGGGACACCAAGCATGAAACGCATGTGAAAATGGAAGCCTATATTTCTCGACCAAGACCTTGCAACAGCGATAAAGCAAATGTGGTTCGAACTGTCCCCAGAGGTAATGCAAAACTTAGTATTTTCGATTGAAAACTGTATTTAAAGTGATTAAAGGTGACGGAAACACGATTAAATACTAACATTTGTTGCTGAGTTCCTCAACTTTAAATATAATCCACAAAACAAATATTGTCTACAATTATGGGATACCCTTTTTTCTGTTTTTCTAAATAAATTGAGCATTTGTTATGTTTTTAATACAAATTAAATCTAACGTGCGCTTCATTTAGTTTTTATAATTAGACACATATAAAAAAAATATTCATCTTATTCTTATGTTAGCTCTGAACTGTTCTTTATGCTGTTATCTATATTGTTGTGACACACTAAAACATTTCCCCTTGTTTAGCGATTCTAGGTAGATGTTTCAACGGGGACTGCAATAAGTTCTGCTGATGTTTCGGCAATCCATTGCGAAAGGAATTCTTAACTCAATCGTCTGTGGCCTCCCTAGAAGTGCTCTAGAAAGATTTCAATCTACAAGTGTCCACATAGAAAGATGTTAAGGGTTAGCTTCGAGCCGCAGTAACGAAATCGCCGTAATTGTCTCTAACTGTAGAAATATAATACACTCAACATTGTCAGTAAGTTTGATTGCACAAAAGAAGTATTTTTCTTAAAGCTTACAATTTCTCAACGTTAAAAAAAAGTTTTTTAAATATTAATAATTAGAAAAGTGATTCACAGTTTCCTTTTCTATGCAGTATGTTTTTACAAAGAAAAGTCACCTTCAAAATAATACAGCAAAGTTCAAGTGAGTGTGGAGAAAAAACACATGAAGATTATTTTTTAAAGTCCCCAGCGAACATCAGGTTTTTTTCTCACAGATATTTTTTCCTCCTCGGCCCATTAATCTTTGTAAAACATAGATTCACACAGCTAGAAGTGATGTTTTTACCCCATACAAAACATGTAGGATAAATGTCTTTCTCTTTATGGTAGAAATTATTGAGCCATAAAATTTTGCGACAAAATATCCAAAGCATATAATGGTAGGATTTCTGTCACGGTAAAAATAACTGACTGTATATTTACTTTCAGTATCATGTTGATCACAGAAGTAGAGTTTCTAAAAGAAGAAGGTATATTTTATGAATTTTCAGTAGTGTGCAAACTATTCAAGACAAAATGAAAAAAAAAAATACTTTTTATTTTCTAATATCTTATGTACAACATAATTTAGAAAAATTTGCGTGCAAAGTTCCTTTACACTGAGCCAAAGTTGTTGTTGGAAAATTCATTGCAAAACATTTAATAAGATATATACTTAGCTTGTCAAGGCATGATATAATTTATAAGACTGTGTGCGACATAATACCCAGTAATGTCAAATTTTCACGGAAATTTTTCTAAGAGTTGTGTCCCTTTGCTTTTGATTGAAACATTACCTTCTCGTTGACTTTTCACATGTAATAAACGGCGTAAGTGACAAGTGGTCAATGAAACATCTTAACTGGTGCAAGTGGCGCCTTTGTACTTGCTATACGTCGCTTTGCTTTGGATGTGCTCAGGCTCGGGGGGAGGGGGTTCGAGAAATTGTGACAATTTGTGACAAGGGGAGGGGAGGGAGTACAAGAAGTGCGACATTACACATTTTAGATTCCATAAAAACATTTAAAATCAGCAAATTATTTTTTTTTAAGTTTTTATTATTTTTATAATTTGATTTGAAAATTCCATTGATTTCATTTTGTATCGAAAACACCGATGCATATTAAGGTTTAAATTTACATATAATAAAATGTTTAAAAGGAAATACTCTTAGGCATTTGAATTTTTAAAATAAAATTGCCTGTCTCATTTTTTTTTTTTTTTTTAGTATTCGAACAACAAATATATTTTACTGTTCTATACTAATTATCTTTTGCGCTGTAAACCTTAACCTCATGTTATACAAATGGAGTGCACATGTAATCATTATTGTTGTTATTCTCACAAATGTCATGTTCGAAAATAAAATTAGAAACGTGATCCATAACGCAGTTCTTTGTTTCTGAGCTACTAGTACCTATGCTTAAGTAATGTAGCGTGGAATGTGTCAAAGGGGATAAGGGTATAATGAAATGTTACATTTTGTGACAAAGGGGGGATGAGTCAAATATATTTTTTACAAATGTGACATTCATGATCGGTCCCTTAATTGAGTATTTTATTTTTTGATCGCACACAAAGAAAAACAAGGTTTTATTTTTCATCCAATAAACTTATCAGGTAACTCTGTTAGGTTAGCGGGTTTTGTTTTTCCTAAAAACATTTTTGACACCTCATATAAAAGAAAGGATCAGCCTACGTCGCACCATATCCCTTAGAAGTTTGCTGAATAAAAGTCGCAAAAGTGAAAGCAGATAAAATGGAACTTTTTCATAAAGAAAGGATTTGTCAATAGTAGGAATACATATTTTTCCAGCTCTCCCATTCAATTAGAAGAACAGGAAATATCCAAATATTTGTTCGCTCCTTACTTGTGGCTGCGATCGGAGGTCACACCTTTCTTTTCATAGAAGCACTGATTTTGATATCTGTGAAATGTTTCAGATATTTTTCAAAGGATTTATTTTCCGTTAGCCAAATGATTTTTCGTCAAGGAATTCCCAAGTGATAACGATAAATTGGGAATTTATAATAATAATAATAATAAAAATGCTACAGAGTACGTAATGTGTTTAATTGATTAGTTCACAGTTCGTTAGTACTTCGTTTTAACATATTTATTCGTTGAAGAAATACATGCTGGAAGGAAAGTTGCCTTGCTTTAATGTTGAAAGCTCTGTATAGAACCCGATCATTACAAGTATAACTCGGATTTAGAGAATATTGTTTTAATAGCGTCTTCTATTTTTTTTCTTCGGAAATTAATTTCGTTATATTCAATTGAGATGTTTTGAAAAAAAAATTGAAATTTTAGGAAAATATAATAACAACTCGAAAAATGTTGAATTTTTCAGACCTCATCTTCATTTACAATTTCTAACATCGACAATCACCGAAAAATAACTTTCCTAACAACATCATTTTTTTGCATAATAAAGGATGACAAATAAAAAGTAAACCATCTTTTCATAATCTCATCTTTATGCAGTAAGATTTGAATTTAATTCGTAAACCCAGTTATTCCTAGCAATCAGATTCACTAAAATTTCCCTAAATGACTGCATTCTATCTTGCGCAAAAACTTTTTATATTTTAATTGAAATGTTATTTCTCAATTAAGATTACTAGGGCAGGAGGCACAGAAACAAGCCAAGTTCCTTAGTAACTCAGTTTTATTGAAAATGTGCTTTCAATGATCGATTCCTTAAGTTAAATTATGGATTCGATATTTTATACTGAATAGAATTCTGAAAAAAAAGCAGTATGGGAGACATTTGCAATTTTCAACTAACTACTACAATAAGAAATACAACGTAAGATGCAAAAAAGATATAAATCCCCAATACCAAATGCCTCGAAAAAAATACATTTTTTCTTTCTGCATTTATTTTAATTTGGTCTTTATTAATGTATTGATATCGTTTGTTTACTGATGGTTGGCAGTTTCTTCACACAGTTTTTCTCTTTTTGTTGACTTTGCAATTTCTTTTCTTTTTCTTTTCTTTCTTTTTCTCACAGAACAGACGATGTTTGGGTAAAATGTTTTTTGATGCATGACTTTTCACAGTGATTTTAGACTTGTATAAAAGCATTTAAGACAGTAAAACTTGCCATGTTGCTCTGGCGAAAGATGTAGCGAAATATTTCGAAATTATTGAATCTTTGATGGAAGTGAATAAGTTATCTGAAAGTTTGTTTGGAAAAGTTTACGATTGCTTCTCGAACTCAATTAATATTTTAGCTAGATGGAAAAAACAAAGATATGAAAAGCGCAACTTTTTCAATGAGGCTTCAAACATTTTTCTAAAAGTAACATTTTATGTAAGTAATATAAATGTAAAATACGTATGAAAAAATTAAAAGTCAACTTTTATCTTGTTTTTTCTAAATCCAAACCCCCCGAAAAACGACCGAAAGATGACCACGAACAACTTTTCCGTTGCAATCCGTTAAATAGCGTGGGATTGCCAGCGCATCCTGGCAGAGGCAGGGAACTGCTTGCTTCCAGATCCACTTCCACATATATAAATATGAATATATATAGTTGTGCATTTCAATAATAACAGGAAAAAATGCAGCATATAAATTTTTAAAGCTCTTAAGAACTTGTTCGTCGAAAAAGTACTTCAAAATTAAGAAAAATTTAAAGAAATATTTTTTTGCTTTCTATATGTCGTAACAACTACTTTAGTTGAACTGTCAAATTTTCCAAAATTTTGAAGTGGGAAAAATCAGTGTTTAGTTAATTTCATCATATCCGCAATTATCAATTATATTTTGGTTTTTAAATTCTGAACTCAAAGTAATTACCTACTTGAAATTACGTAGCCAAAATCTAAATATGAATGATCAGGAAAAATGTTATGTATGAATGTAAAAATATAACTCCAAATTTCTCTTAAACAGTTAAATTGGTTTGTGCAACTAACTAGGGTTGTTTTTTTAAAGCAATATGCAAGTTTTCTTGTTACTATTGGCAAGTAGTTGCGAAAAAAAATGCTGAAATAAAAAAAAAGTTAAATTACTTTCAAAAACGACTAACTTCCCCCCCCCCCCCCCTAAGACAAGTATCTCCCATTCTGCTCCAAAAACTTCTCCGCAGTATTTCAAACTACAGTCTTTAAAAAAAGGGTGAGCTTTTAATGTTTGGAAATGTTCACCTTGTATGAAGTAGTTTCATTTTAACGTAAGAGATCCTGTTAATAATGCATGCCAAATTTAATCTTCTAAAGAATGTCGTGAGAAGCGTTACATCTGTTAAAAAAAACAGCTTTCAACTGTAAAATTCTTTACATGTGGGTGTTGCAATTGACAAATTGTTCACGTGGGGTACAAAAAGATGAATGAGTGGGAAAATATTCTGGATACGCCGCTAGTTCAGGCTATTTTTTTTCTCATTGATAATTCGTTTTTCTTTTCCTTCTTCTTTTTTTAAATTCTTTATTCTAAATACCATGCTAGCTTCAAAAAAGTTGACACACATACATGTTACGCCACTAGTTCAGGTTATTCTTTTTCCTATTGATAATTCGTTTCTCTTCCCTTATTTATTTTTTTTTAAATTCTTTATTCTAAATACCATTCTAGCATGGAAAAAGTTGAACCACACACACACACAGAGATATATATTTGTGTGTGTATATATATGTTTAATTGATTGGTTATTACTTCGTTTTAACACATTTATTCGTTGAAGAAATGCATTCTGAAAAGAAAATTGCCTCCTACGTTCGGAAATGAAGGGGAGCTGGGCTATTGAGATCCTGTATTTTACGAGAATATCTGTTTTTTAATGTTAAAAGCTCTGTATAGAGCACGATTGTTGCAAGTATGACTGGGATTTAGCGAATATTGTTTTAAACCTCTTCACTTTTTTTTCTTCGGAAAGAAATTTCGGTATATTTAATTGAGATTTTTTTCAAAAAAAAAATCGAAATATATATATGCACATGATGCGCAGAAAGACGAACTTACTTCGATAACTTTTAGATGTTTTTAATAAATAAAATTTATTTCGTGCATTTTTAGCCTACTTTCTCGTAAAAGTAAAAAAAAATAATAATAAAGCATGAAAGAAGGCTTAATGTATCGTGAAAATATCGTTAAAAATCAAGAAAAGTCAAAAATAAATGAAGTAATTAAATAAAGATTGAAAAATAAAAAATTTGAAAGTAGGGTATTGAGATGGGGAAAAAGTGTGTCTGTCGGTCTGTCTGTCTGTCTGTCTGTCGGTCTGTCGGTCTGTCGGTCTGTCCCCCCCCCCCCCCCTAGTAACTTTTGAACGAATAGTCCGATTGGAAAAATTCTTTTTGCATTCGAAAGATCTCAGCGAGGACATCTCATTTCTATATTTTACTTTTTGATTTGAACAATTTTTTGTTCAATTTTGAACAGTTCAAAAAATTTTAACATTAGCGCCTATGGACAAAATTGAAGCAAATTCTGTAAACTCTGGGCACAAGAGCCAAGTTCCTATTGCAAGCTTATTGAAAGGAGTTCTCGGCGTGAAATATTGATTTGAACAGTTTTTGTTCATTTTTGAACAGTTCAAAAAATTAACACAGAGCTTACGGGGAAATTTCAACCCTATATAAATCCTGATCTAACGGACCGATTTGCTTGGAACAAACTTTATCGGAAAGCTCTTATAACGTAGAACATGTAGAAATAGAAAGTTTATCCAGAACTTACGAGCCTATTTTGCTGTGAAATTTTTTGATCGGGATTTTCAAGGATATTTCTCAATGAATCAATGAGTGAAATAATGAATGAATGAATAAATGAAAGGGTGAAAGAATAAATCAATGAATAAATGAATGAGGAAAAGAATGAATGAATAAATTATTGAATAAATGAAAATATAAATGAATGAGTGAATAAATACATGAATGCGTAAATGAATGAATAAACACTTGAATGAGGTAACGAATGAATGAATAAATGCATGGCTGAATAAATGAAAGAATGAATGAGTGAGTGAATGAATATGTATTATCCGTTGAAAAAGGTATATTTTCAATAATTAGAATTAAAGATAAATAAGAAAGAGAGAGAAAGAGATAGCTAGATTATAAATTTGAATTTGGTGTATACGGGAAAGTAGGCTCGTATATTTCTAGACGGAACTTCTTGTTGAATTTGTTTTAGTATTTCTAGATAGTGTATTCGAAGTTTAATTACTGTAGGTTATGGGAGTCTGGTAGTTAGAATTGGCCAACAAAATTATTATTCTTGTGTTACAAGGACGAAAGGCGTTTTAATTTTCAGGCGGCAGCCATTTAAAGCTCCCCAGAATTGCGTTTTATATTTTCCTTTACCTGTTCATCTTTAAAGACAAAATTGTATGTATGTGTATGTATATATATGTATATAATTACTTACATTATAGTGGGCATTTATTTTTTTTTTTTTTTTTACAAATCACCACTGAAACATTAAAACCACTGAAACATTAAAAACTGGGGGACTAAAATGTAATACAAAATGTTCTCTAATGTAATGATATCGTTGAAAAAAGGCTCTTGTACGCTTGAAGTTTGCTTACAAAGCAAAAAGTCTGATTACATTACTTTCCGTATCATTAATAGATTTAAAGTAACTACAAAGGAACTGATCAGTTATTTGTGTTAAAATGTTCAATTTACTTTATTTTTTAATATTTTCTTGTCATTAAACTTTTTATTTAATTTATTTTTCGACTTTCTTTAAGGTATTTAAATTTTCATTTTCTGAGCTTTATAATGACTTGAAAACTTTATCTAGCCCGACTTACGTTACTGAAACAAACTCAACTGAAAAACTGCATAACAACTATTGAGGTTTAAGAAATCATCAACTCAGTTGTTGGCTCTGAAACATAACACGATTTTTAAAGTACGTTGCTACTATTATAGTTGTAAATTTCACGCACTGACTCCATCTCTGTCTCTATTATTTTTCGGAAAACATCAAAGTTGGTATTAATGAGTGATCACGCCGTCATAAAACATAATGAAATTTTCTCTTCGAGAAAGATTCATTTTGCTTTTGGAATTATTCTGAAACAAAGGGAGATGGATGAGGTTAAATTTTCGAGAGGTGAAAGAATAGCAATTAATACTACAATAACGCGCCTTTCAGTTGGGAATATCTAAGCGATAGTTGCGTGTTTCATTGTAAGATGAATCGCAAAATTTCCCGAGCAAATGCATGCATATAAATGGTTTTTACAAATTCCTATTATTATGGGAAATGGTAAACCTCTTATTTTTCTTATCTAACATGTTTTCCAGAATACAGTTCGACCACGGAATTTTGACGTTTGAGGAATTTTTGACACTGCGCACGACAGAAAAGAACGAATCCATTCAAGTTAAGTTCGTTTTGCAGGTGCGTTTATTTATTATGTGAATCAGAATGACTGATTCTTTGTTTGTTGAAAGCAACTAAATTTATAAACTTTCACATAATATCAGTTCGGAGAAAATCAAGTAACCTAAACGAATTAGAACGAGAACAAAAACGGTAGATTGCTTATACCAGCAGTGCCTCCTTTGAACACGAATGGATTCTTCTTGGCAGTATGCCAATCAGATTGATTTGGTTGATGGAAGAACTGTAGATACAATTTAAAATTTGTATTGGAAATCGTTCCCATAAAAACACAAGGATAAGCACTCCTTCCGCGATTACAATTGATACAAAATAAGTTTCTCATGTATGATAAAAGTAAATCTCGTTGTATAATGAAATGCATGGGCGTCTTCTTTCTGTTCTTTCAGAATATTTATCAATTCCTTTCCGAAAGCGTTATCATTTCTGCAGAAACGAATAAAGTATTAAGATGCATAAATATTTTTAAAATTGAAAACCGGCTTGGTTAAAACGTATCCTCTCTCTGGTATAAAATTTAAGAAATCAATCAGATTTGAAGAAAGTTATCTTGAGAGGAACGTACAAACGTTAAACCACAGGAATTCTTATGCCGCTTTACTGTTAGGAGGAAGGAATTACGAATCCATCAAAAAGCAATTTTTGCCGGAATGAGGAGGGGAAATCTGAAATTCATGAAAGAGGAAAAATCAGATGAAACATATTCAAATGCATATTCGTGCTGAATGTCAAAACTTTCTAGCTGAATAGAAGGTTTGTTTTCTCTTCTTTTTTTTTTTTCTTTTTTTGAAAACCTTTGCAACTGAACTTTGTTATAGTTGTACAAAAAAACATATTGTTTTTAGAACATTAATATTGTATCTAGTTAAGTTTAACATAATTTCGCAATTATTGTTTTAAAAATTTTAAACATATCTATATATATATATATATAGGTAAATTTATTTATTTATTAATTTACCACATTTATTTGTTTGTTTCACCTATTTATTTACTGATTTTCATGTATTTATTATTGTTGCTCAAAATAAAATTAAATACTCATATCTGATTGATGCAATTTGGTTTATGAACCGCAATTATAATACAATGCCTTTCTCCGTACTTTTACTTAACCAAGTTCCTATAGCTCATTTATGCAATGTATTAGTTTTACAATTTATGTTACACGCATTCTGCTACTATTAATATTTTTAGTGTAAAGATGTTCAGAAATACTGCTACAAATGTTTTATATTTTTGAATTTTCCCCGTTTTTTATTGTTTTCCCTGTTGTGTAGTTTTACTGCCTGTTTGAAGATCAATACATTATTATTATTATTATTATTATTATTATTATTATTTATTTATTTATTTCTTTATTTATTTTATCGCCTAAAAGGGTTACAATAGTGATCACATTGAAAGAATTGAACTTTATCCACTACACATCTAAACTACGCTTAAACTTTCTTACTACTTCTTTTTCCCTCAATGGTCTATATAACGTTTAATGCATGAACTATTTTTCAATAACATAGTTTTCACAGAACGAGCCCTATTGCAAGTCTGAGCAGATTAATTTTAATTATAATCAAATTCTATATTATACCTAAAAATATCACTATACTAGTAATTTCTTGCTAGAAAAACTTTACTTAACTTATTAATTAATCTTCCTCTTATGAATAAAGCTCGCTACAGCTCTATTTAAATTCAAAGGTTATTTAAAAACACCTTTTGTTACAGGATGACGAATTATTCCAATACAAATATAATGTTTAGGTAGTGTTCGAATATTTCAATAATATAGTGCTTTCCGTCATGCCTCTTATACGCCATTGACTTTGTTGGTTGCCAAAAAAAAAAAAAAGAAGTGCATAGAAATAATTTTAAAAAGACGGTTTTTCAAACGCTAAAGCTAAACAAACATTCCATTAAAAATCAATATGGAGTTGCAACGAGATGTCTACACTCATGAGCCGTGATTTCATGTCATATATTGTTTTCATAACGTAGCAGAATAAAACACTTGGCAAAACTATTTCTTATATTATCTAGGAAATAAAGAGTATTTAAAATTTGTACCTGAGAGTCGTAGAGTCTTAAACCTATTTTTCGATTTTTTTTTTCTAAATGCTTCATTCCGGCGAACCTTCGAATAAAGATGTCTAATGGGAGCTTTAAAAGTTCAGAACCCTTATGTAGTTAGTGGCTATGTCGTCGGTTTATTAAGTGTAAATTCTCAAAAAATGGACTTAAAATAGTATTGATCTCAGGTACAGAAATAAATGAAAGCATTAGTTTCTGGTACTATGCATTGTTTATTTTGTATAGAGTTTGATTTGGGTTCTGTATTGTTCTACAGCGGGTTTTTTTTAACTGTAACTAAATTTACATTACATTAAAAGTATGGTTGTCTAATTATAATAAATGTACAGTATCTGTGTTGTATCCTTTTGTAAAATTAAAGCCATCTTAAAATTTCTCTCTTGGAATGGCGCCGAAAGCTTCTTACACCAACTCTAATAACTTTTACCTCCAAACTAGAACACTGTCATGTCAATAATAATGATAAAAATTGGCGACGAGCAATTTATCGAGAGTAAAAGTAGTTTTAAAGCACAAGGTAATTTTCTAGTAAAAAAAATAATTTGTTTTTCTTTCTTCGAGTACTAGATAAAAAGAATTAAAAATAGTAAAGAAAAGTTACTGCTAGGAACTTCATTTTTTCCTTCAAATTACTTATAAGAAAATTAATTATGTGACTAAAGCAAAAACTCCAAGTGTCATATAAATAAAGAAAAAAATGCGATTTTTTGTTGAGATAAGCTTTAAAAAATTGAATCACAGTTTTTGGAACTAACCACAACGATACTTCTCTATCCTAAAGAATTTAATTAAATGTTCTTACATAGTGTTTTTAAGCCATATTTAAAAGCCTGTGATTATTAAAAAACCTTATTCTGTTATTAAGTTTAACTCCTCCTGAGTTAGTTCTTTTCCTTTATTTATTTATATATATATATTTATGAGGTTGCTCGAGATATGAATATGAAACTGATTTTCATAAAACTTGCAGTTTGTTTTTTGGAATGCTGTCTTTTAAATTTAAATTTATCACTATTTAAATGTATGACTAAGTTTTAATTCGAAAATAAAAACACTTTTTTTAATAAAAAGTAACTACTTTTTATCGTAATTCTAAAGGTTTTTTTTTTTTTTTTTTTCAATTTTTCTTTTAGTCAGGATTCGTGAGAGATGCTAAAACCAATTTTTTACAAAAACTCTATTTGCAAATCCCACCAACTCATCCCAGTGAGGATTTGTTATTACGAGTCCATTTTCAACAGAAACTAATCATGAAGACAGATCTGTGGGATAAAATAAAATAACGAAAAAAAGCTCAAATTATCAGAAAGAATATCGCAAATAGCTATTTCGAGGCTACAATGGAGCCTCTTCATCATTGCAGAAGACAAACACTCAACAGACAACTAGAAAGCTGTGAGTGAACACACTGTTAAAAATTTCCGTAAGAAAATATTAAAATAACCATTTATTTGATTGTTGTTTTACCATATTTAATTACAACAGTTGAATAACCATTAAACAGATGGTACTCAAACCGCTGATTGTGAAAAAAACCGTTTATTTTCTGTTTATACTAAAGAACGTTTAACTAACCGTAATTTACGAGCGCTCAATAAGAATCGGGCGTCCATCTTGGTTGCGAAACCTTACCGGTGGTACGTTGTTGTTAAAATATGAATAAAGATTTATCAGTTCAAATCTGCATGTGTATAAAAAAAAAAAGGAGAATTAAAAGGTGGCTTCAGCAGTGGTTACTAAATAGAAACACATACACGCGTAAATCAAAAATAGGAGACATCGGATTCCCGAACTGTTCGCGAATGAGCGAACCTATCATTTGAGCTGCTAAAGCTTGTTTGTATTTTAATTTTTGCAGCAAATAAAATGATTTTCGTCAATGTACAGTAAGTTTAGACAAAAAAGGACTTTAGATCCAATCAAAAACTGAAATCTCAATTTTAAGGCAGTTTTCCTGTTGGAAAGGAAGATTTATTGATAAATAAACTAAAAATTTAGTTTTGAAACCATTTTGAAAGGTTATAAAACCGTAAACGTTTGTATTTAGGGCTTCTTTGCCAAGCTGATTGGAAATGGTTTAGGTCCTGTAAGGATAGAAAAATGTTCCAAACCGTAAATTTAACGATGAATTAGATGGACAGACTGCTGCCGGTTATTTAACCGCAATTTCATGATGAAATTTCTAACAGTGCAGGCAAGAAGCAGAAAGACTGCCGGTATTCATACCAAATTTTTTGAATTAGAGAACAACAACTAGGAACAAAGACCAGGAATGAAGAAGACCAATCAGAGGCCAGAAGCATTTGAAACGAAGGAATGGGGGACGAACAAGGAAAAGAAAAACAAAAATCATAAAAATCGTTTCCACGTGTCAGGAAAAAATGGAGTACTGGAACAACCACGAACTAAAGAATAAGAATTTCTCCAAACGTGATAAGCTTCCCAAAAATTAAGGCCATAGACTGTAGCGCATTTAGAGTGATTCCATACCAACTCACCTAAAAAATATAAAAGTTGGTTGCATGACCAACTCGGATTTTTTTCAAATTTGGTACACAGATTGATGACATAGAGGCATGAAAAATTCGAAATATTTAACTACCTGCTTCACTAATTTTTAAACATACAGGTCCTCAAAGTTTGTCTGCCACCTCAAAATACCGAGAAATTGATGTTTTTTAATTTTTTTCTCTTGGAAACTCCATTCATGCAATATGAAAGTGTTAGATATCTATGGAAAGTAAATGTTCCAGCCATTCAGAAGAAAAATACTAGAATGTTCATAATGAAAATTGTTAAGGTACATTACTCTTAGAAGTTGCAACTACAAAAATTCGATTTTCCCGATTTTGATAAAATTGAGGATTTTATTACAAAAAACGGAAAATAAAACCAAAGATTTACTCACTTTCTGGTAGAGTACATGTGTTAACCATAAATTGCTATATTACTTGGATTTCTCACTCCTTCTTGGAAATATTTCAACTTAAAGACAAGCCGATGGGCAAAAACATGCAATTTCGGTCAACTCGTCAGCCATTTTTCTCTCAAAGGGTAAACACTAGAGAATTCTAATTTTAAAGGTTTGTAAGACAAATTTATTTCCTACATCTTACTTTAAGACATCACAAAAATAGAGTAAACCTTAGTTTTGTTTTCATGCCAGAACATAGTAAAAACAAAACGTTGCTCCATTGTTCAATGCTTTCATTACCCAAATAACACCATATCTAAAATTAACTAAATAATGTTCAGAGGGTAAATAAAATGTAATACATAATATTTATGTAAGATTCAATAAGCACAGGAATATGTTATTAGAGAAAACATGCATATACTACCAGAAGTATATCTCTTTATGAAAATAATAACCAAAAGAAAATTATTTTCCTGTGAATAGCTGACCCATCAGCAGCTTATTTTTTAAAAAAATTAAATTTTCTAGTGCTTGCCCTATGTGAGAAAAATGGCTGACAAGTTGGCCGAAGTTGCATGTTTTTGCTCTATGGCTTGTTATAAGCTGAAATATTTTCAAGAAGGAGTGAGAAATCCAAGTAATTTATTGTATAGCAATTTATGGTGAACACATGTACTCTACCAGAAAATGAGTGAACCTTTGGTTTTATTTTTCTTCTCTTGGAATTAAATCCCCTTTCAGCAAAATCAGGAAGCTCGAATTTTTGTGATTGCAACTTCTAAGAGTACTGTACCTTAACAATTTTCATTATGAATATCGTAGTGCTTTTTTCTAAACGCCTGGAACATCTAGTTTCCATAGAAATCTAACACCTTCATACTGCATGAGTAGAGTTTTCAAGAGTAAAAAATTAAATAACATCAATTTCTCGGTATTTTGAGAGGGCAGACAAACTTCGAGGACCTGTATATTTATAAATAAGTGGAGCAGGTAGCTACAAATTTTTACTTTTTCATGCCTCTATATTATCAATCTGTGTACCAAATTGCAAAAAAAATCCCAGTTGCTCATGCGACCCTCATTAGGTGAGTTGGTATGCAATCACTCTTTACTGAAAATTCTAGCAGAAGAAAATTCAAGTCCAACAATGCCGAGCAATAGAACTGATTGGTCTTCTTCATTCCTTGTCTTTTTTCCTATTGGTCATTCTCTAATCCGACACATTTGGTATAGATACCGGCTGTCTTTCTGGTTCTTGCTTGTTCATTCACAGCTTTCTAGTAGTGTGTTGAACACTTCTTTTCTGCACTGATGAAGAGGCTCCATTATAACCTCGAGATTAGTTCTGATTATCTGTGCGTTTTTTCGTTGTTTTATCTTTGCACTCATATTATAGGACAAAGCATTTTTGATCACTTGTCTTATATATCATCTGTGGGCTGTTCTGGCAAAGCCATAGAGCTGTTGTCTTTTCTGAATATGTTGCTCTTTGTTAATAGGAATTAGTTTATTTTTTTAATAGGAATTAGTAAAATCGTATTCATAACAGACTAGGATAAAGCATTTGATTATTTGAGATAGACGAGGGAATTAAACAAGCAATAGTAAATAAAAGTGTTGCCTCTACTTCTTCCTACGAGTATCTAAGACAATAATGATGAGTCGAAACACTGAAAGGCAGAAGTTTGAATCCAGCCTCCTCAATAGATGGTTGCACCAGTCTATTGGCACCCTTATACAGTTTAGGCATAGTACTGAAGAGGAAAAGTTTCCAGTACCCTGGTAATTGCTAGGAATCGATCAACGGACTTTCGGATCCACGAATTTAGCAAGCACGTACACCGCATGTATTTGCTGCGTATTTTGCATTGCACACAAAATCCCCCAATTCCAAACCCAATTTCTGACCACAGCCTACCCAAGGTCACGTGTTGACTCGAAAGATCGTTTCCGTCAAGGCTTCTCAGCTAAAACTTGCTCTAAAACAATATTTAAATTCACAAACAAGGGTACAAAAAACTGCTATTTTAAAGAGCAAAATAAGGCAGATGACTCGAGTTCAATGAGTTTATCAATAGCTACAAAGATTTGAAAAGCATATATCAAAGAAAAAGTATTTAATACCGCAAGAAGCTTTCCGATAAAAGAAAATGGGTCACACAAGTGGCGGAGACTGCTTCTAGTACAACTAATGATGTAAGTCGGTTTGGTTTTCCTAATTAAAAGCTAAGGCTAATTTAAAAATGAAAAATAATCTCAATAAAAGAATTGTTGAAATGTGTCACAAATTGCAATGCCGCTTTTCTTACTTAAAACTAATTAGGACAAAGTCTGGTGGGTGAAGTTTTCAGAAAAAGAATTTAAATTCATACTTTATTACATTCCTTTGAAACTCAGCTAAGAATGAAATAAAACATACTCAGAAGTAAATTAAACTTGCTAATGAGAGCTCAACTGTGTTTGATATTTATTTAATGAAAATAAAAATATTCTACTCGAACAGGTTTTTAATTGTATCATAAAAGAAACAGGTTGTTTACAAAGGAACATTATATAGTGCGTTCCTATTAAAAAACAAATTAATTTACAATTTTAAGCGATTTTGCGATCAAGAATTTTATGCTGCACTGAACGACAAATGTAATTTTTTTTTTATAATATAAGGCAAACATTTTTGGTTATAAATAAAAATACAATTCTGTAAACTGCGTTTAAAGAATGATTAAGATGGAATTTTGGATTCACCTTAAACTGAAAACCGTAAAACGAGAATTCTTGATTGAAATGTTTAATTTATTATGTCATAAAGAAGTTAAGCGACCAAATAATTTAATCTTTGGCATACAGTTAATTGTCCAGACGCCGCATAAAGTTTTTCATTTACTTTAATAAAAATATTTGGCAAAATTCAACAATACAGAAACTGGTTTTATATTGTTTTGGTGAAGCGAAAATAATCGCAGTACCTGTGAAAAATGTCAAATATAGTTATATAAGAAGCTGTATTTAAGTTTTGAACATCCTTGACCCAACAATTTAAAAATATTTTTATTCTTTAAAAAATTTATTTATTTACCAATTTATTTATTTTAACAACATGTATTTCTATAATTTAGTGAAATTCGACCTTGCAGGGAAAAAATTCGTCTACGTCCAGTCTCAAACTTGCAATTGTTATAACAATAAAAATGGCACCACGTTTGGTGACAACTTGGCGATATTTCCCCAAGTTGTCGCTAAATCATCGCCAATTGATGACGTCATTTTGAAATAAAAGAAGACACCATAGTGGATTCAGATATAAGTCTTTAGATATAAGTGATAGCTGAGGTAAGAAAAGAAACTTGACACTTGGCTACCTTTGGCGCGGGGAAATACAAATACAAATACAAATACAAAAGTGACGACCAGCAACAGGCTCAGGGCCCAGCTAGGCTGGTCTTAGTTAATTTAGCAGTCCCCAATGAACATCAAGAGCTTTCTTAAAAGTTTTTACCCCACTGCAATTAACAGTCGCTTCCGGTAAACTATTCCAACTGCCTACAACCCTATTGAAGTAGTAGTTTTTCCTAATTTCAAGATTAGCCTGAGATTTGAAAAGTTTAAAACAATGACCTCTGGTTCTACTTTCAGCACATAGCTGTAGTCCATCAACATTTCCCGTTTTAATGAATTTAAACAACTGAATCATGTCCCCTCTGACTCTCCTTTGCTCAAGACTACATATTGAGCCTTTTAAGCCTAACCTCATAATCTGAGTCTGAAAGACCACTTACCAATCTTGTAGCCCTCCTTTGAATCCTTTCCAATAAGGTAATATCCTTTTTTAGGTACGGAGACCAAAACTGAACAGCATACTCCAAATGAGGTCTTACCAAACTTCTGTATAATGGCAATACAACTTCCCTAGACCTGTTCGAAATAGCCTTCTTGATAAACCCAAGCATCCTGTTAGCTTTGTTACTTACTATGCTACACTGCTGACTGGACTTGAAGTCATGACCAATCAATACTCCTAGATCAACAACTGCTTCTGCTTCCCTAATGACAGAACCTTGTAAATAATAGGTTGCATGTTTATTCCCATGACCAAAATGAAGCACTTGACATTTCCCAATATTAAAGGACATACCCCACTTAATTGCCCACCTAGAAATTTGATTCAAATCCTCTTGAAACTGATTGACTTATTCCTCCGTGTCCACAATTCCCATGATTTTGACATCATCAGCAAAAATATTGATGTTCCCAGAAATATTCTGAGTAATATCATTAATAAAAATAATAAATAAAATTGGCCCTAGAACTGAACCTTGTGGAACCCCACTCAAAACATCAATCCACTGAGAATAATTGCCCTTCACTACTACTCTTTGTTTCCTCCCAGTCAGCCAATTTTTAACCCAAATTAAAGTTTTTCCACCAATACCAATATAAGCAAGTTTGCTAAGAAGAGCTTCATGCGGTACTTTATCAAACGCTTTCTGAAAGTCAATGTAAACAACATCTACGCACTTTTTATTATCTAATGCCATGGTAACCTTGTCATAGAAATGCAACAAATTAGTTGTACAGGACCTACCCTTTCTAAAACCATACTGAAAATCAGCCAACACTCCATTTGCCTCCAGGAAATTCACTATTTTGATTTTTATCAGAGTTTCAAAAATTTTACAAAGAACGGAAGTAAGACTCACAGGCCTATAATTTCCTGCCTCAGTTTTAGACCCTTTCTTGAAGAGCGGCATTATATTTGCCAGCTTCCAATCCACTGGCACAGTCCCCGAGTTATATGAAGATATGAAAATAGTCAAGACAACATCCACTAATTCCTCTGCACATTCTACTAAAATTTTTGGATAAACATTATCAGGTCCTGGAGCCTTATTTGCTTTAATCTTTTTCAAATGAAACAACACATCATCCCTAGAAAATACAAAATCCTCAAACTGTGTATCAGCTTGCGTCTCGCTTATGTCAACTGTTGAGATACAGTTTCTGTTAAATACACTGGAAAAAAAATTGTTTAGACTATCAGCAATATCTCCCTCGTTTTGAATCAAGTTCCCGTTCTCATCCACTAGTGGTCCTACCTGAGTATTACGAGCTTTCCCTGAATTAGCATAAGCAAAAAATTTCTTAGGATTACTTTCGATGTTATCTGCAAGCTTTTGCTCCAATTCCCTTTTCTTACTCCGTACCAAATACTTGAAAGTGCGTCTAGCTTCACAATACAAAATCCTGTCCGCATGGCATCCAGTCTCTTTAAGTCGCCGAAAAGTGGCCTGCTTATAATTGAGAGCTTCTTTCACCTCCCTAGAGAACCACATGGGCCAGATTTTCGTGAAATCCCCTTTCTTTCTAAAAGGAACATAATCCATCACTGTTTTCTCCAATTTCCCCTTAAACTCTTTCCACTGAAGATCAGCTTCACTATTCTCCAACCCAGAAGAAAAAACCTCTTTCAAACCCTGCCTAAGTGCAACATAATCAACATTCCTGAAGTTAGGTACAAATCTGAAATGCTCACCTTTGTGAGCATCGAAGCTGGTCCAAAACCTAATAGTATTGTGATCACTATCTCCAATATGTTCCCCTATACTCAACCCCTGAACAGAACTTCCGACATCACAAAAAACTAGATCCAAAACAGCACCATGCCTAGTCCCCTGGGTAACAACTTGATCCAAAAAACAGTCCCCAATCACTTTCAGAAAATCTTCTTCCCTACCATTGCTAGTGTAAAAACTATTCCAGTCTATGCCCGGGAAATTGAAATCCCCCATCATGATGACCGAGCCCTTACCAGACATGTCCCTAATAACACTATACATCTCCTCGTCTTGATCCTGACTAACATTAGGCGGCCTGTAGACATTTCCCAAATGTAACTTATTCCCCTTATTGCTCACCAACTCCACCCAGACCATTTCAATATCATTAGGTTTATTATTAATGACCAATTCATTGCAAATAAAAGTGTCCTTAATATAGAATAAAACCCCTCCACCTTTCTTACCCAGCCTGTCTTGCCTAAACAAATTGTATCCAGCAATGCTCACTAAATCCTTATCATCATCAGTAACCCATGTTTCCGTAATTCCAATAATATCCAACTCCTCACCTGCGATAACACTATTTAACTCGTCCATCTTATTCCTGATACTGCGAGCATTAGTATATAGAAACCTGAGCATGCCCATTTTGCTTGTCTTGAACATTTTATGATGCCTCAAATCACTACTATTAATGTTACTATTGATTAATATTTTACCCTCATTTTTAAAACCACCAGAACAGAAGTCAACACCATGACATTCTCCAATACCCCCCTCCAAAATTAGTTTTTTGATTCTGAAGCTTCTAAAATCATATCGCTAACTTTAACTACACCCCTAGAACTAAGATGCAGACCATCCCTCGCAACCCAATCACGCTGACAAGAACTCCAAACATCAATGAACCTCATTGATTGCTTTATGCAAAGTTTCTTAAGAATCAGGTTCATGCTCCTAGCCCGCTGATTTAACCAGCCCCTATGCACCCCATACCTGGGAAGCAAACCAACTACCTGGACATCTGTCGAAAAGTTAGTTGCTGACTGAAGACTGGAAGCAGCGCCAATCACACAAGCGACGTAGTTAAGCCCGGTTTTTCTGGCTTCCCCGGAATCGCCAATTCAGCAAGTAAATCATATACTAGACTGCAATGTTTCTTGACAATGACGTCACAACGCGCGGCAGAACAAATGAGTAAACGGCGAGGCTTTTGGGGTTACAAGGACGAGGATCGAAAAGACGGCACACCAACTTGGCGCAATAATTCGATTAAGCATTCTATTTGGTACATTACGCGTTTGAAAACTCATTTTTCAGTTTATCAGAGAAAGATAAACAGATGTAACAAAATTTTAAAACTTATTTCTTTTTTTGTAATCATAATTTCTTTTATTGGATCAAATATATTTCTTGTTAAGGTAATCATTAAAAGTATATTTTCTTCCAAAAATCCTTTTCTCCCTTCAATAATTCATAAAAACGGTTGGACTTTTGAACACTTTCATTTTTCAAATGAATAATTTTTTTCCTTCCTTTTATCCCCTGAGCCTATTTTTTTTTCCTGTGTAAGTTTGTTTTTAATGGAAAATTACGATATTAACAAATGGAATAATAATAACTATTTAGCTTTAAGCAAAGTCACAAGCCTGCGAGTCAGGCATAAACATAAGCCATTCTAAATCTCGCCAGACCGCTTATGGGAAGATCGCCAACTGCTCGTGAGCTCTTATTGGCTGAGCGTTCAGTTCTAAATCAAGGTATTACTACGCGTTGAACTTCTCGTAAAATTGAAAATGTATAACATTTTTTGAACATCATGACAAATAAACGCTATATATGCGCAGGTTAAAATACCTTAGCACATTTCTATAGCGAAGTGCTTAGTTTAACTCGAAAATCGGACACCGCGCGGAGAACTACTTTCTTCGTTTGCTCTCAGCATATTTCTCCATAGTCAAGAAACTTTGCAGTTGAGTATAGCAGTGGCTACTGTAGGCGACAAAACAGAAACCCTCTGTGTTTACTTCTCCTATCACTTCACGCTGAATGCAGTGTAGAACCTCTACACCAGTGGTCGACAACTCATCGATCACGAACGACCGGTCGATTGCGAGCCTATTTTCGGTCGAACACGACAGCATTTTGGACACCTTTTTTTTTGGGGGGGGGGAGGATCAAATGACTTTTGAATTAGAAGGGAAGCATCTTTCTTTTTCTTCCCCAGAAAATGTTTATTAATTTGTCTGACTATTCGCGGGACCTGAAAATACTTGCCAATAATATGGAGTGTTTCATTTAAAAAAACAAGACATAAACTAACAGTACTTTATCAAAATTAAAAGAAGTAACATATTAGTATCTGAAATATTGTATTGATGCGCTCTAACGGTGTTTACATAACATTTTTTTAGAAATGTTAAGGTAGGTATTATATAGGCATCATTAAAACTTGTTCAGACAAGAATTAGCCTGCAATTTTACAGGCCCTGTCCGAACATGTCCTATTAATTTTGTATGCACCCCACTCCCCTCTTCCCGGTTCTTCGAGTAGATCTTAGTGTTCGCCAGACTTCAAAAGTAGATCTTCAGTCAATTTTGGTTGCCTACCGCTGATCTATACCGACCATTGAGATTCGGCATTTAAACTTTCTCCCAATTTGGCGAGATTTAGTAATGTGACACAAAGCCAGGAACTTCGCTCTCGTAACTCTAGCTTTTCAACAGTGAGAACTCCCTTCTTTTGGCACAAAAAAAAAAGGTAAAACAGATAGTATTTTTGCAAAAAAATTGAATCATGACAAAAGCAGAATTGATTTTGAAAAGAAAATCCCTATTTTCTGATTTTAAAAAAGCAATATGCAGTGTCAGATAGACGGTTTTTTTTTTTTTTAATCTGACGTTTCAGCTTTTCTTGAAAATTGATTTCTAGAATATTTCAATACTTCTGCGGCAGATAATTCTGTATTTCGATAGGGTTGCTTTGTATATTTATCATTTAAAGTATGAAACACATTTCGCTATATCTTATAATTAGTTACTATTATCCTTAAATAACTAGTTACTTTTTTCAAATCATCTAGTTCGCTGTTAGTCTTTTACATTTTTAAAAACTTCAAAAATAGCCATATGATTGAATGTTATTACAAGATTTCACTCGTTAATTATTAGGCTACTCTAAAACAATAAACATGAACTATAACTTGAGAGAATTTGAAATTAAAGATTTTTTTAAAAAGAATAAACTAATCACTGATCGCCAGCCTTTCAATAATCTATCGTTTTAATAACTACCATGAGAGTATTCTACTTGTTTTCTATCGGAAATTTGATTATCTTTTCTAGAAAATTACGAACACAAAACTTAGAAACCAATTCGTCTTCTTTTTTAAAGTTATTGAATATTTCACATAAGACATCTTTTCGCGTTCAAATAAATAAGTGCAGTGCATTGTGGTTTGTATTTTCGTGAATTTTACTTTACATTCCATGTTAAGTGGGAAAAAGTTGTTTTTTCTATTACCGCTTGTGTATCCGATCTCTCCTTCGCAATGCTACCAGCAATTAAGGGAATAAGGAGCGCCTTCCGTGTATAGATAAGCATCACAACGGTGAAAGAACGATTTGTCTCATTATGTATTTGGATGACACTACATGGAAACACCACAAATACGTCACCTTTCTTTTTTGACTTAAGGGTGAAGGGAAGGAAAATTCTCAACCCTCCGAACTGCCTAGGGACTTCAGGACCCACGGATTTTGCATGCATGTATCCTAAGTGTACATGGCGGGTCTTCAACGAGTCGGGTATCGAAGACCCAATCTTCCGGTCGGAAGTCCGACATCCTAACCACTAGGCTGCTACGGCTTTAAGTGGGAAAATTAATGTGGTAAGTAAACGTTTTCTACTTTTTTTCACGAAAGATTTCTATTCTCTTAAATTCGGGTGCAAAACAATATTTCCGGCATCGATCATGTTTAGTGTTTCTTCTTCGTTAAGCTCCTATCTAACATTGAACTCCCCACTGTATATCTTTTATTCAGTAAAACTTTATGAACTGTAGATCATTAATCTGGACAAACTATTCGCATACTCACTTGGGTTGTGTCTTGTTTTTTGTCTGTTATAATTTTTTTTCGTCATACAAATGCATTTCTTATTTTTTTTATTTATTCAAATGCAGATAAATTCATGGCTAAAGCACCGTTAAATATATAAAGAGTCTTTTAAAACGGAAAAGTATTTCTTCCTGTCTATTGTTCATAGCAAACCATGTAGACCAACTTGTTTTAGCAGTATGACTTCGTAGCGACTGTAGCGACTCTCAGAACTAAAAACTAATTTATACTTCTTTTATAAAAACAGATGGCAACAGAGTCTCGAGCGGGAAAAGAGTTGGAGCTTTAAAACAATATTGTTCTCCGTGTAACTATGTATCATCGTTGTGTCATGTAGATTTACAATAAATGTGTGTTTGTGAAGTCTCAGCCTCGCAATGAACCAACGACAAAGATAACTTCTTGATAAAGTTCCCATCCTGGTGGGCATGACCATTGGTAATGTTTGATTCATGCAATAGAGAGGACACATTACATGAATATTGTTTTCAAATTGCACAGTGCAGTATTTTAAATAAGTTTGTCTCTTATGTAAAGATGGACAGGGCGAAGTATTTTAATAAATTGTTTAATGGTTAAAATGTTTAATGAGGCTCTAGTTGGCTACAGGAGTAAGTTGAAAAAAGTCAACTTTCCCCTGTAATTTTAGATAAGCTCGTAAATTTTATAAATGGTTTCATTCCTTGCCGTTGTATCGCGGGATACTGCGTCCATTTTGTTTTTGGAAGCACTATAATAACAACGTTGTGATTTAGGTTAATGTCATGGATTATTATCACTGTAAGTAAATTTTTTGCGTGTTTCAATTTTTGTAATATAAATAATGACGTGATATAATATGTTAAGTTATTGCTTATGTTTGAATGTTATATTATTAAATGATACATTTGATAGAAGTGGATGTTTTTAAAAGTTGCTAACGTAAGCGAAATACCATCAGAAGAGTAGATTTTGACTCGGGTATAGTTGACGCACTCTCTCCGGGGCAGTTTGACACATTGTGTAAACTAAGCCCGTTCATATTTTTATGGTCGAAAATACATACTAATACCACAGTACATATGTACTATAGCACTATATTATACAGCTATGTATATGGGCTATAAATTATACATGTAATAGAAATTCGTGTTTCTCACTAGTACAAATTTGAAAAATTCCCAGGCTCTATGTCAGAGAAACTGATGGAGCAGCGGTTCCCAAACTGTTGTTTGGGGAACGAAGCCTCTCCAGGTGGTACACATGCAGGCAAAAAAAGAGAAGAAATCAACTTGACTGGGAAGCACTGCGCTGCTTTCTGTTCTGATGGTGCTCATGCAATGACAGGGAAACATGTAGGGGGCTTTGCCAAAATAAAATCTTTGACAGAAAACTGTGCTTTTGCTCATTGCAGTATTCATAAACAGCAGTTGGCAGCAAAGGGTGTGCCTGAGCCATTTAAATGTGTTTTACAGAAATCTGTCAAGGTGGTGAACTCCATTAAATCATGGGCACTAAACTCTCGATTATTTTCTAACCTGTGTTCCGAAATGGGGAGTGATTATATTCAGTTGCTACTACACACTGAGGTGAGATGGCTTTCTCGAGGAAAAAGTTTCAGTAGATTGTCTGAATTACGAGGTGTAGCTGTTTCTGATGGGAACAAGGTTTGTATTGCGTGAGTGCTTGAATGACGAGCTTTGGATATCAATCCTTGCCTACTTAACAGTTATTTTTGGTCTCTTGAATGACTTAAATTTAAGTTTGTGAGGTAAAACCATAAGTAGATTTTTAGTTGTTGAGAAAAGAAAGGCATTTTTTTTTTTTTTTTAAATGTCGAATTTTGAGTGCAAGGAAATTCGATCGAATTCTTGCTGTTGTTTCCAAATTTGGAATATTTTACAGCAGAACATAATGTTACATTAAACAGATAAATGTTGGATAATATAAAAAATCGCTGTTAAATGCTAGCTGAATCGTTTAAAAAGTATTTTAATGAAGACTGTTCTGAGTACTATTCGATAAGAAATCCACTATCATGTGACTCAAGATTGAGGATCGAATTTTCCCAATTAGTGTTGAGCGGGGGGGGGGGGGGATTTTGGCTCAAAGTTCTCGTTATTGTCAAGAAAAACATTGTTGTGGTTAATTCCTTTCACAACCACTTAACTTAGTGAGACTGCTTTTTCTACATATATTAAAAATATATGTAGAAGCAAATTAAAGTCGACCCAAATTTGAGGTTAAAACTAACTTCTACTGAATCAGATATCACCTCCCTTGTATCTGACATGCAGCAGAAACCTTCTCATTAATTTCGTTTCTTCATTTTCTTTTTACATGTATTTTATACTTAAAGGCGTATTTGTAATGTGTTTTGGATCTACGTATAAAAATATATTTCATATATTTTTCATGTATTTTATTTTATGTATGCAGTTTTATTTTAATGAACGCTTCTCTCTGCCTTAATGACTATAAAAAATTGTGTAATTTTTATTACTTAGTCGTCCTAGTATTTTTCTATAATCTATTAGAATTATGTTCTATATAATAAAGTTATATTCGCAGTGGTGCGAAGCAAATGGTTTGCAAGAAAAATGGTGGTACGCTAAAAAATAAAAAAACGATTGAGAGCCGCTGTGATAGAGGGAATTTCGGATTAGACCTAATGTTAGCTGCGATTAAAAAAAAAGATAAAGAAGAGGAGTCAGTATTAGAAAACGGCAGCCGACTTCGGCATACTTTTTAAATCCTTAGCCAGTAAACGTACCCAATCAAATACAAACCCAAGATCATTTGTTTGTCGGCTACAAACACCTTTTGAGGAAGCAGAATTAGTCACTTATGTTTAAAACGCTTCGTGTATATATTTTGGTTCGTCTCCGAAGGAAGTTAGAAAATTTGGATACCAGGCAGAGAACAACTGAAAATGATTTTAACTCCTCCATCGGCTTTGGGAGGAACGAAGAGAAAAATTTTTTTTAAAGATTTGATATTAACTTTTCAAATCTAAATGTGGGTTAGTTTTTAGTTTAACTTCGTTAAACGAGTTGTAGTTTTCCTTCTTTTTTTCCTGTTCCCTTGCAATATGTTATTTTGAATAAAAACTGGTTTCAAGGCAAATTTATTGGCAAATGTTTTTGTCTTTGTGTCAACTTACCCCTCCCAACGTCTCAATTTACCCCGTACCAGTGTAGAGTTGACACAAGGTGTCATCTATCTTGAAATCATGACACAAACTAAGTAGTGCAAAATAATTAAGAGCCCTCATTGTGGTGGTTAGCAACATCATAAGCACTAACCTTATTAATTTTCTGATAGTTTTCTCGTCATCGGTTAGCAAATAAAAAATAAAAATTTTAAAAATGTGTCCAACTAGATCCGGTCTCCCCTACTTCAAAATCAAAATACTAATGAATAATACGCTATATTTTATCTGTAAAAGTGTTAAATGCTCTAACTTAATCATATTTAACACAGTACTGGTTTTGATGTAAATTATTTATTTAACATCCAAATACATTTACCTTTAATAAAGTTATTTTAAACATAGCTATCTAATTTTTAATAATTATTATGCATGTACTAAAAATTAATCGTTTTCTTATTAAAAAACTACTTTTATTTAATTTTATTTATTTATTTTGTAACTAGAGAGCTCTGCCTTCCGATACTATTTCATCCCACAATTTAGAAAACCACGGTTGAAAGTTTTAGAGGCAAGGGATTCGTTCTTCCAACATCTAGAAGACAAAACGGCATTAGTGCCTATTCTTTTGGCGAAAAAAAAAAGAAATAAATAAATCCCCAAGTTTCTTAGTCATTGATATATCTGCAACGTAAGTACTACAATTCCTGTCATTGCAGTTATTAGATGATATTGTTTAGAACGATTTGCATTATAAGTTAGCAAATGGTAAAGCCTTTACCCTCGTGTTCCAATGTAGAGACTTCGATACAAAAATAATTTCCAGAAAATATTTCTGGAAGCAATAGCATAGTATTATGATACGGATCACATGACTCGCTATTTACCAATAACAAAACGAATAAGTCACGAAATTCTTGAAAGTTTATTTTTTATATAGATAATGGGCATATGAGGTTTCTGTTGTTCGACATCGAAAAAGAAACATTTTTCATTTTTTATCATCATGACTATTTTTGGTTAAATCCTTTATTGTATTTTATCCCCCCCCCCCCCAAAAAAAAGAAGAAGAAGAATGAATGAAATTTCAACCCTTCGTCACAATATTTCCTTTAAAGTTCCCCGAATGTAACTCCCAAAGGTGAAAGTAGATAAAGCGAAACTTTTCCTTAAAGATAAGATTTGTCAATATTTGGAATACATATTTTTCCAGCTCTTTCATTCAATTAGAAGAATGGAAAATCTCCAAATATTTGCTCTCATTTTATTCTTGATGCTGTGATCGGAGGTCTTCCCTTTCCATTGAATCACGTTTTCTAATATCTGCAAAATCTTTAGGAGGTTGCAAGTACTTACATTAACTTTTCATTCATCAAAGCATTGTTCTTTATGCATTAAATACCATATGGTACCCACAATATAGTAAAGCATTAGAATTTTTGACAGAAAAAAATAGTGAACATATGATCATTTGAAAAATAATATATCTTAATTTTACAAGCATACTAGCTCAATTTCATTTCTTATTTATACAGTTCTTTAAAGTTCGTGACTCAGACATTTACAGGACTCTATGAATTGAAGTTGCAGTATATGTAGGTAGTATAATTTTGACTACATGTATTTCCTGAAAATAGTCTTCCATACCTTGGTGGCGCAGGAGATTTCATGAAAGGTTTTTGATAAAAGACCGACAACAATTAGTAATCATATAGATATTTTAATTACAATTAATGCTTTCGGTATCAGGATAAACCATACACAAAGGAGTGGTAAAACTAATGAGACAAATTACAGTTCTACCATCATCCAAAGCAAGCTTCCTGGCAGAGTGCCAAGAAGAATCCATTCAGGTTCATGGGAGGAACTGTTGGTACGTGAAAAATGTGCCGTTTTTGTTCTCGCTCTAGTTCGTTTAGAATGTTTGATTTCTTCCGAACTAATGCTATATGCCAATTTATAAATTGTGGTGCTTTCGACGAAAAGTGAAGCTAACGTTCTGATTCGCGTACTAAATAAACGCGGCAAAACAAACTTCCCGAAAACTCGAATGGATTCATTCTTTTCTGACATGCGCAGAAGCGTCCAAATATCAAAAGTCCGTGGTCGAACTGTATGTGAATATTTAGGGCCGTGGGTAAGCTAGTGGTTTGAGTGTTGGAATTGGGTTCAGAACCGGAAGGTAAGGGATTCTATCATGGTGCTAATACCGTGCCCAACGTAGACCGGCAGAATATGTGTTCACTATATGTCTAACCCTTGTATACTCTGAACGGCAAAAATGCATTTTGAAAAAATCTATTTTCAATAAAAGTTGAGCTTTTATTCTGAGCTTGGAAACTGTATGTAGTAGTTTAGTATAGCATATTTTTTACTTGGACAACTAACGATGCAAAATTTTGTAACTCATAATGAACCTGAATGATTGATAAACATGACGTATTTAATAAACAAGTTTACGCATGTACAGGCATATAAATCATAATATTGTTGTTGCAAATGCAACTTGGATTTCCAAGTTCCCCTCGCAGAGAGACCAGGAAATAAGGCTGATAAGGGAGTGCCCTCCGTTTTTGATGATCACTGCTAGGATAGAGGTACGACTTGGTTCACGCATAGCTTATCTATTCGGGTGACACTACCACTAATACCCCACCTTCTCGTGTTTGACCTAATAGTGAAGGGAAGGGAATGAATATTCTCCACTCTCCGGTACCCTCGGGACTTCAGGGGCGCTGGATTTTACATGTATGTATCTCCAAGTGTACATGGGTGGTCTTCAGTGGGGCAGGTATAGAACACCTAACCCTCCGGTTGGAAACCCGACATCCTAACCAATAGGCTACCATGGCCTCATAATAATACTACATGATATATGAAATTATTCAATCTTTGATAGACTACTCTACAGAACATAACATATCGGGCAACGACATTTATCTTCTGAAACTTCAACCAAAGAAAATGTTTGCATTTTGTAATTTCTTGAATGTAATTGCCTTTTCTTTTTTTTCCCTTGTAAATATTTTAGGGTAGCATCTGGTGATCTAATGTAAAAGCATTGGAATTTATGTATACAAAAAATATTTTAGCTAAGCTATAAAAAATTATCCGAAAAAAAAAACCTATAAAGTGTAAACTTAATTTCGAAAACGGCTAACTTTCTCTGAAAAGCGTCTTCAATATTCCTTATGGCAAACCTACACTTAAGAATTTTAAGGTTTCCCCTTTTCAAAAAATGAACAACTTCTGCTTCTTGGAACTTTCCTCTTAATAAGAAAAAGTTCTTTTTAAAGCAAGAGATCCCGTTAATAACTTATGTCAAATTTAATCTTTTGAAGGATAGCCTGAGAAGTTTTACATCTGTTGCCTTCCTCGAAAAAATGTTAAGCTTTCTCGAATGACAAAATTTATCACACGTGGGAGCTGTAATTGTAAAACTTCTTTTCGTTTGTGGGAACATGGTTGAAGAGTAGGGGAGAGAAATTTACTAAAGTCCACTTAATGTTTAATGTACACTGTTAAAAAAACAGGAATTTTCAGATGGATTTTTGACTGATTTTAACGGAAGATTGCAGTAGTGATTCAAAACATGGTTTTTCCTTCCAAAAACGGAAATATCACGTACCTCACGATCATGAAAATACGAGAACGGAACTTTTCCGTTTTACGTTTTGCTGTATTTAAAAGAATCAACGGAGAAAAAAGAAATGGAACGTCTGTCAAGTCACAGGACAATACCGGCAACTTGCTGCCCGGTACTTTTTCCATTATTTTGAGGAGATTTTTTTAGTGTAGTTTTATCCTTAAAACAATGGCTGCCTGCGATCATGTAGCGGCTGTCCAAACGGGCGAAAAAGTGCGTGCAAGCAGAACTTTCATTTTCTGCCTCTTCAGTCAATTGGCGCTGTTAGCATGTACTTAAAAGCAAGGATTTAAAGGTCTAACCATTGCAATATCATTGCGTTAAAGGCTTGAATTTCAAGAAAGATAAACATTTAAGTGTTGAGGGCAAAAGTAAGTATCAAAATACGTTGCAGGGTTATGTATTTGCCATTAAAACGTTTTTAATACAGAGGAAAAAATAAAAAGATCGTTTTTTTTTTTGGTAGTAACACATGCAGACTTTGAAGCTGCTCGTTAAGGACTTTTCATACATACGTATACTTTTATATATAATGAACACAAAGAGAATTTTCTTCGCAATTGGCTGATCATATTATGCTTTCAGATTTATTTTTATTTTGAACGACAATAATTGCGCATAATTTTCTGAAATACATTTATCCTTTCACATTGTGTAGCACAAATAAATTGGCTAGCAGGTTTTTGAAAGCCGTATTGAATAGTCTTTAAATGGTTATTAGTTACTTTATTATTAAGCAATTTTCAATACATTCATACTAATACTATTAAATAACAGCAGGTAAAAGAAAAATGACATAGATTATGATTAGTAAAGTTATTTTCAATATTTGTGTTAATTGAATTGTTTCAATTCTACTTATTGTAAATTTAATTATTACAGGAAACTGGAACAGTTAGGTTGTGAAGTGACTTAACAAATAAAGATTAGTTAAACAATTATGTAATTAAGTAAATGATTAATGCAACAATTTTTTTATTGTTATTGACAGACTAATAGCATAATACTAATAACTAATATTGCATTGTATAGTATAGCTGACTTCAGTTAACTTCAACAGATGGATTATCATATAAGAGTAGCTACTTTTTTTGTACTGGTCTCATCTAAAGCAATTACACTCGTTAAATATTTAGAATAAAATCCTAAAATATTAAGTAAGAAAGGTCAAAGATTATTCCTTTGTAAAAGAAAACGATTCAATAAAATAAACAATCAAGGGGAAATATTTTCAAATATTACAATAAATGAGAAATTAAAAATAACTACTTAAGACCCTTCATTATATGCAGTTCAGAGTTATCAAGATCATTTTTAAACTTGTAACTGATAATACATGGGTGCCAACCCCCTAAGCAAGATGTGCATACTAATAGGTACGAAGTCCCCCAAAAAAGACAACCACCCAAAAGGGTTAAAACTCGATGAAAGCATGCCCCCCTGTCCAGGTGGTGTCAAAAATTCCATCAAAAAATTAAATGACGCAGTCTACGCCATGAACTTCCCTCGTGGACACCCCTGGATAAGAGCAATTTTTCTTTAAATATCCCTTTAAACATTTTTATTTAGATGACATACTCCTTGACAACAAAAAGCAATGAGTATTCTCAGTCGCCATACTCCTTGACAACAAAAAGCAATGAGTATTCTCAGTAGGGTGGGGGGCAGGACCGTCCGAAAACTTTATTTTACACGATCGTCCCTCCACTTTTCAAAAGCCCCCTTCCCCACCACTCTTTCATTACAATAGCTTATTCTCTTATCTGTAAGCCTCCCCCCTTTCACGTCTTTTTTCTTTTTTTCTGGACTACACTGAATATTCTCAATTTTTAATACCAAGACTTTGCAACCGTCATTTCTTCGATGAAATCTACCAAAAGCTTTCGGATTCTCTGATTTTCTGTAACCTGATTTTTCTTAAATTCTTTCTTAAATCCATGCAATGTTTCCCCACTTTTAAATTAGAAATCACAAATACGCTTTAGGGGGCATTCATAAAAGATGACACGCTTTGAGGGGGGAGGGGGGTTCGTGAAATTGTGACAAAGTGTGATAAGGGGAGGGGGTAACAAGAGGCTTATACAACATAGCGTGACGTGTGACAAAAGGGGCAGGGGGTCAAATATATCTGAAAAGATTTTGACATCCTTTATGAACGGTCCCTTAGATAATTTATTTACTTTTCTGTTTTAAGATTCTATGGTGTACAAAATGGGTGTACTCATGAACGCGTGGAAAATCAACAACAAATCTTAGAGGGAAGTCTCCCTTCCTTTTAGGTATTTCAATTGTAACCCTTGTTCATGTGGTGCAAGTTTTATTTTAAAAAGGTACTTTACTAGATTAATAATATAGATTCTCTCTCACTCATTCCACTTTTAACTTTATCATCCTGTACAAGCATAAGAAATTTAAACGTCTCAGAATATATATATATATATATATATATATATAGGTGTAGGAAGTTGTTAAGTATATGAAATTGTCAAAGTTAGTGCCAGGCGCAAATGCAGCACTATGCAGCGAACTTTAATATATTGAAATATAGATGTAAATGAAAAGAAAATGACAGTTCCGGGACATGTAAACTAACATTAACGAAACGTATAAATTGCTAATACAAAATTTAAAAGTCATAAAATAAGAAACAAAAACAAATAACTCTCCTCATCAGTGGGCGGGGAGCATAACGTATTCAAAAGAAACCAAGAAAATAGTCCTACAGGTTTCGGAATGCGTCGCAGAAATGGCATGTAAAAGGAAGTATTGTAAATAAATTAAAGCGACGAAGTTGCCAAATGTGGTGAATAACATAAAAAGGAAACTTTGACGGAAATAACGCAAAAGGCTTTGACACAAAAATTACAAAATTAGACGGACGTGAAACATGCCACCAATACGACGCACCCGCCCATACCTGCAGGACGTTGGCACGTAGCAACGATTATACTCACCTACACCCAGAGATGAGAGGTCCAAAGCTGCGACGACAAAAGCAGAAAACACAAAATATTTTAATTTTTGTTCCGTGTCCGCAAACTCCTGATCAAACGTTCGTGTCGGACATCATCCGCTGCAACACATCCAGGTTGAGGCCTTCCATAGATTTTTAGAGGACTTTAGCCACGACCCTTCATAACATCCACAGCGAACAGCGTCACCAGTACGTCAGCTAGCACGTGCGTCGTACATGCGCACAGCCCTCTTGAATATTTTAACGTAATGTTTAATAAATTCTAGTGGAAAAAGGTTATTATAATAAAGATTTACTGTATTGCTGAAAATTTGTTTATTTAAAAAGATATTATTGTTACAGATTTTTGAAAATCTGTTTAATTGATTAATTATTACGTTAACAAAAATTCTTTTATTTAAATTACTGTGCCAATGTGGCATATGTATCGTAGAAAAATTAAAATCTTTACGTTTGTCGTAAAGATCGAGATTTAGTTTGTCAGTTTCAATATTTATATAGATATCTAAGAAGTTAGCGCGGGTTGCAGTATTATTGGTTTGCCAATAATACTTGTTCTGGCGCCGCGTCTGGACAGCCGCTATGTGATCGCAGGCAGCCATGTTAAAACATTCCATTTCTATTTTAATTCTTTATGTAAAGGTTTATTCATAAAAATTGATAACAAAATGCGTTTTTCATCATTCATCATTGCGTAAATTTGTGGCGGGCCATCAAGCCCCCGGAGGGGCCTTTTACCCAGGGTCTGTGTGAGCAAACGTCGGAAATTATCGATCGGTGCCCGGAGGCATAAACTTCATTGTCCTCGAAGGGCAGGAGGTTGTCCAAATCTGGACGGGGGGAGTTAGTACATTAATTTAATAAAATCGTTAGTAATTTACAATCAGATATGGTTTTTATATTTTTTAAAATTTTATTTATTCTTTTTGGATTTTCTGCATATATGACAATATGCTTTTTTTTTCTACATTAGTGAAGATAAAATATAATAGCTAAAATAATACAGTAGTAGGAGGCTCGAGGAGGAGAATTCCCCGTGGCGTAAGTTACTAAATCTTACTATATAATGAAATGGTCTCCAAAATAGTTCCATCGAACACGACAATGAAAAAGTTTAACAACATGAGGAAAAGAGCCAAGTTTAAGGGAACTCACTCTGACCGTTATTATGCTTTTCGAGGTAAGTATTTAAGTTTTTAACTTAGCGTTGGAGGTCACTCATCATGCTTGTGATCATTAGGGGAGGGTGGCGTTAGCTTCTATTGAGTTTGGGGGTAAAATGCGTGTTTATTTGTAGATTTCTATTAATGCAAGAAGAACTAAAGAAAAAATCGTAGTAAATATAGAACTAGGAATGTTTTTCTGAGTTGTTCTTCAATGTCATAATATTGCAAGCTCTGAATCATGCTCAAAGTAGGATGGGAAACCGGCACTTATTATATATATATATAACATGTAAGCCTCTACAACCTCGCTTAAAGATCCATCAATGTAAAAGACTCTATTCCGGTTTTACCAAAACAAAATGCTCTTCTAATATAGTCTAATAAAATAAAAATAATATTATTTATTAGTCAAGTCAAACAATTTCATTTCAGTAACTATTTCTCTCAAAAATTAAACCGTTTGCGTCACTTTCCTTTAAAATTTTAAAAAGAAAATAAATAAATAAAGAAAGAAAGAAAAAGGAACTATTTAAATGCTCAAAATTAAAATGGTTAATCTAGTCAGTTATTCGTCATTTTTCACATTCAGATTTCTTTTCTTTCTTTTTTTCACAATTTTTCATTCAATAAAAAACTGCAAACGCATTAAAACTCTGCATTTTCCCCCAAATTTTTAAGTATTTTTTAAAAAACCGTTATAGAAGTTTTGGACTAAAAAGTTCCTTTTTAAAAAAACGTTATAAATGTTTTAGATTAAAAAGTTTCCTACTCATTGCGTTACTTATTAAGTTTTACCAAAAAAAACATTCAATTGTCCCGCAGACCTTGGGGCGATTGACATAGAAAATAATTACTAGTTCCCGTTGAGGACGTCCTTTATAGGTACCATTTTTTTAAAACGCTTGCATTATTTCTTGAGATGTAACAGTCAGGCTCAATATGAAAAATGTTTCATAACTCCACGTCTCTGAAGCGATTGCCGTCAAAAACTTATCAGTACTAATTCCCAGCGGAGAATATTAATTACCAAATTTTGTCCGATTTCGAACGTTAATTTCTAAGTTAGAGCGTACACAAATTAGTGTTCACCTACTCATACATGAACTGAATTTACAAAAATTGTCAAAAGGTCCTCAGTACTTCTTAAAATGATGAGAATTCATGAACGGAAAAAAGTCTCGAATCCAGTTACTTCTTACTGTGTACTTCAGATGAAGAAAAAAAAATGAACCAAAATTATGGTAGATTAATTGCAGTACTCACAACGTCATAACAGTAGCAATTTAATTTGTTCACACATTTAACTCTAGATAATGTGTCCAAAATTTTAAAACAGATGAAACTTACTAGAACACCATTCCAGTCTCCTGTGACATGAAGAACCAATACGATTAATTTATGTGACTGTCGTAGACGTTACCAGATATTCATTTTACACTTCTATATACCTGGTTTACTACTATATATGGCTTACTTCTATAAAAATTCCTGAATTTGCTGCTAGTTTCACAAATATTGCGTGCCTTCCTCTTTGTTTATATCAGAATCTTTCGTTATGTCGTTTGCAATTTGAAAAAAAAAGGAGAAAAAAGAAAGAAAGAAAAAGAAAAGAAAAATGTTCGAACATGTTTGTTTGCTAAATTCTGTGATACAAAGCTTAGGTAAGTATCTACTTGAAATTAAGTAAAGAAATGCCAGCTTTTCTATGTTTCTTTCTTCTTTTTTTACTAAACATATATTCAGTAGCCATGGGCAAACTGAATGAAGAAATTTAATGCACTTAGCTGAAATATAAATATTTTTTTAAGTTGCGATTAAAATGCTTCTCTATCTTCCTTTTCCTAAATTCTAGATGAAAAATTCAAGAGCCTCACCTGTTTAGCTGTGGTAAAGTTTTTAATTAAAAGTGATATATCTTTTTGGTTTTAATGCCTTTAAAGAAACTTTATTTTATTATTTTATGCTTTTAAAAACCAACTTACGTCGTGAATCAAATTAAAATGGGTAGCTCTAAATTCCATTTAACCTAAGGCGACAAAAAAAGTTCTGAGTTTGCTCATGTGAAAAGTTTTCAAAAATGCGAGTTTAGTTGCACTGAATGTTCTTTTAGCAAAAAGTAAATAACTAATTAAATATAGTTCAAAACAAAATTTTTAACATTGTTTTTGTCGCCAGTTTCCCTAAGGAAACTTAAGTAAGCGAATTTAATTTCTTATTCCATGCGTCACAACTTTAAAGTTCAATATTATAGCCTTAAATTGGTTTTAAAAAAATACCAATTCATGACGAAAGCTTTGATGGCACAGTAAAAGTTACGATAGACTTTGTATGTTACCACATACATAATGATTCCAATTGTACATGTATATGATTAGAACAAAACAATATTATTCAATATTAGTATTTCATATCTAAAGTCATCCTTCGTGCAGAGAGTTGCTAGGCCTTCATTGTTGTGAACACATAGGATTGTAAGTGACAAAGGAAAAATTTTGAGCAAAATGAGAGCCAAGTTTGAATCATATTGGAGTTTCCTTTAGTAGTCTTTCTAAATCGCGCTGGATGATACAGTTCAACCACGGAATTTTGACTTTTGGACGCTTCTGCGCATGGCAGAAAACAAGAAATCCATTCGAGTTTTCGGGAGTTCGCTTTGCAGGTGCATTTGTTTAATACGCGAATCAGAATGTTTTCTTCTCTGTTTGTTGAAATCAACTGAATTTATATACTACCATATAGCATCAGTTTGGAAGAAATGAAGTATGCTAAACGAACTAAAACGAGAGCAAAAACGGCACATTTCTTGTACCAGCAGTTTCTCCCTTGAACATGAGTGTATTCTTCTTGGCACTCTGAAAGTCAGATCGCTTTGGTTGATGGTGGAACTGTAGCACCTGTTACCGGGCTCACACTCATATCTCTTGAGACAAGACATGTAGGTGTGCCTCCTATCATTTCTACTAGCTATGTGCAAGCCTTCAATTTGGCTACTTAAACCTCTTTGCTTCTAGCTGCATCTTATCTTGAGTTCTACTGGGCGGCCTTCATTTCTCAAAAGACGAAGCTAATAAGGAAGCGTAAGGTAATGAAATTTTCTTCTTCAGAGCTAAAACCCCGTTTGCTTTTTGAAGGGATTCCGCTACAAAGGAAGCTCGTTCGTGCAACATTTATTTGATGCAAGATTACTAAAAGGATAGCGAGGAAATTCAAACAATGTTTCTTTCTACTTGAAGTCTCTCTCTCTCTCACTCATGCGTTAATTTTGTATTGTAATATATTTAGGTGAAAAAGGGAAAGATACTGTCAGCATTTCATAAAGGGGCAAAGCAGGGACATTTGATGGGGACAAAAGGGAAATAAATATCACTTCAGTTTTGCATATTCTTTCTGAACCATTCCACGAAAAATATCCTGTACGTGCGTACTATACTTTAGTAAACATTACACTCCCTCCGTCCCAAATTACTTTATATTTACATTACGTAGCCAAAAAGAATGGGACATTTTTTTTCTTTTATTTTTAATAAAAAAATTCTAGAGAAGTATAAGACAAAATTTCACAACTTGAACCATATAACAGACATGCTTCACTTCACACTATCCAGTAAAAATTTCATCACGCATGCATTTAAGGGGCCAACAACAAGTTTAAGAAACGAAAAGATGTATCTGATTATTCTCTGCCGCACAATGCTTGAAAATGGCCCTAAATTTCAGAGAAGAATTCACTTGCTACGTACAATATTTCTACTTATTTTCATAAAACTAGAAAGCGTGTTCACGAAGTTCTAATCATTTCTTTTCAAAATGTCAATTTCCCCAGTATGTTTTCGGCCTATAACGCGTAAAATTTTTCACGGAATCTCACCAAACTTACAGAAAAGTTGAGAACACACAAGAGTAACATCATACTGAAATTAGAAATCAAGTAGTAGATAAACAGAAGAGTAAGTATTTGATAAATTATGAGCATTTGAAGGAGGCATTTATTTACGCACATACGCAAAAGATAGAAGTTTTTAACTTCTTAGCTTCATACCCAAAAATATATCATACTCAACTCATAAAACAATTTCAGATGAAAATCTTGAAAGTTCCAAGATATCGGAAATTTAGTGAGTTGTTTCCTCCATCACAAAGTTCTGACGAAAGAATGAGGTTCCCTAACTCCACGTATGGCTGTCCCTTATCGGTTTTAAGTCTTCAGTGATTTATCTGCATTTGTTCCACTTCTTAGCATTTTCTGCTTTGGAGCAGTAGGTAACCCTAAAATGGGAGTAACGTATCGTACTTTCAGTATTTAATGAATTTTGTTCTAATGTATGAGGGAAATGTTTTCTATCAGTCTTTTAAACTATAATTTCATGAATATATTTAAACGCTATTTAAGTAAGCAAAATCAATTTTGCTCTTTTTAATTAAATTACTGATCTAAAACTACTAATAAGATGATTGTTGGAATAATAGCTCAAGGCTTTTTATGATACAGATATGGACTGTTCGAAGAGAATCAAACGTTGAAAAAGGGAATACATTAGACTAATGGAACCCCTAGGCGTCTTCTTCCTATTATTTCAGAACATTGATGACTTTTTAGCTTCCTAAAAGAAAAGGAAAAAACGTCAAATTCCTTTGAAATGAATATTACATAAAAAGGCAGGGACATTTAATAAAATTGAACTTCCATGTTTAAAGTAGGACCGTTTTTTCCCTAGCATGAAATGTAACATAAAAGATAAACCACCGTTTTTAAGAAAAAATATTTGTGCTGAGATAAATGTTCTACGTTAAATTGGGAAATCTGGTGGCAGGCCTCCTTTGAGGTATTTCTTTTGGTGTAAAATAACTACACTTCTATCAAAAAGCAATTTTCGCAAAGATAAAGAAGGGAAATCTGAAATTCATGAGTAGGAAAATTTTTTGTAAAATACGTGCATTCAAATACAGAGGTACACGTTTTAAACGATTTTCATGGTCAATACAGAAACAATTTAGAAAACAATTTTTCGATTTTAAATGTTTAATTTTATAAATCTCATTCTAAGATGCTTTTCTACATCGAGTTTTCTATGAAAATAATGCCTTTTCTAGCATAGAGAGATAAATGTTGGCCATCTCTTCTTAAACAGCTTTCCACGTCAATGTCAGGAGTGTTACATGTCAATGTCTGTGTATAACATGTTTTTTAAAAGTATACAATCACAGAAGTCCTCAGGTGATGCGTCAGGAGATATAGCAGGGGCTTCGGAGAAATATATGACAATGATAGCCGCTTTTCTCTCTTTTTTTTCCGGGAAATTAGGCGTGGATTGTGATGTGTGGCTGTTTGCAGTTCTACACCTGATGCAGTTTAACAAATTGGCTGCAATATGGGTAAAGAACTGGTGTTTCTGGTTTGAAGGGAATTAAAGTTTTGGTAGTATGTTTATCTTGATACTTTCATCAGTTTTCTTATTTTTCATTTGCTGTTACATGAAAATCAAGCCACAATTATGAATTTTTTCATCAAACTTTCTCTTTAGAAAAAATATGACAAACTAATTTATGTATGTCGGGGTATATTTTGAGCATTTTTTTTTTGCTCGAAGACGGTAGAGGGACAATGATGTTTCAGTCGTAATAACAATATGACTTATTGTAGCTCTCGGTATAGAATAACAGAAAAAAACAAAATGCATTTACAGCGCTTTATATTGACTAGATTTAAAGAAGTATCTTTGTAGAGTGCAAAAATGAAACCTGCCATTCATCTAGTCCTCAAGATACCACTATGCACGTAAAGAAAAGTTGCAGTTGTCAAACATAAGGACTAGATTCAAGAAAGTCTCTTTCTAAAGTGCAGCAATGAAACCTACCATTCATGTATTATACAAGATCACTACTATACACGTGAAGAAAAGTTGCAGTTGCCTAAATGGTAATTTATACTTGCGCAAGAATATTAACTGTACAAAATAATTTATGCACAAAAATAACTCTTCTTTCTATTAAACCAAACTCGTGTTAAAAAATGTGCGAGCACCCTCTTTCTCGCACATTCAAAGTGTTGAGTTTTACAAAATTAATGATGAAAATTTGAAAGAACTTCGGAAAACAAGTTTTCAACAAGCAAAATCTCTAAGAAGTTGCTATAAAAGTGCTCACATTATATCTAATGTAATTATGAATGAAGGATTTTTTGCTTTTTTGCAAATGTATAATTCATGCTTCGAAAAACATTTTTTTTTTTTTACCTTCGACGTCATGACCAATTTAGGCTTTCAAAAAGAGCAATAATTCTTGCCATGATCTTTATAAAGCATTTACTTGGTTAAAACTTGGAAAGTTAAGAATTTCAAGGTATTTTTTTTTTCATCAAATCTAAATATAAGCGCTAATAGTGCAATATCTTGCAAACTTTTAACAGACATATTTTTGATCATGGTTAACACTTTTGTGCTAGTGTTGGGCAAATAAATACAATTTTTAAATTTAACAATCTTGGCGGCGCAAAGAAATCTTCAAAAATTATTAGAGGGAAACCAATGTCTGACTTAGTTTAACTGACTTTAGTATTTTGGTCTTATTTAAAACAATTATTCCTTATATTATATGAGATTCAAACATGGTCTTGCACATAAATAGCTACTAGAGCAATTTTAAAAATAGTCCCTACAATTAATTTCTAAAAACTGTTTAAAAAATTAGACAACCTTATGCATCTTTCTCTTTAGGAACTATACAGAAGAACCTCACTTAACCGGTTCCGGAATAAGTGGAGTTCGCTTTATCCGGCCCATATTTTCAAAATACAAAAATAGTTTTCAGAGCGCTAGTTATATGGAAGAAAAGGTGCAGCAGTACTCGAGTGAATTTTTCCAGGGAATTCTTATCCCCTGGACAAAAGCGAAATTCCGATGTCTGAGAGAGGGAGGGGGGGGGGGGGGTGGAGGTGTTCTGGGGGAATTCCCGTACGGGTGATATGAAATCAAGTGGGGTATTGGCTAATTTCAGGTGCAGTGGGTTAGTCAATTCACCCTGCCAAACGCTTGATAACTGGTATGTAACTCTCAAAGTAACTACTAAAACGCAAAAAAAATCATCACAACTCCAATCTGTCTTTTAAATTGCGTAATATATCTCCCATTTTTTGCTATCCCCCGCTTTAACCGTATTTTTACTTAAGGTTTACCATCGTCCCTAATTAAGCCAGTTAACAGAGATTCTACTGTATTATGCTTTCCTAAAGTGTAAAGTATTTTTCTTCTGATAAGAACTCCACAATGCCAAGTCTGCTAAATAAGGAGAGTAGAAAGGCACTTTATCGAAGATAAAAGTAGTTTTTAAAACATTAGGGTATTACCGAATTCTTTAGAGAAAAAGTTTAAAAAATGTAACTTTTTTTTGTTTGACAAGTACGAAAAGATGCAGGAAAGCACTTGTAAAAAGTTCCTTTCTTTCTTTGCTTACTTAAAAGAAAATTAATTGCGGGACTAAAGCAAAAAAAAAAAAAAAAAAAATCTAGCGTCACATGAACCAAAAAGTTCTTTTTTTTCTGATAAAAAGAATAAAAATTAATTTTTTATTAGCTTAGTAGAAATTAACCACAGCATCCATCATTTGATTTAAGGTTTTTTTAAAAGAATGTTATTTTTTAAGGGGACCTGAAAAAAGCAAAACGGTGCTTCCCCCTTCCATATGTGCCTATGCATGTCTCTATTCGAGTATGAGTTACGTTCCGTCAAGCCTATGGCGACTTGGATTCTTAAGAGACGAAATTGACACCCCCCCCCCCCACACACACACATATGTATATATTTATTCATTTTCTGTTCACCTGTGTATTATAAATCTGTGAACGGTGTGATAACGAATTATGGAATTTGAGACGTTTTTTAGTGACGTGTCACAAACACCGCGCAAAAAAACGCAAGACCATTGTCAGAGTGAAAATATATTTCCTTACGTATTCTATTGTAAATGATATGAAATTTTACATGAAATAAATTAATAAACGTATATCCTTCCCTACTATCTTCACATAATACTAATCTAACTCTCCGTAAAGTTAAAAAGAAATGTTATTTGCAACAATTCTTAATATATATTTATTTTGCTTTTCAATAAAGGCAAATTAATAGCAGCGAAAAGCGTATTGTGTCACTGTATCTTCATCAATGTCGACAACGACATTTTTCCTCCGTCGTAATAGACTATTGCTAGGTCATTAAACTAACATCGACGACGTATGTCACCCGTTGTTTGTCATTGTGCTATCCTTCGATAACGCAGTCAACAGATCACGGTCGTCTGAGTGAAAGCCAATTTTAATGATGCAATAAGGAACACAATCAGTCAATGCAAAGGCGTGGTAATTAAGTTATGCAGGACCAATGAAGCGCATTGAAATGGCCCGCCGCTATTGCGCTTGGTGTGAATACATCTTCAAACCTTTCTACGAGTAATGGATGTTGTCCGGTTGTTTAGTTTCCATTTTATTCGCATGGAATAACTTTGATCTGCAATATCCAAAGAATTATGAAATTCGTATGGTGAATGCTGCTATATTTTCAGGGGGAAAAAGCAGGCTTAGTTTTGCAGTTGTAAATATTAATCATTATTAAAAATAAAAGAAATTATATGGTTTTATAAATTTTACGGTGGTTTTTTATGTGCACAACTTAAATATTCACAACTTTAAGTAAGCAAATTTGTGAATATAGAAAGCAAAAGTTACCAACTTGTATGATTTAATCATATTAATGGCTTTATGTGACATATGCTAGTGGTATTTTATTCTTTCTTCTTAGTTAAAACTTTTTACAGAAATATCTGAAGAAAGCATACAAGACATTTTCCCTCAAGAGCTTGGTTTTATTTAAATCAGGTATTTGGTGGGAAATTAATATTAATGAAGATAAAAATACATTTTGACTGAAGTTAAATGAAGCGAAATACAGGGTGTTCATTAATTATTGTTGGGGTTTCCGTACCTCATAACTTTCGAATAAAAAATATTACGCAAAAACCGATTACGTATTCGTAAATTACAACTCAAAGAATGTTATTAATGATATTAAAAAGCTTAATGAATTTGCACATGTCTGCCCTTCGTGGCTCGTTACACATCGAGACGAAATTCGATTTCCCTCCAAGTGTTCTCCAGCATTTGTGGGGTAACATTTTGGATCGCAGTAACAATTCTGCGCTTCAGGTCATCAAGGGAGGGGACAGGGGGTCTTGTACACAAGGTTCTTGGCAAACCCCCATACAAGGAAGTTCAACAGTTTTCGAAAAACCGCAATATACACATTGCTTTTTTATTTATGACGTCATAATTACCCAGACTGCAAATGCGCTAAGAACGCATCGTTGCCACGTAAAATTCTTTGAGTTGTAATTTACGAATAGATAATCGGTTTTTGCGTAATATTTTTTATTCGAAAGTTATGAGGTACGAAAACCCCGACAATAATTAATGAACACCCTATATTTTGCAAGTCATTTTTCATTACACGCGTTGCATCGTTCTTTTTTTTTTTTTTTGGCAAAAGTTATTTTTGCGACTGCTAATCTGTCTGAAATCGATAAATACGGCTTTCATTTTTTTATCCTATCAATTTTGGCATATATAAAATATTTTTATCAATATCTGCTACTTTGTTACGAAAATCTTTAGGAATATCCAAATTGCTTTCTCGGAATCATCTTGTTCGTTAATAATTATTTCCCTTTGCGAAACTTCAAAGGTAATTATAAAACTGATGGTAATACATTACGAGTTTTTACTCATCATTCATCAGGTTTCTCTGAAACAATGAAAATGGGGTTTTGTAATCTGAGATCTTTCATCATTCAAAATTTTACGCGAAAGAAGAAACTAATTAACCGTTTCATGCATTTTAAAACTCTCTTGCGTTTTAATAATTAGCGTGAAAATTTTGTACCCGTTTTCCATCGAAGATTTAATTATCTTTCTTAGTAAATTACCGATCCAAACTGTTGAAGGTATTTCGTTTTCTTTTAAAAAGTTAATGGATTTTTATTTCAGGCAATCCTTTTACATTTCAAGAAATAACGAGAATATTAATTGAAAGCAAGGAATTGTATGTAATATTTTTGTAGTTGTATGCGTTTAAAATCAAACTAATTAAGTTTAATTTGCAAATGCATTAACGGATATGATGTTTGGACACCTGAAAAAGCCATGTTAGTCTCAAAAATGAGCAGGCATTTTTCATTTTAAAGATTTGGAAAATGACATTTTTACTCGTTAAATACATTTTATAGATAAAATATAAAACAGTTTGAAATTTTGGTTAAAATATATGCAAATCACAAAATATTTTTTCATAATTTTTGCTTTATATGAATTTTTATTAATCCAAATTTTTAACAAGAACTTTTTTTTGACTATTTCTTAGCTGCAATGAATTTTCTTCTACTGCAATGAGGAAGCTGCTTGTATTAACCAATTTAAGTTTTCTTTTATTAAAGAAAGCTTCGGGTCTTTTTCTTCTTCCTCTTACACTGTAAAAAAAAAACAGTTCAACATTGCACCATAAATATGGTGAAAGCTGAAGGGCTGCTAATGATTGAACCAAAATCATGGTTCAAGAAAAAATGCGAAATCTGAAGTTACACCTTTAACTACAATTTCGGTTCAGCCTTGAACCAAGAAGACGAACCCTGCACCCGGCCGGAAACAGAAAGCCGCCATGTTGCCAAGCTGTGACTTGAATGATTTATTTTTCAGAACAGTAAAAGGTAAGTAAACTTCGATGTAAATATAATTTTTTGTTTATATTGTCTTGTTTTCTGTGTTTTTAAGTCTTAATACGCACAAAATAGGTTGTAAAGCCTATTTTTAGCCTACTTTCCCGTAAAAGTAAAAAAAAATAATAATAAAGCATGAAAGAAGGCTTAATGTATCGTGAAAATATCGTTAAAAATCAAGAAAAGTCAAAAATAAGTGAAGTAATTAAAAAAAGATTGAAAAATAAAAAATTTGAAAGTAGGGTTTTGAGATGGGGAAAAGTGTGTCTGTCGGTCTGTCGGTCTGTCTGTCTGTCGGTCTGTCCCCCCCCCCCCCTAATAACTTTTGAACGAATAGTCCGATTCGAAAAATTATTTTTGCATTCGAAAGATCTCTGCGAGGATATCTCATTTCCATATTTTACTTTTTGATTTGAACAATTTTTTGTTCAATTTTGAACAGTTCAAAAAAATTTAACATTAGCGCATATGGACAAAATTGAAGCAAATTCTGTAAACTCTGGGCACAAGAGCCAAGTTCCTATTGCAAGCTTATTGAAAGGAATTCTCGGCGTGAAATATTGATTTGAACAGTTTTTGTTCATTTTTGAACAGTTCAAAAAATTAACACAGAGCTTACGGGGAAATTTCAACCCTATATAAAACCTGATCTAACGGACCGATTTGCTTGGAACAAACTTTATCGGAAAGCTCTTATAACGTAGAACATGTAGAAATAGAAAGTTTATCCAGACCTTACGAGCCTATTTTGCTATGAAATTTTTTGATCGGGATTTTCAAGGATATTTCTCAGTGACTCAATGAGTGAAATAATGAATGAATGAATAAATGAAAGGGTGAAAGAGTAAATCAATGAATAAATGAATGAGGAAAAGAATGAATGAATAAATTATTGAATAAATGAAAATATAAATGAATGAGTGAATAAATACATGAATGCGTAAATGAATGAATAAACACTTGAATGAGGTAACGAATGAATGAATAAATGCATGGCTGAATAAATGAAAGAATGAATGAGTGAGTGAATGAATATGTATTATCCGTTGAAAAAGGTATACTTTCAATAATTAGAACTAAAGATAAATAAGAAAGAGAGAGAAAGAGATAGCTAGATTATAAATTTGAATTTGGTGTATACGGGAAAGTAGGCTCGTATAGTTCTAGACGGAACTTCTTGTTAAAATGTTGTTATCATAAACCGATCATGTCACCTTTAACGTGAAATTGACAAGTTAACTTAATTCAGAACTTTCAACCTGTGCAGTTTTACTTAATTATGCTTCAATATTTAATTCTTTATTTACCTAAATTATTAATCATTCACCCACATACATTTTACTTTCGGCTCCCCTGGTATACCTTTAAAGTTGTCACGTTGACTTGTTCACATTTTAAAAATTGCATCTAATCTATTCTCGGGATTTTTACTCTAAATCTTTTCATTTTTATTACCAACATCACGTTTCTACGGCGTTACCTTTCTAGATCCACCTCTTACTTTTTATTTCATTACCTGTCGGTGTCTTTTTGAAATTTATTAAACTTATTCGTTACTCGACCCCTTTTGCACAATTTTTACCCGTAGATTTTATCAAGGGCGTAGCCAGCGGAGGGGGTTCGAACCCACCTCCACTCCTTTTCTGAAGTTTCACATGCTATAAATGACAATTTGAAAATTAAAAAATTAAAACATTCTGATAAGAAAAACTCATTTGTTTAAAATTCAGTTCTTATGCCTCATTCCGTTCCCGTAGCCGAAAAGGCTAAAATTTCTAAAATTTTACATGAAAATTTGAAAATTAGAGAGTAAAAAATAGTCGGATTAGAAAGCACTCATTTGTATAAATGTAGTTAGTTGTATTTTGATTCAAAGGCCATACACAGGAAAGTAAGGGGGGGGGGGAGATAGAATCCCTGAATTTTTTTACATGCTCTGAATGATAATTTGAAAATTAAAAATATTCTGATTAAAAACACTTTCTTCAAATTGCCCCCCCCCCCCCCCCCTCGAAAAACAATCCTGGCTGTTTCTTTGATTTGTAATGATTCTTACTTCCGAATCATTTAACGAGCTATTGCACCCAGATCAGGTAAACCCGGCTTTCTATTAAAAATATGTCCACTATAGGAATTCTTTGAGAAATTGGGTTAATTTTGCGTGATTTTGGAAATAGCAGTTTCGTTGCCTTTAACGTTAAATTAACTTTTTTTTTCAAAATTTTCAACCTGTTTATGTTTACTTTATCTTGCTTCAATATATGCTTGCTTCTTACCTGATTTAATACTTCCCCCCATGTATTTTACATTTTGATCCATTTGCTTACCCTTAAAGTTGTAACAATAGCTTGTTTTCGAACTGAAAATTGCATGTTTTCTCAAGATTTTTGCTCTAAATCATTATTATTTTTCCCTCGTTACTACCGAACCAATTTTACAAGCTGTTACTTTTCCCTTTTCTGCTTTTTACATCTATTTTTTTAAATTAACTACTACCAGTGGCGGATCTTAGGAAGGACACAAGGAGCATTTGCCCCATCCAAAGAGAATGTTGAAAAATTCGCAATTAATCTATTAAATATTTTTTACACATTTTCTGCGCTTTAACTACATTAATTAGTTTTAAGGCATCGTAAAAAACAGTAAGATTCCTAAAATAGTTTTATTATAAAAATATTGTCGAGGAAGAACTACTTTTTACTTTCTGATGCAGATAATGTCAATGAAACATTGAATAGACAGCGTGCAAATCAGATACGCTGTAATGTCAGTTCTTTTATATATTTACAGGGTGAAGTCTCAGTCTTAAGTGCCACGAACTACTGCACGTTTTAGCCTTGGAGTAACATCTGTGCCGGAACCCCCCAATATTTTTTAATTATTGTTATTATTATTTGTGCATTTCATATTTTTCAATTTCACTTCTGGGCATATGTTTTCAGTCATCTTTGTATGCATATAAATAAATTTAATATTTTTGATGATAAAGAGTGTTGTAATATGTTTTTGAAAAACAAAGTTACATAATAATTCAGAAATTTAAAATGTTCGATTTCAATTACACTTATAAGCGAAAATTGAAATGCCATTTTTGATAAAACTATCTGTTGACGAGCATAAAATATTGTACATATATTGCAAAAACCTTCCTTATGTGGCCTAAAAAAATTAACAGTGACTTATATTGCAATTTTGAAGAACACAGTTACTTAAATATACTGAAACTTTCTGATACAGTGCATTGGGATGTTGATATGAATAAATGTATAACTAAATACATTAAAATATATGGAACAATGAATCAATGATCGAAACGCATAAATCTGTTCTTATAACTAAATCTAATAATTAGCAAAAACTTAAGTTAAATTTATAGATTAAAAAATAGAAAATTTGCTTGGCAAATTAAAATTGGTAATAAGCTTTTACCTGTTTTACGCTTGAACATAAAAAAATATGTTAAAGTATTTATGTTAAAAGTCACCATTGCAACAAAAAATGGTGCAGCTCAAACTTCACTTTCATAATAATATAACTCTGGCTAGTAGAAAGTCCATCATTATGGTTCATAGTTGAACCAAGATAGCAGTTAAAATAAAATCTATGGTTATGGTTCAAAGTGAAACCATAATACTGGTTAGAAAAAAATCGATATTATGGTTCAAAGTTGAACCGTAATACTAGTTAGAAAAAAATCCGTTATCATGGTTCAAAGTTGAACCGAAATAATGGTTAGAAAAAATTCTGTAATCATGGTTCAAAGTTGAACCGTAATACTGGTTAGAAGAAAAATCCGTAATCATGGTTCAGTGCTGAACCACATTCATGGTGAAACTAGTAAACCATAATAATGGTTCAAATTAGTACCAACTGTTGGTTGCAGCTGCATTTCACCTATTTTTAGTGAAAGGTTGAACCAGATTTTTTTACAGTGTAGGCACCATAGATGATTCTCGGCAAAGGCAGTCTCAGTCAATTTTCTCCATATGGACCTGTTTGTAGCTACAATACTGTATCTTTACGACATTACCGAGCCATGTCTTACATGGGCTGTCTCTCTTTCTCTTTCCCTCAGGCCCTCCAGGTCAAGATCATCTAAAAAACATTTTAAGTTAACGGTGTATTTGGTGATAATACATATCGAAAATAAAAACTTTTGTCTTTTATTTTTAGCAGCAGCTTTAGTATTAAGAAAAAATAATGCACTTTGTTCTAAAATTTTATGTTTAAATTTTGCACTTAAATATCAAAATGTAATATTCCCTTACATCCAATCATCATATTACTGAATAAAGCAGATTAGAGCTGTTTTGATTTTCTGTAAAATTGCCTTAGCTCACAAAGCCAGTTTTCCAGGCGGGACGAAAAATCAAACACGGCATCATATTTTATTCAGTAATACATTATTAATAGACATAATTCTATTGACGGATGTATTGAGATGCGATATACTTTTAATTTAAAATACAATTTCCTGCGGACTCAATTCGTGTAGGGCACTATAGTATAAAAGGGAAAATTGTAGCAGCTGGAAACTGGATATTAACTTTCAAGACATTCGTCAATACTTCCAGGTTCATACAGCTCAAAGTTCTAAATAAATTTGTCATCAAAGAAAAATTTATGATAAGAAGCTAAAGAAAAAGCAAATTTTCGTTCCTTTGCCGATACTTGCAATTCAATTGTGGCTGCAGAACGGAATATCACAATCAATCTTGGCAAAATCATCAATTTGGGGAGGTTAAAATTACAGGGAATATTGTTAAATTGAAGGCGGTTTACATTTTACTGTTTGCAATTTATGAAGGACGCCCAAATATTTTCTTTACAGAGTGATTTATTGTTGTTTCGGACATTGCTGCAACGAGGATTTACTGCATAATGAACTTTTTTTAAAAATTCTCCTGAGAAGTTTGTTGAGAAAACACAAAAATCACGCAAACTTTTGAAAGCATAATAGTTACCAAAAACTACAGATGATTTTATTAAAGAATACAGCGGTAAAAACTATGTGTCCACGCACAGAAAAATATTACAAAGAACATAAGAATTTTTGAGTCTTAGTTCTAAAGATACTAAACTACTGCTAAGTATATTATGCATTACCTCATAGCAGTTTGAAATTTGTCACCTAAATGAAGTTCTGCCTCATTATTTTCAGCAAAAGAGGAAATGTGTCACCGTTCAGTGAGCTTAACGGAATTAAAGCTTCCTAAGTAAGATTAATATGCTGCAGAGCTTCTAAGAAAGGCATAAGCCGGAAAATTTCAGATGAATTCTCGTAGTATGTTTTGTGTTACGTGTTTAATGTATATTACTTACATACTCCTTTCCCACACGTGAAATCAATTGCCATTTCTCAACATTGAGTTTGCGGCACGTCCTTGTGCAGTTTTAACTCGCTGCTATGTCTAATCTTTACATTAATGCTTATTTAGTAAATTTGTTATAATTTGCATATCTGAATAATTATCAAAATTATCTTATGTTACTGACTTACTTAATGTTTATTTTATATTCGCAATCCTTGCCGCAGGACTCATACGCCCCAAGTCATTAAATCGCGCCTGGCGGTGTCGGTGGATTTTCAAGATGCAGAAAATCGTCTGCTGTCATGCCGTATGATTATGCGGCATGTAAAAGATCCCTGGAGTAGATGGTACCCCTGGCTTGTATACTCTCGGCTAAACTAAATACCTAGCGCAATTTCTCATCAATAGAGTCCGGATCTTCAACCCTGTCAGGTGAAGAAACTGGACGTCAAAACTCTTATGCGGCGATGGTACCACACTCATTGTGGTGCCACTAAAAGAGTTGGTACCAATGTCTGGGCAATTCACTAGGCCTGCAGTTGGCAGAAGCCAATTCAGCAGCACCATAAGAAAAAAGAATGTTCCAAATCCTGCTTAATGTTTCTAAAATAATTTGATGTATAATGTTCCATTCCACTCAGTGCAATTTCAACATCCATTAAGCTTTTAACGATACGATGAGTGTACTTTCTGTTTTGCTTTCAAAGTCATAACATTAAATGATCTACGGTAGCATTTAAGGCAAGTGAAAGAGACATTACATTAAACATCTAATTTTATGGGGGAATACAACACAAATCTTGCTTAAATTATAAAAAGTTGGACAAAAAATTGTCTTTTATGCAAAAATTGTGTGATTTCAGGAGACAGCCAAGCTTGAATTTCAATAGTGTAGTAAATAAAATCCATAAAAACAGCCTGTATTATAGATAAAAATAGAAGGCAGAAAAAATGTGTAAAGTTTTGATCGTATTCTCCCCACCTCTCCTTTTGTTATTGCATTTTCTTTTTTATTATTGAAGTCATGATAAAGTTATCAGACAAAAAGAGTGGGGAGAGGTGGGGGAGGATATTATTTTCTGCATGTTAAAATAAAATATATTCATCTTTCATGTCTCAGAGAGAGAAAAAAAAGATTGTTGAGGGTAACTATTTCGAAGTTTCACTTTTGTTTTACCTCGTGACTTTTTTTTTTTTTTTTTTGAAATAAAAGTTAAGTTTAAAAAATTTAATTTTAGAAACATATATTAAGTATTTATGATGAGCATATTTTTATTACATAAAAAGGCAATTTTTTGTCCAACTTTTTAAGGTTTCAGCAAGACTTGTGATATATTCCCTCATGAAATTAGATGTTTGATGTAATGTATCTTTCACTTGCCTTAAATGCTGCCGTAGATCATTTAATGTTATGACTTTGAAAGCAAAACAGAAAGTACACTCATCGTATCGTTAAAAGCTTAATGGATGTTGAAATTGCACTATTGGGAAAATATTTTACTGGTAGCCATTTCAAATAAATTGATTGCTTCTATCATTTGCCAAAGGAATGCTCGTAAATATTCCTCTATAATGGTTTCACCACCAAAAGTGTTGCTCTCCCCCTCCCCCCCCCCCCAAAAAAAAAAGTTTGAAAACGAGCATCATTATTGTTAAGTCAAGCTTTTTAGAGAAACCAAACTACAATAATGGAAAAACAGAAAAACTTGATATTTAAAGAATTTTACATTGTTTTTAGTAATAATTTTTGTAATGCCTAAATTATACAGGATGTTCTGAAAGAGATGTGGCAAAAAGAATAGAGGGCTTTAGCAAATATTATTTGTTTTCGTGGGCACATCACCACGGTAGACAAAATAAAGTAATATTTTTCTGTTCCTAATGAGACCATGAATGAAAATCAGAACTTGTTGGAAGTATTATGTGGTTTGATATTAGCTTGAGGAGCAGGGCTAAATTTTTCCTTAACTACAACTTTGGTCAATATATATTAGAGTAATACGATTACACAACAAATTTGAACTTTTTTTTCTGTCTTGATGAAGCTGTGATTCTATAAAAATAAAAGGTGCTGGATTCAAGTATCAAAACTAAAATGGTCCATCACGTACTGTGTTTGTTGGAGAACTACTTCTCATATTTATACAATTTTGTTATAGAAAAATGTAACCAGGGCTTACTTATTGAAAACAAAAACACTAAAATCATTTTTTTTTTTGACCGATTCTTCTTGTAGGTTTAGATCAGTTGGTGTGTGCCCTGATAACAGATTAGCAACATTCAATTCGTATACTTCCATTCTATCGACCGCTGAAACGCTTTTCAAACACAGATGTCCTGATAAAACCTTTGCCCATGCGCATCACTAAATGCGCCAATATTTTAAGGAAAGAAGTCCATGTGGGAGTCCAAAAAGAGTATTTTTAATGACATATGGCAACCTGTAATACAAAATCATTTATAATGTCACCAGCAAGATCTTCGTAGTTTTCAGTTTTCTTATTTGGATGCAAGAAAGCCATTCGTTCTTTGTCCAGAGCTTTTACAAATATTTTCATTAAACCGAGTTTAATTTTGCAACGGTGGAAAAAAGGCACATTGCATATTTATAAGAGGTTCATTTGATATGTTTTTGGTGCCAGGGGTGAATTTTTTTCTAGGATGCCACTGTTTATGGATGTAGCGCTTGTTCCTCTCCCAACTCCATTCGCAGAGAAAGCCATAGAGTTTAGTGTATCCCTGTTAATATTCCAATGTCTTTCAAATCTCTGAAAAATTTGCCAGTGTAAATGTAGTGTACTCAAAAAACTTCAGTGTTGCACTCATAACTTCGTAAGTTTCTTTCGTGTTTGCAGAATATGCTGCAGGAATAAATGGGAAAAAACTTCTTGTATGGAGGAGCACTTATAAACAATCACCACTCTGCTAAATTATCTTCATGTCCCAATGTCTAAGATAGTTCATTCATATCACAGCAGAATACGACTTTTTCTTTCTCCTCAAAATAGTCTACAAAAAAAGTCGCCTTCTAAATAACTCAAAACTTTGCTAAAGTAGATAACGCTTTTGTTACCAAAAATGTACTAAAGCACCCAAATTCGATAAAAACGTTGCCAGAATGTCAAAGATTCCACTGTCAACGAAAAACATATAATTTGTAATAAATTAAGTCAATAAATTACGAGTGCACAAATTTATCGAGAAAATACATAAAAAGCTAAAATGTGGATTTATGGGAAATGGTGCTTGGTAGGCAAAAAATAATTGCAGATTTGTAATTTTCAGCCAAATATCCGTAAGAAATACACATTGTCATCTAAAGGTCATTTTCATGTTGCACAGTGTTATCGGATAGGATATCCTTTGCATGAATGAACGCCAGCAGTCAGACTATTCATGTCAGAATAATAATGTGTTTTAAATAAAAAATAAAAATTAATGAAGCACAAAATTGCAAAAAAAAAAAAAAAATCGTAAACAGCTGTTTTGGCTGAGATTTACTAGTTGGTGCTTAATGTGTCAATGTATATTTATAAAACACTTCACGGTATTATGATACCAAATGATGTTTTAGATCAGTGAAAACACTCTATTAAATAACAAAATCGAAAAACAGTCCTTAGAAAATGATTTTATTTTATCAAATATAAAATTACGGACCAGCTGAATGAAGTGCATAAACGTAATAATTTTAAATCAGTAAACTCAAATGGAGTCGCATTCAAATTCCGGTAAAAAAATATACAAATTAGTTTCAGTTATTGGCTATAACTTAGTTTTCAGTTGACAAAACACGTCTCCCTTTTTCGTCATACTGCTCTGTTTCTCCACAATAAAAAACTGTTTCTTGATACTCCAAAATACCTTTACGAAATTTATCACGCATTGTAATTTATTAAGTTTCTTAGTATGATGCTCTAACTGTACCAAAAATGATCAATATCCATTACATAACACAATGTTGCGTTTTACAAATCATTAAATTTAAGGAATAAAAAAAGTAAGTTATGGCTTTTGTTCATAATTTCAAGAAATGTACTAAAACGTTTAAATTTGTTAACTAAATAAATATTTAATTTATTCCTCTTTCTCATTGATCATCGTTGCACTGATTTCCCTGAAGGAATTGCTGCAAACTGACAGCTCGACAGCGCAAGTATCATAAAGGCTTTTAAAAGTATGGAGATAGGCAACTCTATGCCACAATTCATAACTGTGAAAATTTTACCCAAAACTTCAATATCTTGTTTTATTTTTAATTTACATTTTTATCAGGTTGAAAAAAATTTTAGATTCTTATATCATCAGCGTCGTAAATCCTTGGTGGTCCGTTGGTTTCAGAGCACTAAAATCCAATTCGGACCAGCACAGAATAAAAGTCAGTGGTCCGCTAGACCTGCGGTTGACTGTCGTCAATCAACATATACATATTCATTCTTACGACTCAGAAGAACCATTAAATACTTTTTACGATCTTTAACGCTGATTATTATCTCACGTTTCTATTATTGTTTTCAAATGTATGTACAATTTTGCGCAATAACTACGGAGAAATATCATAGCTAAGTTTAAATGATTGCTTCAATTATATCGAATAACTTAAGAAGTAATGTAGATAAAGATATTCCATTAGCACAAGAAGTAAAACACACAGTAAAATTGTGTTTTACTTCCTGTGCTATTGTGTTTTTAATTTTATAACACAGTTGTTCCTGAATTTACTGTAATTTTTACTTTTTCCCCCTACGTTTTTCCCCTGTTGCACTGGAAAGGCGAGCATTAAGCCTTCAAAACGTAAGGCTCTTAAAGTAATTAAATTACTTAGCCCTTCACAATTTGATCTGAATTATAAAATACATATATAGAACAAATATGCTCAAACATAGTTTTAAAAAATAACTACAAAATGATGATTTTATTCTCTACACCTTTCTGTTATTCCTCTCTTTCCTTTTTCGTTTTATAATAATAATAATAATAAAAAGAAGAAGAAGAAGAAAATCAATTGCATTAACAACTGAATCACAGAACCAGCAAGAAAAAAGCACATATCTGTTCTCATTTTTATATATTTAAAATTATTCTGTCTTCCATTTCGTTTCAAGTATGAAACTATTTGACAAATTCCGATGCAAAACAGAAAAAGAAGAGACGTGAATAGTATCGTAAATATTATTTTCAATAAACTCTGCATCACAATAATGTGCATACATAAGAATGTTTAGCAAGATGTTTAATTTTACAATTGGAGTACAAAAACTGTTTGGGAGGGTTCTGAATTTAGTAGGAAATGGATTTTCTTCCCATTTTCTTATTCTTAACTTCTCAAGTTGAGAACAACATCTCCTTCTGTGCAAACAATAATTTCTTATTTCCCTTCCATTTGGGAATCTGGGATTCAATTTATGCGCATTGAAAGCTGACTGCGAAATAAGTCTTGAAACTGAATCAGTTACATTCGATATCTATTTTGATTTTTTTCTCCTCTCTCTTTTATATTCCTTCAAATTTTATCCTTTGCAAAGTTAAAGATGAGAAAAGAAGGAGGATTTTTACTTTCAGATGTTTCATTGCATAAATTTATATATATATATATATATAATATATATATATATATATTTGAGGAATTGGAAAGTAGGTTTTGATTTTCGTATCAAAATTACTTTTTTAATTTTAAAACACGTACTACTATTAAATTGTTTAAATTTTGATAAGGCAAATAGTATAATCAAAGTAAAGATATCACTGAATTCTAATAAATTTACTCTTAGATACGTATTGTTGTTTAGTTATCAGGAGGAATCATAATGTTTGTTAATAAAACTTATTCAGCTTAAAAAACTGTTTGGTTAATATGCTACTGAGTTGACTAGTTATTTATGTTGCATATGGGACAAATAACATACTCTGCTTGTTTGTCTGAATTTTTAATGAAAGTTATCTTTTTTTTCACATTCGACAAGTTATGATAACTGGATAATTATAGTCCGTGGGGATTTAACGAGGGAAGAGTTGAGTGTTCTAACTTATTTTAAAAAATTCTTTGAAAAACGAAAAATAGTTAAATTATATGAACAGATGGAAAATAAAAAATTACATTCATCAAAAATATGTGCAGTGAGTTTTACTGGAATGGAATTGGGTGAAAACAACACCTTTTAGCCGAACATGAAAACCGAGCTTAGTATGAGCGATAACTGACAATGAGCTAATACAGTTGCATGCCTACTATTTCTGTCTTGGTGTCAGTGCTATGGGTTGTACTAAAGACGGGTTCTAAACGAAGATTTTCTTAAAAAATGCAGACATTTGTGTATGAATGCTTCTCCCTGCTTGGAACAATAAGTATAGTTGAAATATATCAGAACAAACTTTTGACTTCAACTAAAAATTAAAAATTAGGAAATATGTCGAGATTGAAAGTTACTAGTCCTCAGTTCTCCATATTATTCTTCAGTTTTGCTAGTTTTTGGTATCATGACACCTATTGTATTCTCGACAGATTGGTACCATCTCTTTCAATGGCACCCCAATGAGTGGTACCATCGCCGCATGAATATTTTGACTTATAATTTCTCCACCTGAAAGGGTGAGCACCCGGACTCTGTTGATACTCGAGAAATTGTCCCTGGAATTTAATTTAGCCGAGAGTATACAATCCAAACGTCCACCCAAGGGATCTTTAAATGCCGCATAATCATACGACGCAGACGATTTTCAGTTTCTTGAAAATCAACCGACACTGCCAGGCTCGATCCTCTGACCAGGGTACGAGTCCCGCGCCTTACCACGACGCCACAATATCGGCATAAGAATAAACATACTCATTCCCATTTATCTACTAGGGCTCAGTCACACTGTTGAAAATTTCCGAAAGAAAATAGTAATGTAACCATTTATTTGATTGTTATTGTAACATATTTATTTGCAACAGTTGAATAACCATTAAAAAGATAGTACTCAAACCGCTGATTCTGAAAAAAATCGTTTATTCTCTGTTTCTCCTAAAGAACGTTTAACTAACCATAATTTACAAGCACCACTAAGGTCTCGTAGTCAATAAGAATCGGGCGTCCATCTTGGTTGTGGAACCTTACCGGTCGTACGTTGTTGTTAAAATATGAATAAAGATTTATCAATTCAAATCTGCATGTGCATATAAAAAAGAAGAAAAACAGTGGCTTAAGCAGTGGTTACTAAATAGAAACACATACACACGTAAATCAAAAATTGGAGACATTGTATTCCCGAACGGTTTGCGAATGAGAGAACCCATGATTTGAGCTGCTGTAGCTTGTTTGTATTTTAATTTTTGCAACAAATAAAATGATTTTTGTCAATGTACAGTAAATTTAGACCAGAAATGACTTTGGTTCCAATAAAAAACTGAAATCTGAATTTTAATGCAGTTTGCCTGTTGGAAAAGAAGATTTATTGATAAATAAACGGCCGCTTTGCGTGGTGTAGATGGCCGAATGGTTAGAGCGCAAGGTTGGTACACCATACACACGGGGTTCGATTCCCGCACGCTTCGTTTGCGGTTTCTACGCCTCGAAGATTCTACGCCTCGAAATGGTTCAAAAACTGTACTTTTAGTTTTGAAACCATTTATAAATGGTTGTGAAACCGTAAACTTTTGCATTTACGGCTTTTTAACCAAGCTGATTGCAAATGGTTTAGGTCCCGTAAAGATATAAAAATGTTCCAAACCGTAAATTTAGCGGTGAATTAGATGGACAGACTGCTGCCGGCTATTTAACCGTAATTTCACGATGAAATTTCTAACAGTGCAGTGGGTGGTAGTTTTCCAACTGGGGCCTAAGCACTCAAACAGCTTCACCTGGGTTCATGTCCTAATCAAACTCTGCTTCATCGACATCTGTCACCCTAAAGATCATACAGTTTGGTAGTAAGGTATATGGATGTATTCTAAAGACTGTGGCGAATCGTGTCTTATAGCTGTTCTAAACAGGAACACCTATTTAGGTACACTATGTGTAACGTAAACCCACATGTAATAATCAGAAGGTGTTAAAAGATAAACTAGAAGGCCATTCAGTTATGGATTATAACTTATAATCTTTCTTTTGTGGAGGTTTTTTTCATAGAAATGTCTTCATTTCGGTTGTGATATGAGCAGGTGTCCCAGCTCATATAAATGTTAGTTCGTCAAGCATACAACGTCCCAGTAGAATTAATACAAACGCATGGAGACAGTAACAATTTAAAATGAGCTTAACAGCTTTTTATAAATATCTGATTTGCACGTTTCCTATGATTTCTTGTATAGTGTCATGCAAAACACAAAAGTCGTCATACTTTTTAGCGAAGTTGAGTTATTTCCACAAGATCACTTATTTTACCTAAATACAATGTGCTCTGAATGGGAAATGCTTTTAAAAACGGTCTGAAAATGTGGTATCTTAATTAAGTAAATTAACATGTTGAGCTCAAGTATAATAGTAATTTGTCCTTACCGTGGCAGTATACTGCACCTTGCATCGACAACCCTATAACTATTTTTCCCCGTACCAAACAAAATACCCCTTAAAAAAGGAACTTTGTCGCCCAAATACACCAATTCCTAAGAATTTTATGAGTTTTTAAAATATTAACGCATTTAAGGGACACCCTACATACACACAAATATATATATCGTTTTGATACTTTAAATATTACAATAAATTTAAAACAGCGTATTTTAACAGCCTTCTGTTAAGATATCTTCGTGCAACTTTTAAGAATACCTTTCAGCTCTCATTTACATATCTATAAACAGAACGTCTTACAATAGTCTAAAGAAGCACTTTATTCCGTAAACTCTATTGATTATTCAGAATTTAAGAGCAGGTGCTTAAATAAGATAAATCCATCACTTCAAAATTCAAAATATAAGCTGAAATTCCATTACTGCAGGCGTCCTTCACTTTCACGGACACCCTGTCAGACAGTGTGACGCAATGTCAATTGAGTTTGAGCTTGTTGTTAGAAAGCAAATTCCGGTCTGAAAGCTCTTTAAACGGAATAAATTTAGTATCATAAGCTGCTTGGTGTCTTCTTGATTTTAAATTATTTTAAATATCTTATGAGGTGCTGTGTCGAAAGGAACTGGGATTTATTATGTAAGTTTGAAAGGATTTTGTATATTTATACTTCAGGAGGTAGATAACAGAGATGAACCGGAAATAAACAATTTTTAATGCATTTAAATGTGCGATTCGAGTTGAAATACAGAAAACTACCATTTTGGGCTCTTAGATTTTTGTTTTTCAGCTTTTGTTGTTCAATCTGAGACAATAACTAATGCGAATAAAACCGATTAGATACTGGTTGCAATTTTTTCAACATGTGCAGCTAATTTGTTACTCGAGGTTAAATCTTTATTTTATTTTGATTACTTACATTTTATAAACAGTTTAATATCCTCTGTAGAAGGGTCCCCCATCCTCCTTTTTTTGTGCGTGTGTAACAAATAAGAAACGTTAATGTTTCAATTATATATTTTGCTCTTTTGGTTGAATTCAGTCTAGAGTGTCGTAACCGTTAAAAAAAGTCGTAATGCAGTGAATAAATACGGTAAATACCATGCACACCTCTTTTTTAAAATGTGAAATGTCGCCGTTTTACAACATTTAAGTTTGTCACAATCAGCTGTGCTTATGAAACTGTTATGAACACTCATTTGAAATTAAACTGAAATTTTATGAATCTGTTATGTGAAACGCATATGTTAAGCTTAAATCTAATTAAAATACACAAAGCTTTTGCGTTTATTAATAGTAACAACACCAGTGAAATCTCACACTTATAGTAATTTGGAAAAATTTCACGAAATCTAGAATAGCATAAATGCGCTTAAAGAGGAAGCTATACGTACTTTATGAGCTGTCTCAAGAGAATTGCTTTATTATAAGAAATGTCTTTACGCAAAAACATCTTCAAGTTTTTAAATTAGATTTTGTTTCTTAGTGATATCTTTTTCAACAAGTGTAATAGCCGCTTACCCTTTTAAAGAACTTCAATTTTTAAAAAAAATTATCCACAATTTAATTATTTTGGACAATTCCTATTAAATATTAAATATTAAAATATTCAGATTTAATATTTATTAGAGCCAACATTATTAAGAACGTTTAAATATTAAATTAACTCAACTCCCTAAAGAAAAATTAAATTTATATTTAAAAATGTTCAAAATAGAATGTTACTGAAAGTGGAAATCGAAAGTAAAGTAAAATTTATTCAAGTCTTTTTAAATTAAGCATTAAATTTAAAGACACTTTTGAACCAAATAACTAAGTAATTCGTTCTTACATATTTCGTTTTCATACATGCAAGATTATCTGCAATTATTTGGCTTTATTATTAAAATAATAAAAATATTATTCTTCTTATCTTATGAATGGCAGAAACTGGCCAAAAGGTTATAAGAACGCTCAGCGAAACTTGAAATGCATAACAACATTTATTAATTTCATCATCTGAAGCAATGGATAGATAATAGTGCGATCACCACCAGAAACGAAACTTAATAGAAATAACTTTCCATATTTTGTAAACGCAGAAAGCAGGAAAAAGGTTTTATGCACTCATTGTACATTTTAATAAATGCTTCTATGGTTCATTTAAATAAGTAAAAAGAAATGTATTAAAAATGTCATTAAAACTATTATAAGATGTTTTTAATGGAAAAACTCGCAAAAACATTTGATGGGCCTTTTCAGCTTTGAAAAGAGTATTTTGATTCTAATTCATGGCAAATGTGATTCAGTTTAGTTAATATTCTAATAATGTTTACCAGCATCAATATATATCTAGCAGTGCTAACTTCTGTTGCATAAAAAACAGAGCCAAATGTAATTTTTTAAGTTAAGACTTACATAAAAATAGAGAATTTTAAAACGATTTAATGAAAATAGCATATATATATATATATACATGTTTCTGGATGTAAGGTTAAGATTAAGCTGTGATATGCAGGGTTGGGCGTTGAAAAATTATAAAACAGAAAACGTTTTGATATCATTAATTATTTTCAAATTTATATGGCAATAGTCAAAGCTGAATTTAGCTCCGTACCGCATATAGGCACATCTGAAATCTGACAACTGCATCAAAAGTCAATACGTAGACATTAATGAGCTAAACACCGTGGACTAGAAGTAGTCCACCTCTAGTGGGCAGAATCGATGGCACACAAAGATCACTTCTAACTTGCCCGACCAGAAAAACCAATCTCCTTTAACCCTATAGCACTCAGCACTTCGGATTTATTTTATTGTTCGCATTCGAGACAATAAAAAAGAAAGAAAAAACTCGTATTTCAGGAGTTTGAATTTTGTTTTTGTAACTTGTTTATTATATATTTATTTAATTTTATTAACCCTCTAGCACTCATAAACTCAGATTTATTTGCTTTTATGGGCTCGAGATAGTAATAATAAAAAAGGAAAAACGCGTATTTCAGAAAATTGTTCAATTATTTATAAGCAATTACAAAAACAGCGATCCAACGGTTCGTTGGTTTACGGTCTACAGTATGATAATAATTTTAAGAACGCAGAAGTGCAGCTGATCGTCGCACATTTAACACAGCAAGTAGGGACAAAATACGGGGATACAGCCGATTGGACGAAACACGGGAGGTCGGCTATACCAATTCTTGATGTCTTATCCCTCGGTGACCCCCCCCCCTCCCCCTAAAAGGGAAGAGGAAAGCGTAGTAGCTCCGTCCTCTTTTTAAAGGTCTATTAACCTATAATAGGTGAGTTCTTAAAGTGAAAAGACAAAACGCAAAGTTACGCAGGAATGTTTTTTTTTTTTTTTTTTTTTTTGTGCTATTTCATTCTTTATAGCATTTTGTTTATTGTCTAAAAAAATATTGATGTTTTATTTTCAAGTGAATATAAAAGTTAAATGTAGTATAAGGATAAAATGTGCCTCTCTAAACAGCTGTATATTTTTCCTGTTTAGAAGTTCATCACCAGTCCAAGTTGTTTTCGATACTCACGGCGATGGGATTCAATGGAGTGTGAACCAAATAATAAGACGCCGTGAGATCCCTATTTACTTTGACACGAGAATTCTCACAGCTCCTATTAAAACGCCGTATTCGATTTATACAGCCAATGATTTATTTCATCATTAACAATCAATTGGGCCAGGGAATTGCCTCAGACTTTATCCAAGATACAGATCTGGCAGGAAAGATAAGTAATTCAATTTATGACTGGTTCCAAAAGTTCGTCCCTTCTGATGAGCCATTTTCATGGCAGAGCCAATAAATATCTTTTACAAAACGTTGTTTGTCTCCAATTTTTTTCAAGCTTTTTGATGAAAATAGAATTATTACTAAAAGTAAAGATGCCTAGTTATAACGAGTATTGGATCAATGTACAGCTTTTCTATCTGTAAACAATTTTTTTCATCAATTCAAAAGATACAGAAGTATTTGCAAAACTTGTGTTTACTGAAAAACAAAGAAATTTTTTAATAACTGACCATAAAATAATTGCATGACACATCATGTTTTACAAAGTGAGAAACAATGTGTATCTTGAAGGACTTCTTTTCTGTAGAGTAGAATAATTTTAATACATTTTATGCAAAAAAGTTATTTTTATGTGGTTTAAGAGCACATACCTCAAATTACTCAATTACTACTAATGCTCGTGTATTTTATATTTAAAAGATAAAAAACCGATAGAAACATTGAGAAAGTCGAATTAAAAAGAATAATTGATGTCAGTTATATTTTTTTATTCCTGATTTCCCGTAAAAGTAAAAGCAAATAAACAAACGAAAATCATTGAAAGACCATAAAATTATCTCTAAAAAATAAATTAAATAAATCAAAATAAAAATAATCCTAACAATTGAACGCTTTTCGCCCATTTTCACTCCAATACTTTGCATTAATATATGGACAAATTTCGGGTCAAACTGTTCCTTTTCATGAAACTAGAGCTCCTTCGGAAATAAGACTTATTTCAGTCGATAGTTGAACTAGTAGGACATGGTATAATTTATACATAAAGCAGATTATCATTCCTACCTTATCGGAAAGTTATCGTGAAACCAGCGTATGCGCCGCTATCGTTGCACTAGTTCAACACTAAGACATATTAAAATTGACTGTTTTGAGGCAGACGCATTTAAGCGTTTATTTTTCACGTTGTAATTCAGGAAATATACCAAGTAAAATGAAATTTAGGTATCGTTCTAGTCTCACACTGTTGTTTTAAACTATGTGATTAGAAATTTAGATGAAAAACGAAATATCCTAGTATTGCACCAGATAACTAATGTGGTCTGTAATTATTAGGATTTTATTAACATCACATCTGAGAAATATAATCTTTTTTTAACCATTCAGTTCTCTTGAAATAAATCCCTTTTGAAACTGACAGTTTACACTTAAAAAATGAATAAATTTAAGACCAATGCATGGTGCAAATCTCTGCTTTCACTATAAGTTGGTGTAAAAATTCGAAAATGATTTACAAACCCCGTTTTTGCAACACTTTTGTTGGTGTGTTACAAATAAACACGTCACTAACGCCAAAAAGGGGGCAGGGAAAGAAAGAAAGAATTAAAGAAACAAGCTGAAAGTTGCAGAACTTAATATTAGTGCTTACATGAGTTGCACGAAATTATAGTGAAATTACACATTTGCCAACTGTCACCATTTTGTGAAGCAATATACCACACAATTCGATACAACTATACAAAACAAAGTCGCATCAGTAAAAGCGAAAATTAAGAAAGTTTACTTTTAATAATTTATTACACTTACTTATCAATGTGTTTCAGTAAATGAAGAACTCTGAAATGCAACAAAAATCGAAGAAAAAAAGAAAACATACATTTCTAGAAAAACGTTCGACAGATAAATGTTTTATTAGCAAGCAAATATTTCATGGACAGTTACCAACAAAATGATCTATTTCAAAGTTAATGCTGAGTTATAGGTACCCAATAACTCCCAGACATAGCTGGCGATGTTTACAGAAAACTCGAATCTTGAGGGAAGTAAGAGTGTCTTTACGAGTTGCTTTTATAGATTTTCCGTAGTGTGATGGAACATTTTATTGGTGGAGTCGATAAATATTGTTTTTATTAAGTTATTTTCATCTAGATAGAGGAAATGATTTTGATTAGAGATCCGTTTAGAAGAAAATGAACGAGGATGTGTATAACTATAATATTATTTTTAAAAGTGATTTTATTAAATTAATCAAATGACAGAAATTGAGTTTTAAAAATTGGTATAAAACCTATTGTGTTAGTCAAAATAATAAGAAACGGGTCTCTTTTTTTAACTATAAAATCAAATTTATGGGGACAAAATTGCTTGTTTGTGTAAAATGAGACACCGGTTGACGAATTGGAATGAAACTTGGAACAAAATTCGAGCATTCCCTGAAAAAGGTAATGCACAAAGTCCTATACAAAATTCGAATTGAATTTGTTTAAAAACTTTGGAATAAACATAACGTGAGAATCTTTTTTATTCTTACGAGGATTAAGTACGCCCTTATTGTTGAATGAAGATTATTTTTGGTTAAAATTGGTTCCAATTATTCATTCGAAATTATTCCCTTCAGTTTAAATTAAAAATGAATTGCTTATTTTCTCCTACCACGTCGAACTGCTATGTTTTCTTAATATTATTATTCCAGTGACAAAGAAGGGTAATTTCATAAAAACAAAAAATAATATTTTTGCTTAAAATGTTGTATATTCATTCTTACACGCAGTAACGTAAAAATAATTTGAACGAACGAAAAACTTTTCAAACACTTGAATGCAACTCATTCTTGAAGTTCTATACGCGTAAAAAGACAATGTTGGATGAAACTCCTATTAATTATACTATAAGCGAAACTTTAATCAGTGAATTAATGTCAATTGTTAAGATAGCATTTTAAAATAAACTATAAATTCATTCAAAAGCTTACATTTTCAAGCGTATTCTCAAAGAACGTCTGTTTACTTCCTTCAACTTCCAACTTAAAAATATTAAATAATTTAAACTTTCAAGCATAATCGCAGAGAGCATTTGTTTATTTAATCCCTTACCCTTTGAAGTACTATTTCGATGCTAATAAAATTTTCACTCGCTTCTAAAATTTAATTCTCAAAAAATATCGCCAGTAAGATGTAAATTAAATTATGAGTATCAGAGCATGATAGAGGGAAAAAACTAGAGTAAACTTACCTTTACTAAAGCATCTTAATTTGGTCTGAAATGCATTTGAAATCAAATATTTGTAAACTGTTTCATTGAAAAGACTTCGACAAACATTTCATTTATTTCTGAAAATGTACATAATAGATTACTGAAACGATCGGCATGGATAAGCTAAGGTAAACATCATTTGGATCTTTTCGATAATACATTTCTTTAAAAGCACTTGATATGAGAACATGGCTTCCCAGAATGAAAGAATCTTCTTACAAGTTGTTGCAGATTACATAAAATGTTAATACTAAGCATTATTTAAATTTCTCGTAACTGAAATAGAAGTATCTGTTCACTGAAGTCGCTTGCAAGAAAGGTAAATACATATGATGCTAGAAAATAAACTCTGGAATAATTTAATGTCTGAAGTATAATAACATGACTTTAAAATGTATAAGTAATTATTGTAAATATTGTATTGTCTTCGGTTAAAAAAAACTTATTGAGTAGTTAAAGCCTTTTAATTGCATATCTCGAAGTGTATTTTAAATTGAAATGCTATACAACAAATGAAATTACAGTTAAGCTTCCGTTGGTACTAATAATTTGTCTATTTTAAACTTCGACAAGTATAAATGCGTGTTTAGAGGAATATGTTTAGAGGTGTAAGGCTTTTTGTTACCCTACCTCCATTCCATAGGGTCATAATTCAAAACAAAATTGAAAATGATTAGGAATTTAGGTATGTTTAACTGACTTCCTTGTGTACTAATTTTAGATATTTAGTCAATTTACTTTTTAAGTTACTCGAAAAATTTGAAGCAACAACTGAACATGAAATATCACATAATTCCACAATAATTGCGCAATATTGTATGTATAAATTTCACCTTCCGTGTAAAGGACCACAGCTCAAAATCGACTACTTTCTGAGGCGAGACAATAGAAACTAACCGCCATTATTAAAATCTGGTATTCTTGATCAATACCTTATCAGAAGTTCGATAACATTTTCCATTCTTAAAATCTTAAGTAAAAATTATTGTTTTTAAAATTATGCATAACTTTAAAAGTAGAATTTGAACAGTAATCATGAGTATTTTTGAATAATAATTGTGAAATAATCCCATAATTCAGTTACAGCTCTTATTCGAATTTCCTCGAAAAACTCAAAAAGTAATTCAAACAAAATGTTCGTTTTTAGAAGCAAATGAAATAAAAGAATGATTGAAATACAAAAAGATGTGCAAAAAATTTAGAATGTTAATAAATAAAACAATTTTCTAAAAAAATATTAAAGACAAAAACTTACACCAAACTTGTGAAAAGATGGAGTGAAAGAAAAATCTATCAGCTCAAGTTCCTCTCAGAAAACATTCCGCAAAAAATCAAGAACAAACAGCATAAAAATCTACAGTTAGAGATAAGAGTCATAAAAACATGTTTTGAAGTTACTAGAAACCCTTTTTTCAATGCAAAACAAACGAGCTATGTAGATGAAAAGACATTGAACAAGAAATTTGTAGGATGCCCCTGAAATAATATTGTTCATTTATTTATTTATTTATTTTTTTGGCATTGCCCAGTTCGAAGAAATCTATGATCCACATAATTTTACCTAAGGAATTAATCTTTAATAATTTATCAGACCTTAACTTCCCGAAAAAAAACTTCCCATTGCCAGATCAGATATTGATTATAAAAGATTACATAAAGTATATTTTTATTGCATATAGAAAACTTCAAAATAAAAGCATATAAATATCACTTAAAATTATCAGCCTGAGTTGAGTTATCATAAAACCGGTATAGGAGCGTATAATTAATTAATCACCAAAAATAAAAGTGCTTAGTTGTAAACAGGCTTGAGTAAAGTAACTAACTTGAGTCATTCTCTTTGAAAGAGAAATAGAACTCTATTCCATGTAGTTTGAATCATGTCAATAAAAGTATTTTTCACTTTCCAAACACGATTCAAATTACCTGTAAGAAAAAAGAACTGTGCAATCTGAAGTTGTTTTTATTAAATCCAGTTATTAAGCAAAACTTCCTTGGGTCAGTTTCTAAGTTAAATTTATGGAGCTTCAAAAGTTATCTACAAATGAAAATTTTTGAAATGAAAAATAAGGCAAACCCTGGTAGAGTTGACACACAATTGAAAAACAGGATAAAAAATAATAAAATCGTTACCTTTTTGCCAAATGTTTGCTCATAGCCTGCATTCCTCCTGTATGCAAATCCATCACTATTACCTAGTTACTCTGCAATTTAAAACAACAGCAGGCATAAAACCAAGACAGCTATTTTTCATCTAACTCCTAAAAAACCGGGTGAGGTTGCGCACATGGCTGGTTTACGCACATTGGAGATAGATGGCTTTCGAAAATAAGTAGATTATTATAATGATAACTGCGAGCAAATTGTCAAAATAGTGAAAAAAAAAAAAAACAATTGCATCGAAAGTATCAAAGTTCCGTATTCAAGCATTACATTGTAAAGATTAACTCATAAATGAGAATATAAGGTATGTAAATATTGAGAATGCTATTTCAAATTTGAATAAAGCCTTTAGTCACTGTCTGAAATCTGAAATTGTAATAGTAATTACTAAATATAATTCGCAAAAGCAAGAAAAATACACTGTAAAGGAGACTTAGAGTGAGAAGAGAATCATTTAAAACGCCTAAAAATCTTATTTTATTTCAAATTTCTGCAGAGAGGAGTTCTAAAGGTTGCCTATAGAAATATTTGCAATGTTTATCATTGGATCTTATGGAAATATCGTCAAATAAAGCCAAAATAACACTGGATTAGGCATCCCATTTTTAGTATTAAACTTTTCGGTTATATATATCAGCCTGTAAACTATTGATGCAATATAAAGTATGAATACAAATATCTCTATGAACGCGTTTTAAACTCTTTTACTGGAGTCGTTCCAAAATTGTATGCTGTTGTGACTGAAATTTTTTAGGAAAAATAAAGAATGATTTGGTATTATATTGATAAAAACATTAAAGAGAAGTCAACAACTCAAAATAAGGTTCGAGAATCTGAAAGAACCGATTGCTAGTATTATGTATCAGAATGTATTTTGATACATAATTTACAGCTATATTGAATGAAAAAAAAATTCATATTGTTTGAAATAATTAATTAAAAAACTGAATATTTTGCATCATTTCATTTACATCTAGTAGTTTATTTTTAAACTCGATTCATTATTACCTCATTACAACAATAAAGAATCTGAAATTTACCATTTTTAAATCGAAAAAAAAAAAACGCCTAAAAATTGGGAAGGCTTAAGAAAAGATCGCTAGATATAAACATCAGAATGATCGCTCGATACTATAAACAAACTTTGGTGTTGCCACTTCGAGGAATCGGACCTTAATCTCAAGTATTCGACCTACAAAAAGCTTCAGTAAAGCATAATTTTTTATAGAGTTATTATTAGCCGAATTACAGCATAATCGTAGCGAAACTGCTAATTAAATTTCACTCTAAACATTGATAAGCTGATATTCGAGTAGAATGTAATTACTTCGCAAGCTTGTATCTACGTTGTACTGTGTAATTTTTACTGAAGAATGTTTTCCTTAAAAACTCGTGGTAAGTGTTTAATTACTATCTCCACTTCCCTGAAAAACTCATTATGAAGTTCCGTCGTTAATATTGATGATAAACAGGGATTAAAAGAACTTTCAGGAACGTTGTTTTCCAAACTTTAGCCAACGTATTATCTAGGATACAAAGCAAATCCTGGCATGAGTAAAGAAAAAATGATTAATGGATTCAAAAAGCTTGACATAATAACTCTTTGATACATGTTAAATATGTTCCTTAATTATCTCCAAAGTATCTTCAGCCACACTTATTTATGTGCAATAAAAGAAAGAATAGTACGGATGGATACGAGTAATAGTGATACAAGAAGAACATTTTAATTATGAAGGTTCTGTCTGTGTGATAATTGTTTTTTTTTCCTCCTAGAAAAAATGGTCAACAAAGCTCTACTATATTATTGTACTAAAATATGATATTCTTATTTTTGTGGTGATAACACTGGTCAACAAGTGTTTTGCTCCAAGAATGAATTTCACTTCTCCTAAAGTACTTTTGCACGAGGAATCCATATCTGCCATCAAACTTTTTCCATCAAGTTTAGTTTTTTAGTTATTAAGAAGGAAATGCTCGATTTTTACGTGTTTTGAGTGTTTTTCCGATCATGCAACTTCGTTTGCTTGCACTGAGGTGAGCTGAAGACATAAATGGAATGTTGAGAAGAGGAAGAGAAGTGGTTGGAAGACGAGTCCCCTTCTATAAAAACATCAGGTAACATCCGTCCATGTGTTTTCTCCCTTTCTGCTGTTCTTTTTTTCTGTTTTTTGCACTAGAAGAATCTCGGGTTTCTTTCTCTAAAAGCCAGTCCAATGTTGTCTGCTTTGACGATTGTTCAGAATTTTTCTAAAATGGTCACTTACTAAAATGGTTTTTCTAAAATGGTCATTTTTCACCACTCTCTGTGTTTTCTCGCAGGGGGAACACAGTTCTTTAATTTCTGCAAAGGAAATGTTTTCCCTACTACTTTCCTCTTTTGAAGAAGAAATTTTTTCAACCACTTCCTCTTGCTGCCCCCTTAGGAAGTTAAAATTGTCAGAAAATCTGAAAAAGTATTAAAATTTTCAAAAAATCCAAAACGACAAACAAATAATTTCCACACGAGTTCAAAATGAGCATAATTTCTCGATTTTTTTCTTAATAAAAGCCAAACTGGCAACCCTGGGCCCTGGTGCCGTACGACTCGTGGAACAAGTATGAATGGCGAGTTGAATTTTACTTGAACAAGTTGGACAAATAGCGAGTTGTATGAACAGCGAGGCGGACGAATGGTGGGGTTCCATTGCATTTGATCATTTTCGTTCGCAATGAAAATAAAGATACTCTTTCCATAAGAACCGGGACTTAACACCGATCTAGTTATTATCTCACGGCATTTAAATTACGTTATTAATGATCGGAAAAAGAACAAATTCAATTTTTTTCAATAAGCATTATAAATTCTGTAATATCCTCTTACAATTTCCAAAGTATTCAAAATTTTTGGATGCCGAAGAAATATTTCCAAAGTAGAAAATGGTTTTATTTTCATACTACCATCCTGTATAAGTGTAAAAGAAGCGCTACTTCCGATTTCCATGAGCTTCCACTTTTGAATATTTTATTCTCGGAAGAGATTTTCTATGGAAAGAATAATCTGCTGTATACACATACAGTGCTCTTACGTATTTTGATTGTGAAACACGCATTGATTTTTCTCTGTGCATTTCAACTGAATCTTTATTCATATTCTATCATTCGCGAAGGTACATACTACACCATTTTATTTTTACTTAATACTAAGCTTGACATGCAAAGGAACATATATAGGAAAAAAAAGTCTAAGAGTTTGTATGAACTGCAAAATAAATGGATATTCCTACTTATGTTCTAGCTACTAACCAGCTTTTCTTTTTTTTCCCAGATAAAAATTTCTGTGACAGATAAGTTTGAAGCGTTTTTCAACGTGGTACTATTTCACCTGACTAAAAAAATATTAGCTACACTGTTAAAAATTTCCGTAAGAAAATAGTAACATAACCATTTATTTGATTGTTAGTTTACCATATTTAATTACAACAGTTGAATAACCATTAAAAAGATGGTACTCAAACCGCTGATTGTGAAAAAAATCGTTTATTCTCTGTTTATTCTAAAGAACGTTTAACTAACCGTAATTTACAAGCGCTCAATAAGAATCGGGCGTCCATCTTGGTTGCGAAACCTTACCGATCGCACGTTGTTGTTAAAATATGAATAAAGATTTATCACTTCAAATCTGCATGTGTATATAAAAAAATAAGAAAAAAAAGTGGCTTAAGAAGTGGTTACTAAATAGAAACACATACACACGTCAATCAAAAATTGGAGACATCGGATTCCCGAATTGTTTCGGATTTCCGAATGCGCGCACCCCAAAAACCGTAAAAACTTAGTTCTGAAACCATTTTAAAAATTTATTAAACCGAAACTTTTGTATTTACGGCTTTTTAACCAAGCTGATTGGAAATGGTTTAGGTCCCGTGAAAATAGAAAAATGTTCCAAACCGTAAATTTAACGGTGTATTAGATGGACAGACTGCTGCCGGCCATTTAACCGTAGTTTCATGATGAAATTTCTAACAGTGTACGAAGAAGAATTTGCTATAGTGTTTGTTTAATAACGTCTCAATTATTTTAACTTCATGTTTAATATGAATGTTCATTGTTCTGTTAACTTTGAATGAAAGTTCACATAGTTGACAGTTCATGCTGCTTTCCCTATAATCCCTGTAATTGGTGCACAAACTCGATGCTAATATTAAGAAAATATATTACACTACACTGTAAAAAAATCTCCTGAAAATAACGGAAAAAGTACAGCAGCAGAATTGCCGAAAATATTCTGTTTCTGATAATATTTTCTTAAGATTTGACATAAGTTCCATTTCTTTTTTGTCCGTTTTTCCAAATCAGGTTGTGAAAATACAGCAACCGTAAAACGGAAAAGTTCCGTTTTCGTATTTTCAGTACGTGATATTTCCGTTTTTGGAAGGAAAAACCATGTATTGAAGCACTACGGAAATCTTCCGTTAAAATCAGTCAAAAAACACTCTGAAATTCAGGTTTTTTTAACAGTGTAGCTGATCCCTGGCAGAACATCTGCGGCCCATAAGTGTAACAATAAAGAATCGGAAATTAACCATTTTAAAATCATAAAAAACGCTTGAAAATTCGCTAGATATAAACATCAGAATGATCGCTTGATATAAACAAACTTTGGTGTTGCCACAAAGAGTCAGAAATTAAAAATTGAATTATTACTCAAAATATATTTTAAGAAATGAAAATTAATTTGTTAAGTTCCCGTAAGTTACGATAATAATTACAAATGTTATGTTACTTTTCAATGCTAATCATTAAACAAATTTCTAAATATCGTTTTACGATATTTTTTTTTCTTTTGCATAATGTCAGTATCGTAACGTTTCGCAAAATTTAATCGTAACTGGTCCACGTTAAGTGAAATATAGATATGGATTATAAGAATATACTTTCTTATTGATATTGATAGAATTTGTAATGGTTTTATTAAAAATTCTACAAATGTCTAACAAAGGTTCCACCAGTTACTACAACATTTATGGTGCCCAGTACTGTATCCGCCCAGTAGTAGAAGCGGTAGAGAAGGCTGTTAAGGTGCTTGGATCGTTCCGCGCTTAATCCGGGAAACATTGCAAAGAGTTCGATAGTATGTTTCACTAAAAATTGTTCTAGCTACAAAGGATTTTGCTTACATTTAGTTTTCCTGCGTGAGCTGCATCAAATAGGGCAACTCATGCAGATTGTGCGGAACTTATTTGGTGTTAACGGATAATGTACTGTACATATAAACTACATCTTCTTTCATTGTTAATCCAAATATTTCAAGCGTAACTGGCACTGAATATTGTGCTACCTGGAAGAACAATGGAGGCAATTCACCGCTAGAGGGACTCATGAACGATCACTGTTGTGACGTGATATCCGCTCTTTGTTTACTAAGATTTTCAATTCAGTTCTATGTGGAGTTCACTAGGCAAAATTAGTTATCTTAAAATTAATTAGACTATTTGCACTGCTTTTTCTGATTATAACCCATTATTTACATTTAATTTTATCATTATTCAAGAAATTTATTAATTATTAGAATAGTTATAGTGTTTTATTTAGTGTTAATTTTATGTAATGTAGAACTTTATTTAGGCGTAGTTTTTAATTAGATTTGCCGAACTCGAAGTAAAGCGATGGCTTCCTTTCTTTGCATTGCTTTCATCTCTGCCACGTGACCAATGACGTTGCTTGAATTGCCTCCATTGCCAATCCTTAAGGAATACACTAGGGGTGAAAATGGTGAGGAACAATTATGAACACTATTAGAAAAAACATCAACAAAATGGGTTTCCACGTTTTAGGGGTCAAATATAATACGGGTTCGACGTACTTTAAACAGATGACTAACTTCTTGAACAAACAAATCAATTTATTTACACGTTATTTACATTATGTACAGATTTTTAAGCATACAAAAATATTTCATAAAGTTCACACATTACCGTAAAACCAACGGTAATCTCGTATTTAATTCCCAAATACAAATAGTATCAAGCACAAACTTACAGCACAACAGCTCAGACGGTCAAGCACTCGCTATTGACTAAAACGTAACTGAAACTCTGTAACATTTCGCAAGAGTTCATCATATAACATTTTGGATCACGTGTCATGAATACGCCAGAAAATTCTAGCAAAAACTAAGATTATCTAACGTGATAGGAAAGTCGCCAAGCTTGTCGAGAAACAACATCGGTAACCCTAATTTCGTTACCAATATCAACCACAAAGATATTCTTCCCTTCCAAAATGGAAGTGGGATAAAATCTAATCTCAATGAACATGGTATTGCATATACAGTGGAACCCCGCCATTCGTCCGCCTCGCTATTCGTACAACTTGTTCAAGTAAAATTCAACTCGCCATTCGGGCTTGTCCCGCGATTCGTAAGGCGCCAGGGGCCAGCTGGGTTGCCAGTTTGGCTTTTTTTAAGAAAAAAATCGAGAAATTACGTTCATTTTGAACTCGTCTAGAAATAATTTGATTGGCGTTTTGAATTTTTTAAACGTTTTAATATTTTTTGATATTTTGCGGGCAATTTTAACTTTCTAAGGGGCAGCAAGAGGAAGTGGTTCTCTTCAGAAGGAGAAAGCAGTAAGAAAAGCTTTTCCTTTGCAGAAATTAAAGTGCTGGGTTACCCCTGCGAGAAAACACAGAATGGTGGAAACATGGCATCCCATCACTGATGTGGTAAACAGCATTAACTTGTTCAACGACAATGTGATTGACTATTTTAGAAGAATTCTGAACTATCGCCAAAGGCAGACAACATTAGACAGGTTTTTAGAGAAAGAAACCCAAGATTCTTCGAGTGCAAAAAGACAGAAAAAAAGAAAGAACAGCAGAAAGGGAGAAAACACCTGAAAGGAAGTTACCTGATTTTATTATAGAAGGGGACTCCTCTTCCAACCATTTCTCTTCCTCCTCTCAACATTCCACTTATGCCATCAGCTTACCTCAGTACAAGCAAAGTGCAGTTAAATTTTTATTTATCTATAATTTCATGTACAGTACTGAACATTTGTTTTTCATAGGATTGAATAAGCAACCATCTCTGGACGGATTAATCTAATTTATATTTTATCTTATGTGAAAAAATAATTTGCCATTCGTACAACTCGCCATTCGAACTGCCTCCTGGAACGAATTGTGTACAAATAGCGGGGTTCCACTCTACATCAGAAGCTATATAGTTATTACAGAACAGATCCTTAGAAGAATGCCTGCAGAGACGACCAATTTATGTAATGATTTTCAGAGTTATTATCAATGATTTTCAAAGAGTTATCTATTAAATATGACGAACGGCGACATGATAATAGTCGTTATCCACGTCAAAATTCGCAATGCCTTTAACGAATAGGAAAATGCGTGCAGGTGCTTTGATTCTTTCATTTTTTGCTTGAAAATTTTAGTAAATTATAGTAAACATGATTTTTTTTTCTTTAATTCAAAATACCTTTTTGGGGAAGTTATACCTCAAATACATCTATCAGTTGAGTTATGTTTTTTTTTTTTTTTTGCACTTAAAATAGTTATTACTTCACGTGAAATACGTAACACATATCATAAAGAATTCACATAACTATTCATCTTTTATAAAGCCATTCCCGATGTTAGTTTATTTAATTATAAAACAATCATTCATTTTAAAAGTAATTATATTGCATTTCTTGATTTAGTTATTTTAAGTATGGTTTTAACACACATCGCTATTTTCTCTTTGTTTGAAAAATTTATTAGGTATATATTCCAGGGTATTTTGGTTAGTTCAAAAATTAAGACAAATGGTTTTTACATGACTTCAAAAGGTTGCATTCATTTTTCTTCGTTTTTAAAACAATAAATTGCTGCTTTGTAGTATTTTCCTTTGATATACGAGGTTTATAGGCCTCATTTCCCACGCGCATTTGAAAAAATTCGAAACTTCTATTTGATCAATCTGAGAAAGATTCTCTGTCAGTCATTTTCATGGCGCATAAAATTCAATTCCCGTTTTCGCAAATGGAAAGGAAATAAAAAATTATGATTTCCTCTTTTGAAGGAGCAGTCATAGGAAGCAGCTTAGAGTTAAATAGAGGTCGAAAAAAGATTTTCAAATGACAATTGAATATCATTTTCCGCTGATTTCGCTTGAAATGTGGCCATTCTAACGAAATAAAAAACCCGATTTCAGTTTATTTAACTGAATTAAAATCAAAGGAAAGTTTAAAATGAAAAAAATATGAAACGTGTACTTCGCAATTTCTCGTGTACAGAAATATTAAGGAAATCTCTTTTATAGCAATATCTGCGTTTAAAAGAAAATTTATTTTCTTAACTTTCCCTTTCTTTTTCTTCATTTTTAAATTAGTTCTTTTTGACCTAATCGTCTTGCTGGTTTTGTTTTTTCGTTTTTTGGATGCAGTTTAATTAGCTACGTTAATATTTTTCTGAACTAAAAGAAAATCCTTAAAAGTTAAAACTTAGAAAAACATTCATTTTTCAAAGATGATCTCCATTTTCAAGTGTTAAACAAAGCAAAATAAATTAATGGCTGCGTTTTATTTCGCTTATGAGAAATAGTGTACGTACATTTCATTATCCTGTAATATTGCCAGAATTTCTTTTAAAATAATTTTCCATAAAATGTTTAGTGTTAGTTTTTGTTCGTATTTTTTTGTGCCTATACTCAGTATAAGTTCGAAAAATATTTTTTTTGGCGTTACTATTTTACGAATAACAACAACTGAAGCATTTTAATTAGCACATTTTATTTGCATGAAAAAGTTATTTACATATTTTGAATGGGTGCTGAGGGGAAAAATTTTATTTTAAAAACATTTTGGATTTTTCTTGAACTATTGCTGGATATTTTACACTGCTTAACGACGAATATTTTCTTTAGATCTATAAAGATGAGAAAACGCATGCGGTATAAGTCCCATAGAGCAGAATATTTTGAATTGCTCTGCTACAGACCTCCAGCTTATTAAAAATAGTGTGAATTATAATTAAATATTCACACAATGTAAGTTTATAACAAACGCATAAATGTTCTGAAGATATTGGTAACATGGTTCCCAGGTCAGAAAACATATATTTTTCTCCCGAGCTGACTCAATTTGTTTTAAGGCACTCAGTGATAAAATTCACTTTCAGTACAAGAAGACCACTAAGCGATTGTTTTTTTAGGAGAGGTTAAATAAGTTACAGAGAAGTTTGCACTTAATTTTAAAATCTAGTTCTCATTTTAATCCACATTCATCTGAGGTTGAATATCGATCTGGACTGTGATAATCTTATGTCAGCTTTGTTTTTGTTTATTGGGTGTATAAATTATGTGCAATAATTATGGAATTATTTCTAAAAGCAGTTTAATCTATTACTTAAATTATTTCGAGCAACTCAAAAAGTAACACAAATAAAGGCGTGAAATTAGCGCACAAAAAAAAATCAGTAAAACATACTTAACTCTGACTTTAATTCCATTTTTCCTTTTATTTTGTTTTTTGAGTTAACGACTTGTTTCACTGGAGGTGCGATATCTGCAATTAATCTGCAGCGGAGCTGTTTTTTCTACGCCGTACGTTCCAGTTTGCACCACGGTCTATTTTGGGGATTGGAGCTTCTGGGATTTTTCTAAAACTGAATTTTATTCGCTTCAAAAAATAAATTATCATTAAGGGCCTTTGAACTTTTTGGCACTGAGTTTTGGAAAACGTTGAAGCATGATATCGTTCAAAGCTTTATAGGAAACCATTACTTCATCAAAGTGGTCAATTTTAAATCCGTGTCTATTGCTAGTTTCTCCACCTCAATTTCCAACAAAAATCTGCCTAACCATGCCCGAGTTCTTGAAAAAAGAAAACTAGCTGTAACATGTAATTTTATTGATTTATATGTCTATATCAATTAAGAATGTTGTTTCAAATTACATAACCTGTCCGATTTTGTGCTACATTATTCACAGTATAACATATTTTAATAGAACCTGATTAAGAGAATGATTTTGTGGGCTTGAATTTCATTTCAGAGGAATCTCAAAAGTAAAATACAGATTAACATAACGATTTCTTCTGTATAACTGAAAGCATCGATATCCAATACTACTGCGAAGATATTACTTTAAACATTAGTTTTAAAACATTTTATTCAAGCGCAACAATAACGCATTTTGGTAAACAATTTCAGTAAATTAATTTTATGTTTATGTACTGAAACCATTTTCTTCTATTAATTTGGCTTTCCAAACTCTTTTGGGTCCAACTCAGTACATATTCGCGATCAACTCGTTAATACTGAATTTCAGGTTTTTCAAGGTTCATATCAGTTTCTCTTACACTACCAAATTTTATTAAAACAGCTTAAAAGCTTTAATAATTTACTAAAATGTCACACTCAAAAAGTCTGTTTTGTAATTCTGTTGTACTTTAAACTAGACAAATATATTTAAAAGTGGCCTATTTGTTTTAATTGTGTCATAAAATTGAAAACATGAAAGCTCTCAATTAATTTTAACTTATCGTCATAAACAAAGAAAATCCAAAATAAGTGAAGTAATTAAATATAGATTGAAAAATAAAATAATTTAAAGTAGGGTTTTGAGACGGGAAAATGTGTGTCTCTCGGTCTGTTGTTCTGTCTACTCCTAATAACTTTTGAGGGAAATGTCCGTTTCGAAAAAATTTTTTTAGATTCGAAAGATCTCGGCGAGGACATCTTATTTCCATATTTTACCTTTCGATTTTAACAATTTTTCGTTTCAACTTTAACACTTCAAAAAGTCTTAACATTAGCTCCTTCGGGCAAAAATGAAGCATATTATGTAAACTCTGGGCAAAAGATCTAAGTTCCTATGAACAAGCTCTCGGCGTGAAATATTTTTTGATTGGAACAACTTTTGTTCATTTTTTGAACAGTTCAAAAAAAAAAAAAAACATAACGTAGCGAGTACGGGGAAATTTCAATCCTATGTAATTCTGATCTAACGATGGATTTGCTTGGACACTTTATCGGAAAGATGTTAAGACGACGTAGAACATGTACAGATACGCAGTTCAACCAGAACTAAACGATCCTATTTTCAAACAATTTTTTTTTATTTAGATTTTTTAGTATATTTCTGAATGACTCAATGAATAACTGAACGAGTGAGAGAAATAATCAATAAATGAGTGAAAGAAGCAATGAATGAATAAATGAATGAGGGAAAGAATGAATGACTAAATGAGTGAATAAGTAAAAAAAAATAGTTAAATGAGTGTATAATCACGATGGGGGTGTGGGTGGGGGTGTTAAACATGAATGAGTAAATAGATGAATGAATGATAGAGTGAATAAATATGTATCAACCGTTGAAAAGAGTGTATTTGAAGTAATTAAGAACTAAAGCTAAATGAGAAAGAGAGAGAGGTAGCTAGATTATAAATGGAAAGTTGGGAGGGGGGGTGGGGTATACGGAAAAGTAGGCTCGTATAGTTCTAGACGGGACGTCTTGCTTAGAAATAATATTCCTTTTTTATTACTTGGTCGCTCCCTTAAGCGGAAGAAAGAGTAATTAGAAAGAAATCACTTTGTAAGAAATCACTGTACTTTAATCGCAATGCCTCAATGCTTTTGAAAATTATTATTTTTTACAGAAAATATTTTTTTTACTCCTTACTTATTATGTGTTTTTGACAAGTCCGGTAGGAACTACAATCACTTCCAAGTGATAAATTAAACTGGGAAGTGTAAAAGTTAAATATCAAAAAATAAAGAAACATTCGGAATGCTAGAATCAAAGAGGAACTAACAAATATTTTCTATGTAACATTCTTTTCTCAAAGGAGTAAAATGAAAATCACTTCTTTCTTACTCTATCTGACACATACACACATGCGTATATGTGTACATATATATATTTGATTGAACAAAATATATCATTTGAAAAAATATTTTTTCCAAGCTACTCACTTCCTAAACAATAGAATTCAATTAGAAAAAAAAATCTATCGAAAAAGTTTTAATTCTTGATTTATCAAAAAAAAAAAAATAATAATAATAATAAAATTTCACTTTTTTGTCTTAAGCAGTTTTGCCCCAAGGGGAAAAAAGTCTTCTATCGTACGAACATAGTATTAAATTTAACTTTAGCTATTTTACTTGCGTCACAGTGTTTTTCTAAAATCATTTTTTTTACTAGAATGAGACTTTTAAAAACTAATTAAGCCGAGATTATATGCAAAAAATGATGGTGAGTTGAAATTGATAAAATTTAATGTTTGAGGGATTAATTTTTTACTCTTGTAACTGAACAAAACGAAATAGTTGTTTTTAGTGCTTCGTGTGTTGTTTTTTTTTAAATCCATGACACAGATGTATCAATGTTATATGAATATACATATATACATAAAAAATATTTGTAAAATTTGATTTTAGCATCTGCAGACAGTGTATCCTTCCAATCCTCTCGAAACATTTCTATTGTTACGATAGAATATTTGTGTTTTAGTTATTTATGCATTTATTTTCCCAAGCAAAAATTCAGAAAAAGAAAACCATTTTGTGGTTCAGAAAAATAAAATGCCTTAAAGCTGTTTTTATGATTAAGTATAGTATAAAAGAGAGCACATTTTTACCTTAAAAAGACAAGATATTCCATTCCTCTTTGACTGTAATAAAGCGAATAATAAGTATTTACAAAATCAAACACGATTTTTCAAAAATCCTATAATAAATAATATTTCTGCATTTTTAAAAAACATGTTTGGTTTTTGAAGATTTACTGTTTTCGTATATTCATTCGTATATTTCGTATATATCGTTTCGTAAGACGTAGAATAGAATTTCCAATCCTTAGAGAGAAAACCTTCTTGACATTAAACAGCGTTATGACATGAAATTATAAATATATGTTTTGATAAATAATTGTGCTTAGGATCATAAATTTTACTATGCTTGCCGTCATTAATAGAGAGAGGTTAGGGGCCGTTCATAAATGATGTCACTCTTTTTCCCCATATATATGACCCCCCCTCCTTTGTCATAATATGTCACACTTCAGCGGACCCCCCTCCCCTCCTTTGTCACATGTCACGCTATGTTGCATAATGCCCGATGTCACAATTTCGCGAGCCCCCTCCCCCCCTCGAAGCGTGACATCATTTATGAATGATCCCTTATAAGATTTAAACAAGAACTAAACGAGCCTACTTTCTCGTATACACAAATATTAAATTAATAATGTAGCTATCTTGCTCTCTTTTTCTAATTTAGCTTTAGTTCTTAATCATACCTTTTTCAACAGCTAATACACGTTCATTCACGCGTTCATTCATTCATTCTTTCACTCATTTATTCATTCATTCCTTCAGAAATATCCTTAAAAATCCATCTCAAAAGGTATCGTGAGAAATTAGGCTCGTTTAGTTCTGGCTGAGTTTCGTATCTGTACATATTCTACGTCATCACATCTTTCCGAAAAAGTTATGTCCCAAGCAAATCGGATCGTTAGATCAGGATTCATATAGGATTGAAATTTCCCCACAAGCGCTATGTTATTTTTTTTAAACTGTTCAAAAAATGAACTAAAATTGTTCAAATCAAAAAATATTTCACGCCGAGAGCTTCTTCCAAGGAGCTTGTTCATAGGAACTTGGATATTATGCTCAGAGTTTACATAATTTGCTTTATTTTTGCCCATAGGCGCTAATGTTAAACTTTTATGAACTGTTAGAAATGAAACGAAAAATTGTTCAAATCAAAAAGCAAAATATGGAAATGAGATGTCATCAGTAAGATCTTTCAAATGCAAAAGAAAAGCTTCCTATTAGGACAATTTCTTCATAAGTTTTTAAGTAGGAACCGACACCCCACAGACGGACCGGCAGACACACATTTTTTTCCCATCTCAAAACCCTACTTTCAATTTTTTTTTTTTAAATATTTGATATAAAAAATAATTGAATAAATTATTTACTTTTCTTATTTTTAACAATATTTTTACGATACATTAAGCCTTCTTTCTTTTTTTTATTTCTTTGCTTTTACGGGAAAGTAGATTAAAAAGAATTTGAGCCACATCGCTTTGTAATGGATTCTTCTCATAATGGAATTCTTTAATTCTATTTAATAACACATAGTGATAGCATTTTATTTGCTGCATTATAAACAAAACTATAGTGAAAATACATTATAAAATTCGAACAGCTTTTGGAAACAATTAGTTTTATCAATCAATCTCTGTTTTAAAAGCCTAAACTTTAAAATAGAGTAATGCAGTTCAAATATAGTTCAGATTTTATTGTTTAAAAACTTTCTAATAAAGTATTTTTTATTTATATATATTAACAGACTCAAATGATAAATGGTCAACATCAAAAATTTGATAATTAAAGAACTGTTCTTAACAAAATAACACATGGTGCATTGTGTAAGGGAAAGCTCTCTGTTCCCCGAAAGCAGTTCCTGAAATCGATGCTAATTAAGTTGTGAGAGGGTAAGATTGATTTCAGTTTTTGGAAAAGGGAAAATTATCCTCAATGACTTAATTACCCCAAAAGGCTGAACAAAATAATTGGTTTTGCCATTACGTTGTTTTCAAGCACATGGAAAAAATCGAGGCGTTTTTATTTTCATTTATTTATTTATTTGTTTTTTGCTTTTTAAATGCATGTTTCGCTTACATGCATTCTAATTTAAAATGTGGTGTTTTTTCTAGGAAAAAAATGCAAAACTTTCATTTCGAAAATAATTCGATAAATTAAAGGCGTTAATAGTCTACAAAAGTAATTTTTCTAAAATAATTGTGACTGGTGCCAAAAAAAGCCAGAGATTTTTTTTTTTTTTTTTTTTTGCAAAATATATGTTTTTTTTTACACAAAAGAACTAAAAAAAAGGGGGGTAAAAACATTCCATGAAAAGACAAGTGCTTAATCGAAGAAATACGATACAGAATTATTATACAATATATATATAGGTCAGGAAATAGAATATCCCTCGCGTGTGAAAACTATACTAAATTTATGACATACTTAGACACGTATAAATCTCTGGACAAAGGAATCCTTTGCTTTTTTCCTTCTTAATAGGCGAATAAATTACAAAAAAGAATAAATGGATAAAATAGGCAACTAAGTTGTTTGATAGTTAAAATAAAGCTTCTGAAGCCAAGTAGCTACTCAAATATGCAGTCGCTTTACGTGAAAAGTTTGAGTTCTTCTGAATAAATTCTTAAACGATTGCCTTCAACTCTTCCATCGCATCAGAATTTGAGAATAAAAAGCTATCGCAATGTCTAAAAAAATCGATATTAACAAAGAAAGATATTCAGAGCACCATCGGTTTCTATAATGACGATCAAGGTTCGCATGTCTCATAAAATGGCCAAGTCTGCTTCAGAAGCGTGTAATAAAGAGAAGGAAATATATATACCTGTACAAACCACTTGGATCTTAGCAATGAACTGAAATGAATGAAATGTAAGTTGAGTGTTTGTGACTAATATAACGGGTTACGAGGCTCGGGAGCACTGTTAATTAAGTATACATTGTTGGTTAAAACTATAACAGGAAATTCAGTATGTCAAATTTACGATTTCGATAATATTAACTGTGTAAAAATAATTTTAATTTCTTATGGTGGTGTAGACTTTTTAAATGATACTGCTTCATTGACTAGTTATAACTTGCTTGTTATAGCTAATGGTGAAACCTTATGCACAAGTAGATATGACATTATGGATTAAACAAAAAAAATGAAACTGATTACATCCAACGCTGTAATCAGTTCAAAGGTAGGCATTTTAATATGAGTATTAATTTATTTACGAAGACATGTAGTAAATTTTTAAAAGTTAAAACATTGTCCGACAACTGCTAGATAACTCTTAGTAGGGAAAGTTTGCTGAGAGATCAAAATAAAAATTGCTGAGAGACCAAACCAAAAACTCCTAGCTGCTGACTTGTTTTCAGTTTTAAAGAGTTGGCAGTCGGCGTGTCGGCAGTCAACGTGTTAAAAAAAATAATCAAGTACAAAATATGAACTGTCAATAAATGAAACCAAAGTGAAACTGTTTTCGGTGGATTAAAACTAAAAATCACATTAACAAATTTGAAGCAGTAACACTAAGTAAAATATTTTTGTTTTGCTTACACCTGACCCCATAAATGCACCTGAATATTACACTAATTAATGATATCAGATTAAGAATGGATTTAAAAAAACACATTGTTAGGCTTTCGCAATTCCAGTCTAAGTTTATAACCCATATTAATATAAAAATGGAAGGACAATAAATATTTTTATGTGTGTTTACGAGCGAGAGGCGGGGGGGGGGGGGTACAAGACTATGTTTAGCGCACATTGTAAAAATTGGACAAAAACGAAATGAGTTTTTTTCCAAGGAAAAAAATTTAAAAATATCAAAAGCTTTCTTTTTTGCACAAAAAGAAAAACAAAAAACAAAACAATAGCATCATTTCGAAAGAGAAATGCTCTAAGTCATTTAGGTAATAAAGGATAAGTGTGAGGTAAAAGCAGGCCCTTGGAGAAGCTGTTCAATTGTTTCTTCTTGGATCTAATAAGATTAGTTTAAGGAAAAAAATCGAAGAAAATCAGAGTTATCTCGAAACATGATAATTATTTATGAGTAATTAATTCTGTATTTTAAGAACGATCATAAAATTCTAACCAAAATGATAACCAATTTTTTTTAATGTATGTGCAATATGAATAAATAAACGCTTTTGGCTCAATAAAATTGAATAGTCATTGCTGAATTCATTGCTCAATTAATGAATCTTTGAGAATAAAAAGGAATACTGCGATCTATACCGTGCACGTCCGTCTAAGCCGAATATATCAATGAAAAAATAAATCTTAAGAAGTAAAAGTAAGTTTTTTAAAAAAATGCGTGCTGGTTACATATGCTGCATTATACTGTTCGAAAGCAAATACTTGTTTGAAATTTTAACCAAAATTTGAATCCTTAGACGAGGTTTACAAGGGTAATTTTTTGGAAAACAACAAACAGTAAAATTACACTTTTATGAACAATTAAAATACGAATAAAACCACATAATATTTTAATTTGTAATTTAGTCGTGAGTTGGCTAAGGCCAGAAGTAGCCGGCATTCAAATTCAACAACTAATAAAGTAAGTTACTACTGTGAAAAACATTATTAACAAGATAAATATTGCTTTTTGCGAAAAAGTACATTTATAAATTGCATTTAAAAGTATCTTTTGAAATACCTCCTTTCTTTCTTATGTTAAACACCGTGTTGCTTCACGCCAAAAACATATATTTCATCTTATTTCAAAAAATGGTACATCTTAATTTATCGTAACGATGCTGTGTTCAATTTAATAGGAAAACAGTTGTTATATGAAAGTTTCCAACAGGAAGAAAAAAAGATTATCAGCAAATAAATCGTGTTTAACAATTAAATAAAAGCACTGAATTTTAAATCTTTAACATGAATGTAGTTCCACACTTCTCAAAGCAAGAAAACTGTTCTTTGCTTTTGCTTAATCCTATTTCTTCAGTTTTGTTGTCATGGCGACCTAATGGGCACGAGTTTTCAAAATATTTTCAGTACCTCTTATCAAATACAAATTATTGACTTACACTTTTTGCATTTGAAATTCTTTACTTAAAGATACAACATTAAAAATTAACTGTTGCAAGAAATAAATAAACCTTTTCTCAAAAGTCCTCTCAATGCAATCTTTTTTACCCTAATAAATTCCAACAACATGTTTTATTTTCTTTCAAGTTTATTTCGTTAAGTTTGTTTTTACCTTCATAGCATTCTACATAGCACCTTTAAAACTTCAGAAGTAATTAAGCAATATAGAATTTTGATCCTAAATTAAATCAGAATAATTACTTTTAAGAAGCAGAACTTCGAAACGAAAGCAAAAATCAAAAAGTCAACCATGCCCATAACAACTGTACCAAAAAAAAGCACGCGTAAAAAAATAATGTTATGTTTACATTCATTTAAATGTAAGTAAAAAAAATCAAATTGTATATCAGTTGATTGTTCGATAAAAAGTAAGAGCAGTAAACAATACAAAAACGACTTAATTTGAACTTTTTTTCGTAACCATGTGGCCAGTAATTTAAGATGGCTTTATCAGAGTTTACGAGAACTGGAACCCATTGAGCAGAGCTATAAAAATTGCAGATGTAAAGCTAAAGATGCTTCTGACTCCATTTGAAAAGAATTAAAATTTATTGTGTTGAGTTAAGTTAAAACATAGATGTAAAGGTTAAAACTGACAGTAATAAAAGGCCATACACAGACACAGGAACGCAAGAATCGGGAACTCCAGAATACAAATCACAGCTTCCTTTTAAGTCAGCAGGTCCATCGAAAGAAACAACTTGCTTCCCTTCATTCAAATTCATTTGATAAGGATGGTTTTCTTCTTCCTTAAAATACTGCTCACGGTGAACTGCTGGCTCGGCTCGATTATTACAACGCCACAGCAGATTTAACCGTCCCTCTTTCTAACGTTGAGCTCTATTTAAACAGTCATTAAAATAAAATTGCATTAAAATTTTAATATAGGCCTCTTGCAGCTGATCTTTGTTCCAAAATGCTATGTTTAAAATATAGTAAGGAATGAAGTTAAGTGCAACAGCGTTAATTAATAGCAATTAAAAAATCGTCTGCCACTGCTAGAAATACATAAAAAATTGTTCATTAGAATTTCCATTGTGCATCTAGTGATATTTGTAATGAATTTGGGGAAAAAATCTCTAAAGTGCGTATATTACAAGTCTTCAACATTTAAAAATTGCGCAATAAAATTATAATATAATAATCATTAAATTAATAGCTAAGAAATATTTTTCTGTTTACGAAAAACCGCAGTTTCTTTCTATATCAAGAAAAGCAAACAATTACACTTTGAATCGACTTTTTTTAGAATTAGCACAAGAAACGAATCATTAAAAAAATTGTTGCGTTCGAAAAACTAAATCTCTAAAAGCTGTTTCCTGGTTCGGAAAATGAGCTAAACCCTTAATTTTCTGTTAATGTTAATCCTAAAACGAGTTTTATTAAGACTTAGAATGTTACTGGTCAAAAGATTACCTTTCTTTTTCTAAATTTTGGGTCTTAAAGCTTTGGAATTATTGCTGGCGAAGGTCGTTCGCAAACAATATATATTAGACTTACTTAACTTGAAGCGAATTTTCAAATGCACTAGAAAAATTCGAAATAATGTTTATTCCTTTAAACTTTACTACTATTTCTCTGTAAAAACTTTATTCCCAATTTGTATTATCTCTGCTATGTGCTCTGATGGGAAAAATGAAGAAGAAATTTCAACCTTTTTATGCAAAATTCAATTTGAAGAAAGCCATTCGAAGTAAAAATTGTGGTTTCAAACTGTAGCGTTTTGTGTTGCTCGAGCAACTAGTAAAGGGGAATATTAAGATCAACTAACATCTTGTACTATTAACATGCTGTTGCTCATTTTGAGACAAATATGAAGCAAGTATTTTGTATAATTTGTTAGTTTTTATTACCATAAAAAAAAGAAAAATATTTTTTTTTTCGCTGAAAATATTATGTATTGCTGTACTTCACAATTTAAAGATTTTGTACAGTTTTAACTTTTGATTATTAATGAATTTCTATTTTGGTTTATCTGTAAGTTGCCAGGTAAAATGGTTGATTATCGGTAAAATGGTTGATTTACCTGTAAAATGTCCCTTGAAATCTTTGCATTCCTATGTATCTATCTTGACACGCGTTTGTACTATTCAATTGCAAATTTTGCTCCATGTCTCTACTGAGACACATTTTACTAGTTATTCAGTCTCATTTAATCAAAATTTTTAAAACTATTCCCCTAACTCAAACCACATTTTTTTATCAAATTATTATTGATTAATTAATAGCAATAAACGTAGAGATTAATTAGAGGTGGGCAATTGATATCTAAAATCTTACAACAACCGTAACTTAATATTTCCAGATGCAAAAAAAAAGTGTAAATAGAAACTACAACAGAGATGGCAAAGCTATGGCACGAGTGCCAGTACGTGACACGCAACAGGAATTTCAGGGACACGCCTACACATTGATATTAAATCACTTTTATTTACTCACATTGACTGTAAACAACACTTCAAAAAAATGAAATGAAAAGAAAAGTAAAACAACTTCTGTGATCAACACTACTTTCATCGAAAACGGCTGATCTTTAATGATGATTTTTGAAAAGAAAATTAACAATATCACACGGACGCCTAAAAATAATAAACCGCAACTTAAACTGGCACACCAGTCTAAAAAGGTACGTCATCCCTGAACTACAAACTTCACCTGAATTTGAGCACATTATTTTAAATTATTTTTCTAAATTCGCTTTCTGCATTTCATTACTTCCGTGATTTCATTAATAAAAGAAAAGTTTGCCACTCCTCATTCGAACAAGACCCAAACAATCTCTGTTCTCGACCGAAATATGAGTTTTACTAAGCGCCGTAATTTTTGCTCAAAGGGGGTAAAGTTTATTATTGTTCTAAATGTAGATGTAGACATTTTTAGCACCTGAATCATAACTTCTCCACTAATGTTTCTCACTCTTGATCATGGAGAACTGTTGGAGTTCATTTTAAATTTTACCAAACATTTAATGCTGCATGATATTGCTTCAAACACATCCATGGCGACATTTAATAGCATTCGCAATGGAGGCAATTCACCGCTAGAGGGACTCATGAAAGATCACCGTTGTCACGTGATATCCGCTCTTTGTTTACTAAGATTGTCAATTGAGTTCTGCGTAGAGTTCGCTAGGCAAAATGAGTCATCTTAAAATTTAATTAGACTATTTTCACAGCTTTTTCTGATTATAGCCCAAAATTTACATTTGATTTAATCATTATTAAAAAAATTTATTAATTATTAGAATAGTTATAGTGTTTTATTTAGTGTTAATTTTATGTAATGTAGAAGAACCTTATTTAGGCCTAGTTTTTAATTAGATTTGTCGAACTCTATGTAAAGCGATGATTGTTTACATTGCTTGACCATTGACGCTTCGGAATTTTAAAAATAATAATAATAAAAAAAGAAAACAGGTTATTTTCTAGCTTACGTATCTTTCTTTCATTCTACGATTAATACTTACAATATTATATTACATTTACTTAAATAATTAAAATTACAAGACTTTGTTCGTAAATTTAATTTGCTGAGCATCAGAATCCCTAATCGATTCGAAGGCTCCGTCGAAGTGACTGTCTTAATTTCTCTAGAATAAGGGTTAACCAATTTCTATCAAACCCCTCAGGGAATTCTTCTTTGATGCGCATTAATCTAAAATTGAACTTTTGGACTTTCCTAACTTTGGATTAGTTGTCTTATTTGTTACTACATAGTTCAGCATTTAGCTTTAGTGGCAGTACTTGGAATCTTATTGTTTCATTTTTTGTGATAAAATTAGTTTTTACACCAGTGCAGTAATTTCAAATAATAAACGTGAAACATTTATTTTTATTGTTCAAATAAGCTAAATTATCTGTGGTAAACAAAATAAATTTTAAATTATAATTAAAGTTTCTTGCATTTTGAGGCATCGCTATATTTGTCCTTCATTAAATAATGGGCTTAATGAGCAGACGATATTTTTCAAATCAATTTTTTATGGTCTTTTACACGATTGTGCCTGCATTTTCATGTGCATTATTGTGTGTGTATACATATATATATATATATATATATATGCACATTGTACAGTTTTAGCTTAGATTTTTAATTGATCTAAGAGTTATTCTTCTCTATCTAATGAGAACTTTTTTAAATAAAGTCGGTCGTGATTGTAATGAAGATTTTTAATGGAATCCACCGTTTCGCATAAGTTTTAATAAGTCCTCCGCCAGAGAGCGAACAATATTTGAGATAGCCCGAGAATAAATAAAACTATACATGATAGCTAATTTCAAAAACTATGTAATTGCACTAGCTGCGTCACCTGACGTTGCAGTCAGGTGACGCAGCTAGTGTGGCTACATACTTTTTTAGTTTAGCTATCAGGTATCATGTATAGTTTTATTAATTATCCTTTAATTTAGTAGTTTTTGCAAATAATTATGTAAAACAGTAAAACTACTTTATAACGGACACCATCGGGTGTAATTATTCGCATTAGAGGGGTACTTGCAAAACAGGGTTCTATCTTTTCGGCTCAACGATTTGCTGATGTGGAACGAAAACTGTACGTTAGCGGTGGCCGTTAGGAAGAGTTTTACTGTATATATTTTTGCAATAAGATTTCCCATAGCTATATAGTTTTAGCTATATACGGTTTTTGAAGTTAAATCACATGTAATTATACTGTTTTTGCGATTAGCTATCATACAATCATCTAGCTGTGTAATTATCTGTCAGGCAGTTAGAGTCGAACCTTCCTAATGGAATATCAGTTAAAAGAATATCTCACTTAATTTAATGAATTTTCCGGGGGTACCAAAGGCCCCCTTTTGAAAATTGTTTCCGTGATTCCCCGGTAATGGAAAATCCCGCTTATTAGATTAATTTTTCGTGGCAAATTAGCTATTCCATTAAGCGGTCTCGACTGTGTATAGTTTTTGGAATTAGCTACTACATAGTTATATAATTCTTTCAATCAGCTATTACAATGTTTCCCAATGTGTGGTATACGTACCCTTAGGGGTACGGGAAGTGGGTACGTCGTGAACCGGAATGAGAACCCCAAGTAAACACCTCTATTTTAAATTGCCTCTAGTTTTCGTTCCAATGCCAAAGAAATTTCCTAGTTTCACATTCAAGACACAGTAATTTGCCAAACCCAAATTTGCAGCAAAAGATAGTAAGTAATGGAGTGGTTGACTCATTTCTCTTCATTCGTGAGTTCGGCTAGTAGAATGATTCAAATACTTTAAAATGTTTAATATTGGAGCAAAATTACAGTATTTAGATAAATAACAAATGGACCTCAAAGCTATTTTTATGATTTCAGCAAACTAAAAGTAGGCGGAAGAACAGTTAGAAATAGCTTCAGGCGGATTTTTGAAAAATAAGCATAAGAATTGTAACTTCACCATCATTCTGGTTGGAAATTAAACATGTGTACATGTGGTCATCCAGTTTTATCATGGCAAAATGTAGTGATCTTTCTTCTCAACATGTGACAATTTCAACCTTATCATTGATGGTGATGAATGTTATACATGATATTACTTTTATGTATTCTACTTATATATTATTACGAATAAATTTTATTTTTCGTTCGTTATTATTTTTAAAAAACGGAAAAAAAATACATTTTGACATGTTAAAGAGTATATATGCATACATGATATATGTCAGTTACGGGCAGCCGTTTACTTAATAGAATGTCTGTTTGTAAATCAATCATATCAAGCAGTCGTGACTAAAAACCATCAATCCTTAATTTATTTGCAGCTTCACGTAGTAATTACACACCTTTCAAAACAAAGCAAGAAGACAACACAAAACATCAACGTTTATACACTATTTACATCTGAAGAATCCCCGGAGAGTCCGTGCGAAATCGCTTTAAATAATCTTCGAGATCTCATTTCACGTGACGAAGAAACTGATTAATTATTGGTTCATTCTTATAAAATTTGCTAACCTTACATAAGTTCTTTAGCGCTATGAACAAAAGGGGACAGGGAAAATATAAAGTGCCTACAATTGTCTGTAGGTCACTTTAGTTTTTGTGTTTTAAAATCAAAACTAAATTTAAAAAGAGTTATTTATTTTTAATGTTATATACGTTTGTATAATATATATGTAATATATGTGTATATATAAATAAATAAATAAATATATATATATATATATATATATATATACGAGTCTTCGGCAGGTCTAGAGGAACAGTTATTTAGGACATCACTTGCAAACACCACATTTGTTGTACCAATGGACGAACACATTACACCAAACATAAAAACATAGACATCAAAGTTCTTCAACCACATCGTTCCTCGTTCCTAATTCGAATGCCAATCCATCCGCTTCCGCGCTGCCGCGTCACAGCGTGAGTCTAAATAGTAGTCCGCGCGTAAGGTATAGTTCAGAGTTAATTGGAGTTAATTGGGAAAATTGCCACATATACAATGGGTACACATGCGTTGAATGTTTGGGAAACACTGAACTATCATATACTTACATAGCTTTAACTTTTGCAGATTAACTACCATATAATTACAGTAGAGCCTCGGTTATTCGAGCCCCGACTAGCCGAGTTACAGGTTAACCGAGGTACTTTTGCACTTGACGTCAGTCATCCAATGGCGTAAGTTGCATTTTCATTTTATTTTCTGGTGATATAAAGACCTAGACCAACAGTCAGAGACAACATCAACAGATCTTTTACGGCTACAGCCATTGCGTAAAATGGCAGCAAAGAAGCAAGCTAGTTCCAGTAAACTTAAAGCAATATATATATATATATATATATATATCTACATAGATTTCTGCAAGAAATACCTTTAACTGGAACATGTACTCTACTGATGTGCACATATAAAATTAGATATTTGTATGTATGTAACGTAATTTTTTCATTTCATAATGTGTACAGTAAATGCCTTTTTTTTTTACATCTTTGACGAAACTTTCATTCATTTTAACCCATGTTTCCCTCTCGATTTCGACAGAGTCCGTGTTATCCGAGTTTTCGATTATCCGAGGTACCCTCGGTCCACATTACCTCGGACAATCGAGGCTATACTGTATATTATTTTTTCAATATTAACTAACGTATACCCATATAGTTTTTGCTATAATCTATTTGGTACTTCAGTATTAAAAATGAAACATTTTAACTCTTTGTAATAGTATATTCAAGTATTTCTGATGCTCATAATATTGCTCTTTTCTTACCCCACAAGCGTAAAAAATAAGGGAAACGTGTTTTTCTTTACATACACCCAAGTCCTTTCTACTCATTCATTTTTCAGGAGAGATTTTCTATGAAAGTAATATTTTTCTGTGCAGAGTGCACGCTTCTCTCTTCACATCTTTGATTTTAAATATGTATGGAAAATTTACTATACATTTCACGTGAGTCTCTTTTCATATTCCATCATTCCTGCAGGTAAGTATTGCCTTGCATTTTTTCCCACTGAATACTAAGATCAAGGAGAACATGAAAGTTTTGAAAAAACTTCCTCAGTGTTTTATGAACTGCAATACGGAGAATTTCTATTTATGGGGTGGTTCCAAAGTTGGAGCATTTTATTATTTCATGTTTTCTCCAGAAAAATACTCTTGCTGAATACGGGAACTTTCCAATATGTTTCACGACTTTCTCTGCCTGGCATGTATTTCCTGCACAAAAAAGTAACGAATGAGAAATATCTTTTCGTTTAAAGTGTTGTTTAACTTGTTTCTTTTGCAGTCTTAACATTTTAAAATAAGAATTTGTTTTATGCATTTCTGCGAGGAGAATTTTTAAACAATTGATATTTAAATTGTTCCCTCTAGAAATGTAGAAATCATGCACTGTTTTTGATATCATATAAAAGTAAAAATAAAATACACATTCTCAAAGTACGATGAAAGATTTAAAGTGGAAATGAATTCATAGTGTGACAATCGGTCTTTTTCCAATGACGCAGATGCGGAATATTTGTAGAAGTGTGCTATGATTTATTTAAATTGTATAATAACACTAGAACTAGTGGAAACTAGTCATTTTCATATGTTCATTCCATCCTGTAAATAAGGGAGTTGCAACTCTTTTTGCTTCGACACAAGGAGGTTTGTTAGCCCGGGGAAGTTTTCGAAGTGGGGAATGCCGAAATAAATTTTCTGCGTATATAGGAGTTCATCACGGGCAACGCTGTGACGGGAGTACATCAGTTTAATTAAATCAATAAAATGTGCTGGGGTTTTTTCAGGGTGAGAGGGAGGAGGTGTTAGTCTATCTTCTTCAATGTCACCGCAAAAGAATTATTTAAGGTGATACTGACATGATAAGGCTGCACTGAACGCAGCAGCAACATGAGACGTTTTTTTTAGAGTATGTCATTCGCTCTGCCTAATTTCATAACCACGCCCTCGCATTGACTGATTGGCATTTTTATTGCGTCATTAAGAGTGAGCTTCATTAACAGTGATTAGTTCATTGCGTTATCGAAGGTATACGTCATCGCTGTTAGTTTGATAACCATAGTAACAGTTAGTTGTGATGGAGAGAAAAAGTTTTTGTAGCTTTTGGTGTGAAAGCATCCCAAAACTCTTTTTTGAACGGCGCTTGTCTGGAACTTCGTCGCAGATGATATTCTTTAAACTCCTTGCACCGACATCACCGTGTGAATTCCATTAATAATTGATAAAAGAAGTGCAACATGTGCATACTCTTATCTATCAGTTTTTAACATAAAATGAATAGTTTAGCATGTAATTATTAGAAAAATTTATCGTGTTTAATGAATTTTTCGATTCATTATCAATGATACTTTAGCGTTTGAAATTGCTTACTCACAAACTTTGCTCTTACATCAGTCTACGTAATTACATTTCTGCAGATTGATTATGAGGAACGATTCGACTGCACATATTGAATATTCATTGGAACAATTCTTTTCTTATAAGATGTTTCATATTTATTTAAACTAATTATCATTCATATACCTGAAACTCTGCAGAGAAATTATTCGGAAATAAATTGCAATTCAATAGGGATTTAAAGAAAAAGGAAATTTAATTATCTTTAAAATCGAATTCTAGAATTATTATTATTCCGAAGAAATTACAAATGAGTGGAACAAAGGAAAAGCTCATTTTAAAGATAATATTTCGGGACAATCCGTATCTCTTTCCATTTCAATAATATTGTTTTACTAGGGAAATAAAATTGGAATTTCTAATAAAACACATTTTAGGAATTTTCTAATTAATTGCGATTTATTCACTGACCTTTATCTTTTGACACTAGAAATAAATTTTAAGTGGAAATTCATTGATATTCTAACTAGAAAAATGTCTTATTCGTTTTCATGTTTTGATTTTTTTTTAAATTGCTGGTTATATGTTAACCATTACATTTGGAAACTGCAATTAATTATAACGCATTCTAATCAGGTTTACTTGTTATTTCTGTCACGTTTACTTTTTTTACATTTATTTTATTTTATTTTATTTATGTATTTTATTTATTTTTTTTAATTGTTTATCAAGCAAAATTTCAGGAAGAAAAGTAACATGTGCATCGTTTTGTTTTATTTCTATATCTTAGTCAGTAGGGGGCGGGGCTGCTTGCTAAAACATATTCCATCTCAAGTTTCAATATTTTCGCGACAACCCAAACAGGTCCGTGCGTGATCAAGAACACTTGTTTAAGGAATCACTAGCAGCGACCTTTTCTGTTATTGTCTTAATTTAATTACTTTATAATCATGTAAGGAATCGGTCTGAATTTAGGACAGTAGGCCTAATGGGGCTGGAACGGCAGATGTTCCTCAATAATACAGATGCTACAAAATTTTACCCTATTTACCTCAATTTTATTCAAACATAAAAACTTTTCTTTTGAAATTCTCAAGCAAAACTCTGAACAGCACCAGTTTTTTCTCTCCAAAAATATATTTTTTAAGGTTTTCCCCCCTCCTCGATGGCGCTACAGTTTTGCCGGTAGTAAGAATTTACAAGAACGTCATGTATGTACGGGAAAGTAGAGAAGTTTCTCTACTGGCCGCAAATGGCGTGTTAAGCATTCTTTGAAATTTGCATTCAAATGTAAAATTAAAGCTTCACATTGCCAAATAGAACTCCAAACATGCGGATGAAATAAATTTGTGACATTGTAGTGATAAAGGTGATTACAGTTACAGTATGGTATAGAATAAAAGCGTCATATATTAGTTCACTAGGAATTACATGACACTAAAGTCACAAACAGGCCAATTATATAATACAGCAAAAGACTTTATGCCCCAATTGAAATGTAAAAAGAAAGGTCGGAATTCACCTGCATTGAAGAAGAGGCTTTAATTTCTGGCGGGGAACGCGGCCATCAAGGATGAAAACGTTGAAAATATATAAACGCCAAAACTTGTTTTCTCCATTTCAAATGCCAACAAAAACATTGCATTTTTTGTGCTAATGAAAATGTCATTGCTTATGCCTCTTATATGCTATACTTTTAAATTAGAGGAAATATTATGTTGTAGTTGACACTCAAATTGTTCCTATCAATACTCTGAAGCTATATTTTAATAAATTTTTCTTATTTTAATGAGGCATTTATTTAAAAATACTTCAAGTCAATATTTTTATCGCCAATAAAAATTTTACCTTGAATGTCTAAACACAAGTCAGAGAAAACAAGTAAGTGAAATCCTTGATTACAAAAGGAGTATTTTTACTAAACACATCTCCTCTTTCTCCTTCTTTTCTATCACTGTTATTGTTTTCTTTTTTTTACATTCTTGACGGTTAAACTCGAAAAATATGAGATTTTGTATATACTCAGGTGCTGAGTATTTAAAAAGCGACCAAATGCTGTGTAGACTAGACGGTTTGTTTTATTCGTACATTTAATGTACCTCATAAGTTTCCTTTTTATTACTCTTCTTTTTCTAAAAATGATTTTAATCCGCCATTTTGACGACTTTGTGATTTATTGGTGGTAATTTTTAAAAGTGCAAAATAAATATTATGATTGCATTTAGTTCTTTTTTTTACTAACATTCGACAATTTTCCACCATGCTTAAATTCTTGAGAAAAGTTGTTCAGTGACGAAAATGACTGAGCCATGTCTAGACAGAGATCCTTCAAGACGATCACCGCTAGGGAAATTAAATTCCTACTATTACTATTATTATTTTATTTTATCTTTTTTTATGCAGCTAGATAAAGAAAGCATACTGGGTACTATATTCTTGATATCATAAAATGTTGAACTTAGTAATAACTGTGAAAGACAAATCATTCGCATATTTAATTTATTTAACAATTCATCAAAATTAGTTACTTTTCGCTTTAGAACCACATCTATGTAAAACGGTCTGAGTGATTTTTTCTAGGAATATAAAGCATTATTTTCAACGATCCTGCAATAAGCTTTATTTATTGTAATTTGAATCTAGGCAACTGCATTGAATGTTTGTTATGTCGCCAAAAATCACCAAACAGAAAAGAACAATATTTTCATCTTCCCCAGATAAACTACGAATTCTCGTCCATAAAAAATAATGCTGCATTATAGAAGAGGACATTTGTTTTGTTTTTAAATATTCTCGTTGAAGTTGCTCAAAATGCATTTAAATATAATGTACATGTCTTCTTATATTTCATCGAAAAGACATTTTTTGAACATTTTCTTCAATTTCGGTTTTTATACTGAAGCATTCCTTTCTGGTAAAGTGGTGATTAAATGATTAAATTTTTCTTCTTAGCAAAGTGTTAAATTTAATTTTCGTTCTCAAGCCTTTTCGTATTTTTTTATTGAAATAAAAGTTGGATTGCTTCTCATAATTCGAAAAGGGAAAATTATTTCATGCTTTTTTTTAAATATCAATCCACTTAAATGATTCTGAAGAAATATTTTTATCTAAATTATTCAGGCAAATCCCTATTATTAAGGAAGAAAAGTAGAGTGTTGCCAATTGACCTGAGCTTCTGCCAAAATTCTTAATTAAAATGTAAGTGTGACGCAAAAAAAAAAAAAGAAAAGAAGAAGAAATCGATTCGTTAGCAGCAGTAAAGAGCTTTTGTCTAAAAATGTCTTGTAATGTTAAATCCCACGTTATTACGTATTAGATGAACAAAAAATAATTGCACAATGAATTTTTGGGACGATGTACTGAAGAGAGTTTTGACATTTTCTAGCTGTTTTGGTGGCATTTAAATATGCAGAGGTGTTGACCCATAATTTAACGTGTATTACGATTTAGTGTATATAATTGCTTAAATACTAGAAATGTGTAAAAGTTTTGGGATGAAAATATTGATTATTGGTAAGGTTTTTACATTATTTACAAGGCTTGATTTTTAACGATTTCACAAACGTAAAATTAATTTTCTGATGCTATTAAAATCTTCTTTTATATTGAAATCCGAGAATAAACAAGCGAGTGCATACAGGTGTGTCGCAGGACTTCACACAGGACTTTATTTTTAAGTTTTAATGAGCTGCCAATTGCAGACCTAGTGAATTCCCCAGAGGATGGTACCATATCTTTCAGTGGCACACAAGGTTTAAATACCTTTGCCGCAGGAATTTTGACACCCAGTTTATCCACCTGAGAGATAAGCATCCGGACTCTGTTGATGCGAAATTGCACAAGGAATTTAATTTAGCCGAGAGCATTCAGGCGGAATGTCTACTCAAGGGATCTTTTACATGCCGCATAATCACACGACAAGAGCGCAGACTATTTTCACTTGACAGGATGCCGACTCCTCCAGATTGGCCAGGCTCGATCCTATGACCCGGGGTAAACGAGTCCCGCGTCTTACCACGCAGCCGCTTTGCCGGCCCTCAAACAGGACTTCTATGACACAATGATCGGCCGTAATCATGAGTTCAAGCTAAAGAAGTGAAGCCTGTCAGAATACAAAACCTTCCATTGCAATTTTTCCTTGGATAGTCGATCATTTCCTTTTTTTTTTTTTTTTTTTTTTTTTTTTTTTTTTTTTTTTTTTTTTGTAATCACTTACACAAGTTGTAACGTGTGCCAAATTTCATTTTAACTTTTTCTTGGTGCGCAATTTTTTATGGTAATGAGTATAACTTCCTTGTAGTTACTTAGTGCAAAGTTTATTTTTCAAAAATAACTCTACCAATACCTTTTGCTATCTTAACTCATTTCTTAGTCAAGTTCTTGAGTATTTAATAAGTTTGCCTTGAACAAATGCTAAAAATTTTTAAGCATATATTTCAGCTCTTAATGACGGTATAATATTATGCATAATTATTTTACGGTACCATCCCTTTCAATGTTGTTAGAATGGAAAAAAATATGCTACAGGGATTTTTAAGTAGTTTTCTGGTAATCTTTTTTTTCCCGCGAAATTAGTTTAAAATATTCAGAAGAACAACTTCTATAACTTTTTTTTTTTTGTGAAACTCGTCTTTTTAATACTTGATTAATGATCCTATTTTATTAATTTAACCTAGATTTTTTTCATTATCTCCTTTTTTTTTTCTTGAAAATGGGACTAAACCACATATTTTGTAGGATAAATTTAAAGATTTGATTGGTTATTGTACCCTAGCACTAGGTGAAAGAAATAAAATGACATTTCAATGTTCTTAAGGAGCTTGCAAGCTACATTCAAAACGAAACCAGCCGCCTATGTGTATCAAAGTGATTAACACGTCAGAAAATTTATTGTATCTGGTTCACTTTACAATAAAACAATTTTAAGTAATGTATTATAGTTAACATCACAGATATAGATAACATTTTGCAATTTAAACTACTTTTTGGAAGTGCCGTTGGCAACCAGTAGACGAAATCATGGAATACAGCTAAAATCGAAGAATATTATTTAACCCTTTACTACCGGAATATATTCACAAATCTGTTTGTCTGAACGCCAATAAAAAAAAAGTATCCAAAAATTGCATAAATGGCGATACATCTATTTCTAATATATATGTCATGAGTTTCTTACCAGAAAAAGGCAAAACTGGAGAGTTCCAATCAACATTAGTCGTAGACGCCCCATTTTCGACCTATGGCGATATTTTGAGACGTTGATTGGAAATTTTTTGTTCAAGCTCAAAATTCCTATGAGATGCAGCTTTTTTTGCTTTGCAAATAGACGGCCCACTGTATCAAAATGGGGTGGTCAATACCCCCTTCTGTACCTCTAATTTTGCTATTTTTAATTGAATTAATTATTACTTATAATGTAAAGAACGAATGCATTTCCATTTGTTCAACTTTTTATTCTGAAACCTACATTTTCATCAAAAATTCATCAAATCGCTTATTGACGTTACCCGTACCACAGGAAAGTTTCGCCAAATCGTCTATTGACGTTACCCGTACCACAAGAAAGTTTCGCCAAATCGTCTATTGACGTTACCCGTAGTTAAAGGGGTAAAAAGTTTCACTAGTAATATTCCGTATAGGCAAAAATTCCACGTTTCTAGAATCAGAAATTAACTACCCCATATTTTGTGTATTGCTTTTCTTACGATTTTTACATTCGAGTAGCACTTTTTCAAACTTTGAAAGGCAGTAAAAAACCCTTGAATGAAAAGTTATTTTTATAGAAGCTTGTAACAGTAAATTACGTGTTCTAAGTGTTATTCTTTTAGCTTCTTTTAACCCTAACTAACAAAATACGACATATATATAATTAACGTTTTTAAAATTTAAGACATAAGAAGTAAAAATAATTAAATGAAGGAAGGAAATAGCATTTCTTGTTTTGAGGGTTTGGAAGTGGAGAACTATTTTACCGGAAATATTACAACTTCCCTGAATGCAGGTCTCCCAGACGGAAATAATTGATGCAAATCTCTGAGCTTAACGAGCAGCTGTACTCCTAATTAATATGCAGAAAATGAATGGACGCAGATGGACGAAAGATATCTGGAATTCTGTTACGCGAATCCATTACAAATGGCTGACTTACCTAAACGTGGATGCTGTGTCCACAGAAACCTCTCTAATTATAAAACTTTCTCTGAATATAGTCATTACAGTAATAAATTTGAAGATTATTAAAAATTTAATTAACTCTACACATTGCTTGTATTACACGGAGAAAATGTTTCAAAATAGAGCTCTTATTTCTGAAGAGAATTTCATGCCTTACAAATTTTAAAGCATGATTTTTTTTTTTTTCACTGCAAAGAAAACTTCAATATAATGTGTTAACTTTTAATCAAGATGTGTACATGTTCATTATATATTTATTGCCTAAAATACAGCGGTTCAAGTACAAATTTACTTTGAGGTTTCTTTTCTAAAAGGGATAAAATGTTAAAGATTTCACAAAACTACTGCAAATAATTGCATTTCTGCTTACCGTCCCAAACAAAGGAAGTTTCTAAAAATGGCAATGAAGAAATTTTTTTTAATTATTTTTTGAGATAAATTATTTCAACTAGATGTTTCTTTAAACTTGAAATGGATGAATTCTTAGCATTGTGCAATTACGAGTTGGGAATAATTTTTCGCTTTAATTTTATGCTAGTTCGAGATATCTAGAAAGGAAAGGTAAGGCATGAAAGTTGTTTTTTTTTTTTTTTTTTTTGTTTTTGTTTTTTTTGTCTTTCAGCTCAGGCACTTTCTAAGACATACATTTTTACGAAGTTCTGTATTTAAAATCAATTTTCTTCACACGTATATATATATATATATATATTGAGATACTTCAGTGACTCATTTTTTTATTTATTGTTTTTTCGTTTTATTTATTGCTGCGCAAAATACGTTTTCATTTAAGATTTAAGTAAACAAAAAATTGGGCATGAAAGGTTTAATTAAGTTCAAACTTTTTCCTAACCTTCTAAAAATCTCAGGGTTAAAGTTAAGTGTATAAAAGATATTACCTCATGCAGGTAAGGTATAATTATGGTACGTAATTTGATACGAAAAATGAATGACTCTAAAACAACGTTTATGACGTCGCATCGGTTTTGACGTCATAAATAGCACGCCCCCTCCGATTTCGATATGTCCGAGGTTGACTGTTTTAAACATTAACTTTTTATTCGAATTTTATTAATTTAATTAAGATAATAGATTTGTTTTTCTCCTTTCGGCGAAATCATTGGTATTACATTTTATTTATTTATATGTTTTCTAAAGGTACATATTTGTGTAAAGTCAACACAAATTGCTGTGTCATCGCTAAGAGCAAAAATATTTTGTCTTTGCTTTTGCATTTAGCCTGCTAAACCGAAAATGATGGTATTTTCTTTTTCTTCTAAAGCTAAGTCAGTTTCCATTTAAAAGGGGAGGTAGAATTCTCTCATTTTCCATCAAAAAGCAATTTGTGTGAAACCGACTAAGAAATCGATACATGGCGACATCACATTTAAGAGAGATAAATTTATCTCTCAAACTGTGTGGAAACTTCATATTAAAAAGGAAAAGTAAAACATTTTCATAAGATGTAACTTTTTCATATCAAGTTGCTTTCTGGCTGCTGAATTTTAAATTATCGAAAATGAATAGAGTAGTAATGAAAAAAAAGGAAAGAAAGGAGTTAAAATTGCAACTGGAAAATCAAAGTAAAGATTAAGTATCAGCGAGATAATAAAACTACAGGTTAAAAAAAAAACTTTTTTTTCAGCTTACCGTTTTTTCTTTTATAACTATTATGTACACTGTTAGGAATTTCCCCATTAAATTACGGTTAAATGACCGGCAGCAGTCTGTCCATCTAATTCACCGTTAAATTTACGGTTTGGAACATTTTCTTATCTTTACGGGACCTAACCATTTCCAATCAGCTTGGTTAAAAAGCCTTAAATACAAAAGTTTACGGTTTTATAACCATTTAAAAATGGTTTCAAAACAAAATTTTCAACGTTTTTGAACCATTTCGAAGCGTAGAAATCGTAAACGAAGCTTGCGGGAATCGAACCCGGTTGTATAGCATGCCAACCTTGCTCTCTAACCATTCGGTCATCTGCACCACACAGAGCTCTCGTTTATTTATCAATAAATCTTTCTTTTCAACAGGTGAAGAAAGATTTATTGATAAATAAACGGCATTAAAGTTGAGATTTCAGTTTTTGATTGGATCCAAAGCCAACTTTGGTCTAAATTTACTGTGTATTGACGAAAATCCTTCTATTTGCTGCAAAAATTAAAATACAAACAAGCTTCAGCAGCTCAAGTTATGGGTTCGCTCATTCGCAAACAGTTCGGAAATCCGATGTCTCCAATTTTTGATTTACGTGTGTATGTGTTTCTATTTAGTAACCACTGCTTAAGCCACTTTTTTCTTCTTCTTTTCTTATATACACATGCAGATTTGAAGTGATAGATCTTCATTCACATTTTAACAACAACGTACGACCGTTAAGGTTTCGCAACCAAGATGGACTTCCGATTCTTACTGAGTGCTTGTAAATTATGGTTAGTTAAACGTTCTTTAGTAGAAACCGAGAATAAACGATTTTTTTCGCAATAAGCGGTTTGAGTACCATCTTTTTAATGGTGATTCAACTGTTGTAATTAAATATGGTAAAATAACAATCAAATAAATGGTTATTTTTCAATTTTCTTACGGACATTTTTAGCAGTGTATGATGATGACACTTTTTAAAATGATTTGAATGTGTAATGAGCAATACCAGTTGAAGGCCTTTATACCGCCGATCTATAAACCGCAATTCTCTAAAATCGGCACAACGCTTCTGTGCAGTCAACGGATACCAATACAGGTTTCTAAACTAAGAGCTTTATCTAAGAATTTAGGTATGACGGCATTTCTGAATGATAATGAATATTATTTTCATAATGTTTGATGTAATATTATTCGTCTCATTGTCGTTAGTTCATGTGTTTACAAAGGGGGGGGGGATTAATTTTTGAAGCTTAACACTATAAAAAGCATGAGCACAAGAATTCAATAAAAACCCCGTGGGATTTGATTTGCAAGTTTACGTAGTTTAAATCATAAAAATCTTTATTGATAGAAATTTTTTGTTACTATTTTAATTTGTAAAGGCATTGATATAATCCTCATACTGTTTAGTTATTCCAGAAAATAACCAGATTAACGTCAAAATGTATGATAAGCGCAAAACATCGGTTCCAAAGGGCTATGTGATTAAGGTCTTCTACAGTGACTTTAACCAATCTTCATGTAAAAGTTACATAGTGAACAAAAAAAATAAATAGTCATTCTTAAAAATGTAAGGCTGACAGCCCACCAAGTTCCGAGAATGTCACGCACTCAGAGTGAAAGTGTAACCTTATTTTGGAACCGCAAAAAAGTAATTATCATTTTATGCCAGATTTAGATATTCATTATAACCACGGAAAGTCCAAGTAATGGACAAATGTAATAAACAGATAGATACAACGAAAAATGAAGCTTATTTAAAGTGTAATAAGTCTTGGTTACATTAGCTCATGGTGACATTTACCCCATTTCACCCTATCGCAATTCCGCAGAACCAGAAATTAGTAACATCTAATAAAAAAGTAGAAAATGATTTGGTAAAAATTTGTTGGTATACTAAATTTAAACAGTAAGAAAGAAAACCTTTTTTCACTACTATCATAAATCATAGTAAGTTTAGGTAAAAAAATTATTTGTAAGAAAACTATGTCACACATACAGGGTGCTGCACTATAATTTCCTTTTTTGAAAAGTGTGACTTTCAGGCTGTAAATTTTGTTGCGGGGTGGGAGTTGTCTCATTCCAAAGAGATGGTTCTAAAGTTTTGTTACCACCTTGGTCAGTCACCATTCTGCATTGGAATCTCGGAGGAGCGTACGTTCTCTATCGAGGTCTACTTGTCGAATGAACATTCAGTGATTTGAAGTGGCTAGCAACTTCTTGATTTGGGCCCCTTGTGATTTTTCTTCGGGTTTTTTTTTTTTTTTGAAATATGGACTTTATGTCAATCGTTCAATGACTCTACAACACCTGAAGGCCAGCATCCAGGCTGAAATTAGTAACATACTCGCTGCTATGTTGGTAGGATCGTGACAAGCGCTAGAATTCGGCTTTCAGTGCATGGGGAATAGGGGGCGTCACCTACCTGGTTTGATTTTCAAAATGCGTAAAACATAACTTTAGGCATGTACCTACACGATAAAAAAAATTTAAAGTTTATAAGATTCATAAAACGGGTTTCATTGAGTATTGAAAAAAGAAAGTTATGCTGCTGCACCCTGTATAAGGTAGTTTTATAGTACTCTAAACATAATTTGATCTACAATCTCTACAGTCAACCTCGTGTATAACATCACCTCAGTTTTGACTTCAGAAATACCACAGCCCCCCCCCCCCCCCCTGCTGTCGTTACAGCCCAGGTTTGCTTTTTTTTTCTATTTAATGTTCAGAACTCTGTGTTATGAGTATGTATAGCAATAATTAAATAAATTTGCATTACTCAGTGATAAATAAGCAAATGAAATGAACACTGATGATGCAGATAATTTAACAAACGGAACTTTATTCGAAATGGCGAATACTAAATAAAAGCAAACTTAGGAATTTTTTAAGGTCTTGTATACGCATTTCCAAGGGAGAAGAATTTGTTGATGCAAAAATAATTGTTGTGTTTCGAGATAATGCATTTTTACGAATCTAATCCTATTAAGTATAAACAAAAGCGGTCGAACATTTTCTCCAAGAATGCGTCTATTGCCGCAATTGGAACAAGTTTTCTATCTAATTTAATCAACGTATTTTTCTATCTACCTAAAACAAGCAGTTCTTTTCATACCAAACGAAAACATTTCAACAATTTTCGCTATATGTTTTTTTTTTCTAAAAGAATATTTTGTTTTATTTCAATGACTCCAATATACACATTAAAAAGTAGTTTTTATAAAATATATGTTAACTTTACTCTCATAATGTGTGTGTGTATATATACAAAAATATATGCACATATATATGTGCATATAAATACGTATATATATATATATATATATATATATGTGTATATATATATATATATATATATATATATATAAGGCGAATTGGGGGAAGATGCCACTTGCGTGAAGAGTCTGGTCCAACATGAGGTGTAGCTTGAGAATTTATATGAATTAACCGCCTTAATCGACGTTATTTTTGGATCTCGTGAGCATTTAACGTGGGGATAATCATTTTATAATATTCCGTTCCTCATATTTAAAATTTATACACCTACTCGTTATTTTAAATAAGATATTGGCAATATAAGTGAAATACACATTATCTTACACATACGATGCATGTAGAAGCGGCCGTAACACTGTAGTAATAACGAAATAAGCGTGTGTGTCATCTTGACACCACATGGTTCAGAAATAAATGAAATGAACTTTAAAATATGTTTTTTAATACAGCAAATGACGAAATTATTTTCAGTCTTCCAACACCACACAGTATTTACAGTTACTTGATTGCTCGTTTTTCAAATCATTGAAGAACATATTGGTGACAAGCTCTGGAGGCACAAAAAGCCAGATAGTGAATTGTCAAGACTGCAGTTTGGATCTCTTCTGAATGCAGCTTGAAACAAGGCACAGTAGTAAATGGTATTTATGGTTTTTCAGCTCTTCGGAATTATCTCTATAACCCACAGGCAAAACAAATAACAATAAACCTAAAAAGAGAAGTATCAGCTTGTCATACTCAAGTGAAGAAAATCCTCTAGATACCAGTGGTGACAGTTTTGATGAGGATAATAATGGCGATTTTTGTGCAGTGTGTAAAGGGTACTTTTATGCTAAAAAAAGGTCCCAAGTGTGACTGGATTCAGTGCATCGAATAAAACAAATGGTTGCACGAAGATTGTAATGATGGCAAGTGAAATGTTGCGTAGGCTATCATTCGACCTGTGATGTTATTATTTTTAGCAAACTAATTATGAAGGATTTTGTTTTGTTTCTCTATAGTCATTGTTAATTCATGTTTAATTTTTGTAATGTTTGTATCATTTTTTTTGTTTATTGTGGTGTTGCATCTTAATACATAACTGGTGGCATCTTGACCCAATATATGGGGGAAGATGCCACAAATGAGTGACTTTTTTTAACATTTAAAGTTTTTCATTTATTTTCATACTGAGAAGAATATTAACTTGTGTTCGCAACAAATTAAACATTGAAAAATAATGTGCATTTTTCTCATGATCCAGTTATTTCAATTTTTGATGCACTAATCGAAAAAAACCCTTCAGTGGGGCATCTCCCCCCCAATTTACCTTATATAATTTTAAGTACATTACATAAAATTAAAATAAACACATAAGAACATAATTGACATGTAAATAAATTACCAACCTTCAGAATATTACTTTAGGATTTTTCTGAATCCAAATTGTGGAATAAACAATTGATTTTTTGCAACTTAATGCTATACAGATCTTTTAATGTCGAACATTGTGCTAAATCATTTTCTAAAGATGGCAACCCATACCTTAAATATATTCAATTTAAGGTATGTATCACCATTTTAACGTTATGGTACAATAAGGCAGGAATAAGTGGTAAAAATAACATAGAACAATGATTATTAAATATCATATGTATGTATATTTATATTAACTCTCGGAGGAAAATTCGCATCATTTTTTTCTGTACATAGAAAGAGTAAAGGCATCTTACGTCACAACCTCATCCCCCTTTCTCCGCCCCCAGTTAATCTCAGCCTCAATATATATGTATTTTTGATTCCAACTACATCTTCTTGCGAAACTTTTGAGTAAATTTGAAAGTTCCAAGCTATATACGGTATAAATTACAGTTTTTAAATTTACCTTTCCAAATCTCCTTTTTCGCCAAACATTCGTTTGGCGAAAATTATTACGAAGGTGCTTTCATTACCCAGAATCACTTTTTTCATCCCTAAATAATGAATGGAACCTTTATTCGAATCTCTCTTGCAAAACAAACCTACTATACCAATTTATATAAACTTGAAAACATGAAAGCACTTATATTTTGATATGCAGCTAGTCTGATCTTTTGAATAAACTTAAAGAGCCCATCTGTTCTGCTTTCAAGGTAAATCGTAGGATCCGATCCCAAACCCTCCTTATCTACACACAAAAGTTCTACTTCCTTGTAAAGAGTCTGCTCATCTCTTCAAATTGTCCACAGAACATTCACAGCAGAGCTAGCTATATACTAACATCAAATTTATAGTCTATTAGTTATTAATTATTCAAAATTTTCTAAAACTATTCTTGCATGTTTTCTAAATTTATTAAAGAAAAATAGTTTTGCAGTTCGTTTTCTCTCTAAAAAATGTTCCCTTTTATTTACCATGCGACATAAACAGAAAACACATTTTTCTAAGTCACAAATAAAATTAATGGACCAAAATACGATTCCGGTTCTTTTTTTCTATGCAAAGAGAAAAAAAAAACGGGGCTTCCATTGCGATAACTCTCCGAAACCTGTGGGGCAATTAAGCCCTTGAGAACAAAAAGAGTTATTTTTCAAAAACTGAAATCAATCTTACCCTTTCAGAACTTAATTAGCATCGATTTGAAGATGAACTGCTTCAGAATAACAAAAGAATTCCTTTAGATATTCTGGTATTATATCATGTGTTCTTTTGCTCAGAACTGTTTACTTAATTATTAAGCTGACGTTACTAATTGATTGTATAATTCTATTAGTACAACAATGATATGGGTTTGTTGGAGCGCAGCTAGAATTATTCATTTTAATGAGCTATGTTACTATATTTTTTCATGCATATTTTCATTTATTTATTTTTTTAGTACAACTGTAACGTATTGGTAAATAACCTCGGCTTATAAAAATTAAATGGTATCATATAAAGGCGATAATACGAGGGGAAGTCAAAAAGTAAAGGAGCTTTTGAGAGTAAGGTATTAAATCTAATAATCGAAAACTGAAATGTACATTATTTTTTTACATAACCTCCCTGCACTTCAATCTTTCACAAGTTTTTTTATTCCCTCGGGATAAAAAAAGCTTTTTAGTGGCTCCTGTCAACAATTTTGCATCCCCTCGATGATTTCTGCATCGTCTGCAAATCTTCTTCCCCTTAACTGAGCGCTTCCTAGATCTAAACATATGAAAATCGCTTGGAGCCAAGTCTGGACAATATACCGGGCGTGATTTGATAACATCATCTTCTTAAAAGTTATTTGAAAATTCAAATGACTTATAAATCGTGCAAATAGGCAACATCGTGACTTCTTAAAAGAAAACTACTGTGGAGAAAATATAAAGTTTTTACACATATGTTTTATAATGAAGCGATGAATATTAATGCTAACAACAACTAAAACAGCTACATCATTATGTCCTTCTGCAGAAAATTAACAAGTTTCATCCATTTCATGTTTTGTTTGAATATTTAATAAATGATCCCTTTAATTATATTTACCGTATTTTTTTCTTGGAGACGACTTATGAAGATTTATAATGTAGGAACAAAAATCATTAGTCAAAATATCATATATTTATGAAAACTGCTCTTTATAACACAAAGGGAGAATAAAGACCTGAAAATTAATTCAATTAATTCCTTTGAATCTAAATCAAGCGCCAAACTTTATTTTTGTGTATTAAAATACCTAATCATAAACTTAGAAGAAAAGTAATAAATCAGGATTTTGGCTAATGTTTTCAAAAACGCAAAATAACATTATAATCTGCTTTTTTTTTCTTTTGTTGTTAATTATAGTTGCATTTTAAAAGTAATTTCTTCGGAAGTAAAGTAAGGTTTACAATTTGAGTTAAGTACTTTACATTTTGTATCGCAGTGATGTTGAAAACTCTTGCTGTTAAATGTTTTCATTGAAGCAAACTATTAAAAAAATAATTATAATTATAATTTAAAACGGCCAAAGTTTATTATTTAGATTATCCTAAGATATTCTTATTTTGATTTTAAAAAATAATTTTAAAAATTTTTAAAAAAGCTTTCTAAATAACGGGCAAATTTACATTTTGGCACTATTATAAATGAATAATTTTACCTTAAATAAACATTGCAGAAATCAAATGCTCGAATTTTTGTGCTTAGTTCTTAAGTCAAAAAAAAGTCTTCTATATTATGTCGCCTTTTTTAAAACTTTAAAAAACAAACATTTTCGTTTTACATTTGAGAGCTTAATTTTTCCATAAGCGTAACAAAAAACATTTTCAATAATATATTGAGCAGTAAAAAAATAACTTTTAAAAGTTTGGAGACTTAAAATATAAAACAACAATCTTTAATAAATATCCTGAAACGAAAACGTTTTTTAAATTTTATTTATCGTGCTTGTAAGTGAAGAATTTAAAATATGAAAACGTAAATCAATGTAGCTTGTTGTTCATTAGAGGCACTTGAAATATCATAAAAACTCATACCCATTAGGTGACCATGGCAACAAAAGATGAACTAGGATAAATAACTCAACTCAACACAACAGAACGCAGAAAATGTTTAAAAAAATGAACACTGAATATATTTATATTCAACAAATGTAAGCGCAGCACCTTTCGTTAATTGTTAAAATTGATTTCCTTATTGTTCTTTTTGAATTTCTCGTAAAATAACAAGGTTTTCACTAAATTCTCTAGTTTCGGAGAGTGCATTACCATAAAATCCCATTTAAAATTTTCAAATTAAAAGATGATCGATGCTTCAGTATTGAGTTTTAATTAATTTCACATGGTTCAAGATATAAGAACTGCAAGTCGCTCATTCTGAAACATAAATTTTAAAAATGTTCTTATTTCATTATTCATCCTTTTTATGCAGTCAAATAAGAGAAGAAAAGAACATCTTCATTCAATTTGAACTTGGATTCTGCCATTATACGGCTTCTGCCAACTAGATAAACAATGTGCTTAAAAAGTAAAGGTTGATTGAATTAATTAGGAATAAAAGATACAAAAATTTAATTCGTTTTACTTATTTGGTACACTTTGAAACATAGGAAAATTAGAGAGTGGAGATAAACAGAGATAGTAGATCCTCTCTTTTTTTTTTTTTTTTTTTTTTTTTATTTATTTAGAAATTAGAATGAAGTTTTTAGAAACAAAAAGTCAGCTATCATTGCCAGCTTCTTCCTGGATAACTTTCATTGCGAAATTTCAAAAACAATATATAGATAATCCCTCGGTTGTATGTATGTTTGTTTGTTTCTTTGCTTGTATGTGCACTATACTATGCAAAGCTATGACAATTAAAAGCCCTCTGCAATTAAAGAAGCCCCTCTGCACGAATTGCAATGAATAGCGACTCAAAATTCAGTCTTCCCCTGAGAAAGGTAACACACAAAAATTCATTCGAAGATTCAAATACGAATTTTTTTTTTTTTCCCCATTCCAATTTCAAGATTTGTTTCGACAATAAAAGAGTACAAAAACACATTTCATTAAAGACATTTAAAGACAAATGACATTTTAAAGCTGATAAAAAACCTATGCTCGATTGAGTTTATTCAAAAGCTCTATAATAAATACAGCATGAGTTATTCCTAGAATCAAGGCTTTGGATTAGATGAATTCCCGAAATTCATTGTTGTAAAAACAGGCAATGATGGGTTTTTATTTAAACTAGTGGTCGCAGTTCGACCGTAATTAATTTTTTTTATTATTTTGAACGTTATTGAGACTCTTTCATAAAATAGTCTCAATAATGTTCGAAGTATACCTCTATAATTATTGGATGTATTTTTTTATTTTTTATTTTGTTCTACTGTCAGCTGCGAACTGTGCAAATACGTCATTATGCAATTTTCGAGTTATCTGAAAAATACGAGCGATAGGGAAAATGAGGTATAGTTTGGCTAAGCTACATTGAAACGCTACCTCCGTAATACTAAATGCCTAATGCGCTGTTGATTTTAACATTGAGAGAAAGTAAATCAAAGCGTCCCGGATTTTGCGCCGCCTATCGGAAATAATAAGAAGCGTAACAATGAAATTAAGTGAGCTATTAATAATGGCATGATTTAAAACGAAGCCCGCGAGTTTAAATATAATTTAAACTGAAGCTTTTTCCCTAAACTAAAGCTAAGCGGCGTTGATCTCCGGGACGGTATCTGACCAACAATAGGACGTGTATGCGTGTTTATTTATAATAAATAAACACTCACAGTAAAAATATAAAATTTCATAAATAAATAATTTATCATACAACAGTTAATCATCGGTTATACGCCCTACATTGGCGACGGTTTTAGAAATATAGCCAACATGCTATATAAATCTAATAACATTATTTTGTTTACATTTTATTTGGCGATGTTTGGTGAGAAAAAAATTTAAGGCGAGTACCGATGAATACTATATAACATATAGAAAAAAAATAAAAGGAAATTTTTCTGAGCGCGATACGTGTTTTTTTTTTTTTTCTTTTTTAGCCAATTATCGGGCATGTAAAGGATAGTAACTCAAGTGCAATACATGTCCCTAATGATTAGGTTTACTTAACAGTAATGCACTGCCTTGTAATAATACACTACACAAAAGATTTTTGCTTCATCTTGTCAGAGAAAATGATAGGCTTGGGTGATGCAGGTGTGATAAGGCTACTCACATGCTAATCGCGTCTTAAAGGACACAGAGACGCGATATTACAGAAGTGTGCTTCCAGATGTTGGAATTGCGACAGCCGTAATAGTTTGTATCAGTTTATTGCAAAAATAGACGAAATACTAAATGCGTATGGTATGAGTTTCGCTAATTAATATTTCCAAAGTAGGATAACGTCGGAGTGATTTGGCACTCGTCAGAACACAGTTTTTTATTTTTATTTCATCTACTTTTATTTTTTTAATCCGTAAAATTAAAACATCGAGAATGAAATTTTTAAACAATTGGTATCACTGAATGATATCAATAACTTTAACTTTTAAAGAAGCAGTTGAAAGTGGAAGTTTATGTTCGCAAAATATTTTTTGTATTATCATTTGCAGACGACATTGTTAAATTTCTTTTGGCAATCCAAATCCTTCTATGGGGTATTTATTATGTGATCCTTTTCTTTCGAAGAAGAAAAGGATCACATAATTTAAAGGAGAGTACGATTTAAGAATTTTAAGTTTAATTTAGAATTTTGAATTTAATGATTAGGAGAATTCTTCAGACTTATGAGTTCTCACAGATTTCCTCGTTTCTTTGTCCATACAAAGAGTAGAATATTTTAAACAAGGTTGTTTTCCAGCTCATCAAGATCCTAAATCAATATTTTTTTTCCTGCGATTAGGTTGTCTACCAGAATTCATTCCAAAAGCATAAGCTTTCTTTTAATTCAATTAAGGAGTTTTAATGAAAATATTCCGCATGCAGACGTATGACACACATGACAATGTTACCCATAATTACCCGCTGCAGTTGCAATTTTTAGAACTTCGGACACAACAAATAAATCGAAAAGTTTGCAAGATTTATAAATACTTTTAATTTACCCACGCTCTTATATGAATTCTATTTCATTAGTTAAAAGTTTTTCCCTGAGATGTAAAGTAATTATTTTGCTGTCTGGTCGAAATAAATCTGAAATGCTGGATGGTAGAATCATTGTCTTTTTTACCCTTTTATTCTCTGCTTTTTTATATTTTTTTTAGATAAAAGAAGACATGTTAGCAGCAAAATTTTATTACATCAAAAGCTATGTATAAACAAAACAACCGTCGTCAATACGCATTATGCTTATCTTAATAAGGCAAACTACATTTGGTTACGCGTTTGATACAAACTAAAAGATAGAATGAATTATTTAAAATGTCAATTAAATCCCTAAACGTTTTTACTAAACAATAATAAGTGTCATGTATTATTTTAAAAGTAACTAAAACCAAACAAATGCTCATTTTCTTTTGACTTCCCATTTTAAACAAATATAACTGTGGTAGGTTTAGGGTAATTAAATGAGAAGTACCTGGGCGACCAAACTCTGCTCGGCGCTTTTTTACACGGTTTTATTTAACTTGATTTGTCAAGGAAGTTTGTTACGCGGTTTTCGACTACTATTAGTGCATAAATTGTCTTCAAACTTAGCACACAAGCTTATCTTCGATAACAATACAATATTTCATCCTTTTTATAATTTATTAATACGTTAATCAGGAAAAAAGGATTAATAATTTTGGTCTGAGGAAATTATCAGAATTAATATTTGTCGAATGGCAACGATAGCTTTGTTTGGATAATGCAACGATGTTTTGAATTTTAAAATACTCAAATCATGGCGGAAAAAAAACTGCGACGCAGAGGTTTTATATTTAACTTGGTTTGTTTATAAATAATACCGTGTAACTTAAAACATCTTTAAATGATTTAATTTTTTTTTCTTTATTTTAATCGAATTTTGTTGTGGAGAAGATACTTACTTAAATAAATTTAAATATAAAAATGTTTACTAAATATAGATTTTTATTCCAGTCTTTAAAGCCTTTTCCGAGATACGCGAGATATAAAAATACTAATCATCTATGAGGGATCTGGAGCGACCACGTTTTTAAGTTGCTCCGCTCCGACTTCCAATTTCTTACTCCGGCTCCACTCCAATTCCGATTCAAACTGAAAGCCGTTTTAAAGGACTGAAATTCATATATATATATACAGTAAAACCTGTGTAAGTTGACCACTTGTGGTGCCTCCCTTTAGTGGTTAACTTAGGCAGGTGGTTAACTTATAAAGGGTGAAGATGATTTTTTTTATTATGTCATTTTTACATTATGCAATCATTTCTTTTTAACTAATTAAAATACTTTTATGTTTAGCTCCATGTATTAACCTTACTTTCAAATAGTAATTAGCTATTTTATTTTGCACTTATCTCAAATATCATACTTGAATGGCTTACAATGTAACATAAAACTTTAAAATTAAAGTATTTAGCTAAAATAAAGATAAATATCTTATTAATTGTGTAAGTTGGTTATTTGATGGTAAAGATTTCCTAAAAAACATAATTGTTCAAAATGTCTATCTCAAGTAGAAAAGAAGAAGAAATTTATTTCAAAAATAAAAGAATGTTCATAGTAGTTTTCCCATTGATTACGTTGGAAAGAGATTTAGACAAGCTTTATATCTACTGTTTCAGCCACACAGTGAAGACGCATACTGGTAGAACCTTATAGCATAAACAAATATCATGAAAAAGGTATTTTTGTTATTAAATAAATAAATATCATGGTAATAATTAAGCGGTTAACTTACAGAGGGTTTTTATAATACTCCCACCCAAATTTGGTGTATATAAGTGGTCAATATAGACTGGTGGTCAAGCTAGGGGGTCAAGTTACACTGTAAAAAATTCTGGTTCAACCTTTCACTAAAAGTTGGTGAAATGCAGCTGCAACCAACAGTTGGTACTAATTTGAACCATTATGATGGTTTACTAGTTTCACCATGAATGTGGTTCAGCACTGAACCATGATTACGGATTTTTTTCTGACCAGTATTACGGTTCAACTTTGAACCATTATTACGGAGTTTTTTCTAACCAATACTGCGGTTCAACTTTGAACCATGATTACGGATTTTTTTCTAACTAGTATTACGGTTCAACTTTGAACCATAAAATCAAATTTTTTTCTAACCAGTATTATGGTTCAACCTTGCACCTTAACCATAGATTTTATTTTAACTGGTGTCTTGGTTCAACTCTGAACCATAACGATGGACTTTCTACTAACCACTGTCATAGCTCAGAGTTGTAGCATGAAAGTGAAGTTTGAACTGCACCATTTTATGTTGCAATGGTGACTTTTAACATAAATAATTTTGTTATGTTCAAGCGTAAGACAGGAAACAAGCTTATTACCAATTTTAGTTTCCAAAGCGAATTTTCTGTTTTTTAATACGTAAGTTTAATTTAAGTTTTTGCTAATTATTTAATTTAATTCTAAGAACAGATTCATGCGTTTCACTAATTGATTCAATGTTCCATATATATAAATGTATTTATTTATATATTTATATATATGAACATCCCAATGCACTGTATCAGAAACTAATTGTATTTTTTAAGTAACTATGTTACTTTGTTATATTCTTCAAAATTGCAATGTAAATCACTGTTAAAATTTTTAAGCCCCCTCCCATAAGGAAGGCCTTGCAAATATATGTACACTTTTTTATGTTTGTCAACAGATAGTTTTAACAAAAATGGCGTTTGAAATTTTGCTTATAAGTGTAATTAATTGATAGCGAACATTTTAAATTTCTGAATTATGTAACTTTTTTTAAAAAATATATTTCAACACTCTTTAGCATCAAAAATATCAAATTTATTTAGATGCATACACAGATGACTGAAAATATATGTCTAGAAGTGAAATTGAAAAACCATGAAATGCACAAATAACAATAATTAAAATTATTGGGGGGGGGGGGGTTCCGGCACAGGTGTTACTCCAAGGCTAAAACGTACAGTAGTTCGTGGCACTTCAGGCTAAGACTTTAACCTGTAGAGATATAAAAAAACTGACAGTACAGCGTATCTGATTTGTATGCCATCTATTCAATGTTCTGTTGACATCAAACGTGTAGTGCAATGCACCGTTTTTGTTGATGAAACATCTATTTTGCATTTGGAGATCTGAAGCATCCGATTGCAACTTTTTCCTCAATTTCTAAAACTCTATTACTGAAATAGGTTCATTTGTTTAATTTTGTTAGAATGATTGGGACGAAATTTCAGAAGGAATTATGGGTGGAAATTCTGTAAAATGGCAGTCGTGGTCGAAAAATGAAAGATTTTGAAAATACAACAGTAGTCAGGAATAATTTCTTGAGAGAACATCAGGAAGTAAAAAGTAGTCTAAAATCCATCACTGTTAGTAGTTAATTAAATATATATATATATAAAGAGCAGAAAAGAGAAAGGTAACAGCTCGGAAAAGTGGTTTGGTAGTAACGAGAGAAAAAATAATGTTGCAATAAATGTAATAAGAAAACGGCAATTTTCAGTACGTAAACAAATCATTGTTACAACTGTAAGTGTAGAGCCGGAGCAAAATGTGAAATACATAGGGGAAGTATTAAATCACGTAAGAAGCAAGCATATATTGAAGCAAAATAAAGTAAACACGCACAGGTTGAAAATTTGGAAAAAAAGTTAATTTAAAGTTAAAGGCAACGAAACTGCTATTTCGAAAATCACGCAAAATTGACCCAATTTCTCAAAAAATTCTTATAGTAGACATGTTTTGAATAAAAAACTGGTTTTACCTGCTCTTGGTGGAATAGTTAGTTCGAATGATTAGGAAGTAAGAATCATTACAAATCCAAGCCAAAACCTGTATTGGTTTTCGAGGGGGGGGGGGCGGAGGTCCAGTTGATGAAAGTGTTTTTTTTATGAGAATATTTTTGATTTTCAAATTATCTTCAGAGCATGTAAAAATTTCAGGGCGGGAGGGATCACCCCCCCCCCCCCCAAGCAAAATTCAACCAACTACATTTATATAAATGAGTGTTTTCTTATCAAACTATCTTTTACTCACTAATTTTCAAATTTTCATTTATAGCATTTAAAATTTTAGAAATTTTTACCCCTTCGGCTACGGGATCGGAAATAAACATAAGAACTGAATTTTATACAAATGATCTTTGCTTATCAGAATATTCAAATTGTCATTTATAGCATGTGAAACTTCAAAAATTTCGGGAGTGGAGATGGGTTCGAACCTCCCCCCCCCCCCCTCTCCACCGGCTACACCTTTGATAAAAACTACGGTTAAAAATTGTGCAAAATGGGTCTAACAACAAGTAAGTTTAATAAATTTAAAAAGACAGCAACAGGCAATTAAATAAAAATTAAGAGGTGGAGCTAAAAAGGTAACGCCGTAGAAAAGTATTCTTGGAAATAAAAATGAAAAAAATAAATGGTTTAGAGTAAAATTCCCGATAATAGATGCAATTTTTAAAATGTACACAAGTCAACGTTACCACTTTAAATGTAGATCAGGGGAACCAAAAGTAAAATATAGGGGCGTTAATGATAAATCAGGTAAAAAAAAGTTTATTTTTGAAGCAAAATTAAATAAATATACACTGGTTTAAAATTTTGAATAAAGTTAATTAGTCAGTTTAACACTAAAGGTGTCAGGATCAGTATATGATAATAACATTTTTGAAATAGGCTTTACAACCTATTTTGTGCGTATTAAGAGATAAAAACACAGAAAACAAGAAATATCAAGCAAAAAATTAGATATATACATCGAAGTTTACTTACCTTTTACTGTTATGAAAAATAAATGCTTCAGGTCACAGCTTGACAAGAAGGCGGCTCTCTGTTTCCGGCCGGGTGCCGAGTTCGTCTTTTTGGTTCAAGGTTGAACCGAAATTATGGTTAAAGGCGTAACTTTAGATTTCGCACTTCTGCTTGAACCATGATTTTGGCTCAATCATCAGCAGCCCTTCAGCTTTCACGATATTTATGGTGCAACGTTCAACTGTTTTTTTTTACAGTGTACAAAGGTTTCCTTACATTACAAAATATAGGGCTAATTCTGTTCCTGACAAAAGCGGTCAATAGAAATAAAATTTCACATTAATTTAAAGCACAAATGAGCATTAAAACGCAGACATATGTTTCGGGATTGCTTGGAATCTGCGTTTTAATGCTCATTTGTGCTTTAAATTAACGTGAAATTTTATTTCTATTACTGTTTACTTGCACAAAGTTAAATTATTATTAAAAGCGGTCAACTTAGACAGGTGATCAACTTTACAGGTTTCACTGTATATACATACAAGAGTTGTTCGCTTAAATATGTTAAGATTAATGATGTTTGACAGAAATACGCAAAATAATAAAAATTTATAAATATTAAAATTTTATTAACATTAGCATTTTCATTAATATTAAAATTTCTTATTTTATTTATTCCGAAGCATTCAGAAATCTTGATAAAGTGAACGCAAACTCATGAAAATTATTATTCATGAATAATACTATGTGAATACAAAAATACGGTACTCGCAAGATATCTAATGTGTATTTTAGTTTTGCCTGTATTGAGTGTGATTCAAGAACTTTGAAGCATTCTTTTTTGCAAACATTTTTATTATTAATGAAAAATCAGTTGAAACTTGGTGCCTATTAGCAAATTATAGCAGAGAAACATATCTCCTAAATGCAAAAAACAAGCAAAATAAATTTTCGTAAATATTTTAAGCATAATAAGTGAATTAAGATTAATATTTTTCTTTGAAAATTTAAAAAATCGAGCAAAATAAATGTGAAGAACACGAATTTAAAAAAAAAACTGTTTACAGAATTTTTATCTGTTTTCGTTTTGAGCAAATAAAGTACACAAAACACTGCGGGTAACTGAAGTTTTTTTTGCAGCACGAAAAAAAAATCTGCTTTTAAGTTTGACCATTACTTACGAGCTCTTTTATCTGCGGAAACGCGCGTGATTTCCCCCTCCAAAGTGCATTTTCCCCCAATAAATAAAAAATAAAATACCAAATATGCGTAAGTTCAGTACCAATGTAAGCTAAGAGCAATTACAATGAAACTTGACCTAATTTTATTGATTAAATAATTGATTCTAAAGCAACATCTCGAGTCTCGTAGACCCAGAGCGCGTGATCGCAGGTTAAAATTCAATTTTGATGAACTCCAGAATTAACTTTAGATATTTAGCTATTAAATATGTTTCCGTCAAAACATATATACTATTTTGCATTCCAGGTAATTTCAAACTTTAAAGAACATAAATTAATGTTTAAAAACAAAAAATACTCTTCTCAACAATTGGAAGACTTTTACCTAGTTCGGGATCAAGTTTTCCTCAGATGAAACGCCAAGATTTTGGAAGGAAAAAACAGAGAGTAATGCGATATGAAATGTCCCCCGAGGCAGCTAGGACTCTTGAAACTGGTAAACAGTCTTGTAGTCCTGAAAGTTTCCGACGTCGTAGAAAGTATTATAGTTTTAAAATGTTTGACAATTTTCTTTATGATTTACCGAGGTTTGTGAGATAAGAGATTGCTTGACAGATATTAGAAAACATGAGCAGAAGTTCTTGAAAAGTTTTCCCCAAGGCTTTCGCATACTTAATTTCGAAATGCTTTGAATATTCATATATTAAGTGTAGTGAAAACGAACCTATCATTTATTTTAAAATAAGAATCATAGGATTTTTTTCATTAGGCAAAGTATTTTCAAATATGCGTTGGATATTTTTCCTTTTCAGGAAAATAATGCTAAATCTTTAAAATCAATAAAAGATACATGAAATATATACTATATATATTAATTAATTTATTTATTTATATATATATATATATATATATATATACATATTTATGTATGTTCTGTATAAAATAAAGATAACATTTTGGAAAAAAAATCTTCATGATAAGGAAAACGAGTAATTATTGGCAGAGGGATGATTTTTTGTTAACTCCATTTCTTTTTTCAACTTAATATAGTTTTATGATTGTAATATATTTTATCTTTAACGTTATACTATTGGTCACATTACAAATATTTAATAAACAGTGGAACTTTAAGTGTAATTAACATTAAACGAAAGCTTTTTCAAAATGTTTTAATTTGCTCCATTAATGGGGCACATTTGAAGAAATTCTAGAATACATGGAACTGTAGCTTATAGTAGAAATGAAAGCTTAGTTTTTTAAAGGAGTATAGAAATATTGTGAAATATTTTTCCTTTTTTCTCCTCTCTGCTGAGTAAATGACAAGTATCTAGGCAGCTAAGAAACATTACTTATCATGAATGAAAACTTTTAGCTCGTGAAAAATACGTTTATGAAAACACTAGAAATTACAAACCAATATTATGTGTGCCATCTGATGGGAATTTTTTGAAACTTTTATTTTGCAGTAATTGTGAATTTATAGTCTTTGCCCTAATGTGTTCCTTCCCTCCTACTATTCAATAAAAATTATGAATACATACATTATAACCAGAAATTCGGTCTAGAACTATACGAGCTTACTTTCCCGTATACAAAACATCAATTTTACATTTTACTAAATATCTATCTCTTTCTTATTTAGCATTACTTCTTAACTACTTCAAATGTACCTTTTTTCATCGGTTGATACATATTCAATCACTCATTCATTTATTCATTTACTCTTTCATTCATTCATTTACTCTTTCATTTATTCATTTATTCGTTCATTCATTCACTGGGTTGTTACGCCCAGCCCAGCTTTGGACACCAAGGGCCCTGTTGTGCAGATGCAGATGTTCCGGTCAGGTAGTCGGCCTGACGCGGAATCCTTGGTGTTTAATTCCCAAGTATGCACGTCCTCATTTTATTGATCCAATAAAGGAATGCATAGCTAAGTTGACCCTACCCAGCCGGGAATAAAAGAACAATATATTAAAGGGAAAAATTTAATAACGTTTTAAATTCTAATATTTTTTTTGTAAGGGAAAATGTATGCAATTGTAAGGTATCACGAATATTAAAAACGTAATGAAATTTTGGGAAAGGTGATGCTGTCTTGCAAAAGTATTCACTTTTCTGATTTCTCTCTACTTCTTTAGAAAACCCCGAAAAGTAAGCCATGGTAGCCTATTGGTTAGGATGTTGGACTTCCAACCGGAAGGTTGGGCGTTCAATACCCGACCCCGCTGAAGACCACTTCAATATACAATACCCGACAAGTCACAATACCCGACCCCGCTGAGGTCCGGAGGCAGTTCCGAGGGTACCGGAGGGTGGAAAATTTCCCTTACCTTCACTCTTAGGTCAAAAGAAGGAAGGTGGTGTATTTGCGGTGGTGGCATATGGTGTTATCCAAATACATATTGATCCAAGTAGTACTTCCACCGTTGTGGTGCTGATCTATAAGCGGAAGGCGCTTTTTACTGCCTTAATTCCTGGTCGCTCTGCGAAAGACAGCTTGAATACCCAAGTGGGATTAGAAACAACAACAACAGAAAACCGAAAATGAGGACCTCAAAAATAAAAACAAAATAAAATAAAATAAAATGAATAATGAACTAATTACCTGAATGAAATAACTTGCTGAAGTTTCAAGAAATTCAGACCTTTATAACATAAAGTGAGGCACTTTTTAAATTGTATATGTTAATTTTAAAGCTCGTTATTTAATCCTTCCCATTGCAGCGAAAAGAAAAGAAAGCTATAGCCTGAAAAGATTTGTCCTGTTTATGTTTTCGTTCCGACAGAGAAATATTCAGACGAATAAAATGAGAAAAACTCAGTGTTGGAAAACATGTGTTCGCAACAAAACACGCTCGGATTTTTTTTCAATCTTTTTTGAATCTATATAAATTAACATAGAAATGCAATTCCCTTTTTCTGGCTCTTTCGAGAAATCATAAAACGGATTCTTTCAAAACTGAATGAAAGAAGAAGAAAAACTTAATCTGAGGGCTTCTTAAACACAAAGCATTTTAGTGGATTTTTCGAACATTTTTCTTCTTGTCTTCGGAGGAAATTCGACGAAAAATGTCACGCGTTGTATATTCACCTTAAAATTTTTCAACTATTTGTTATCCATTACGAATAGCTGAATAAACATTTACAGTAGCACTGAAAAGCTTGAATTTTTGTTTTTCAGTAGAATAAATGTCTAACAATGCACTCTGTTTGGCGATGCGCCATTTTTATTGCGAAAACAACTTATGGGAGAGTGTTATACTAAAGGACTATTCCACAGAAAAGAAATAATCACTGTGATTAAAAAAATATTTTCTTGTAAACCTGATAGAATCGACTCGCTGTATCAGATCCTGCGTTACAGCGACCCAATGTGTTTATAACGACCTGTGAAAGAGAATCGATTGACTTCCGCATTTCACATACGTTCTAACGATCTCAATGAAACCCGAGTCTTAATCTAAGCCACAAGGATAACTGAAGACTGAACCTCACAAGTAACAATTCTCATTCTGAAAATTCATAAGGTTGAAGGAGTAGAGAAAAGAAGTAATTTTAACCCTCATTTTTAAAATAAATAACATCCTCTCCCCCGAATATCAACTTGCCAAGTGTACTTTATGCATAAAATAAATTCGAGAGTTTTATTCAATGCTTAAGGACACTGTTTATACTGTTTTTAGCTTACTTTCCCATAACAGTAAAACAGGTTTGAAAGAAGGCCTAAAATGTCGTGAAAGTATCGTTAAATTTTTTTAAAAAGCCAAAAATAATTGATTAAATAAAGATTGGAAAATTGAGAATTTCAAAAGGGTTTTGAGATGGGGAAAATGTGTGTCCAGCGGTCTATCTGCCTCCCTCTTCCTCCAATAATTTATGAGAGAATCATTCGGTTCGAAAGGTTTTTTTTTTTTTTTTCGCATTCGGAAGGTCTCGGCGATGGCATCTGGATTCTGAAAGCTTCTAGAACGTTTTTATCTGGATTTTTAAGGCCATTTATGAATGAGTGCGTGAATAAATGAATGACTGAAAGAATGAATGCATGAATATGTATTAACCTTTGAAAAAGGAATATTTGAAGTAATAATGTACTAATGCTAAATGAGAAACAAAGAGAGCTAGGAGATAAATTATAAATAATATTATAACTTTGATTTCGGTGCAGACGGAAAAGTAGGCTTGCGTATTTATAGACCGCATTTTTTATTCAGCATTTAGTTTGCTTGAAATTATATCTTAATTATCAATTCTTATTATATAAATTATAGTTTTCATATAGCTTATAGTACAACAGTTTTATTTCGTCACATAAGATCATTAATTTCAGCAGATTCAAAAACAAAGCATTTCCTATATCGCATTAATTATTGTTTATATAATTGGCTTAAACTCAAAGCATTTTATTTGATACAAAAAAGGTCATGCATTTTATATTGTGTTTACGGTGTTTTAATGTCTCATTTAAAAATAATATTTTGATGAAATATAAAGAAAGAACATTTTTGAATACTTGAATACTATTATATATATTTGAAAACACTAATGCCCACATAAGATTAAAACAATCCAAAAAGTTATTCGACATCAGAAACAATATGAATTAGAAAGGAAACTAAGTCTTTAAAATATGATTACATTTTTCAAATGCCTCTCCTGAGGTAGCAGTGATTTTTAATTACGGACCTCTTGCTGTGCAGGTGCGAACATAAAACTTTAATTTATCCCTGACATTTGTATATAAACTTCTCATTTGTATGTAAAAGATAATAGTTGGAGTATTTTTACAATAGAAGACAGTTAGAGAGGATTTTTCTGGTATGGTTTCGGAAAAATTCAAATGTTACTCTTATGTTTACGATTAGTTCATACAGATGATTCGATTAAAGTGAAAAATGTATGTTTGGTTAAAATGCTTTTTAAACTTTGGTTCAAATAGAAAATAAATTTAAACTCAAAATCTAGACGAAATTCATATATCAAATAGAATTATTACCCCTGGTTTCCCAAATTCTTCTCAGATTAACAACAAAGATTGAGGAATAAGAAATAAGAAATGCGATCTGGAGATGTACCCAGAGGCATGTTCGCTATTCGACACTTGTAAATAGCCTTGTAATTCTTAAAAGTTGAAAATGTAGTTTTTCAAAATGTTAGTGACTTTCATTTTTCTAAGACTTACTGTAAGTCCAGGAGATGAAAGACATCAAGAGAAATGCATGACAACTGAAAGAACGTGGACGGGACTTGAAAACTTTTCTTGATTCCTTCAAAGCATTTTTCTGTTCTAAGAAATCAGAACCTTTACTCAAAACTTTGAAATTTATTTACAATTTTTTTTAAATTCAATGCAATGGAAATTTAGGGGGGGGGGGGGGGTTTTGTTTAGTATTGCTCATAAAATGTCTTACTTGGGGAACATAAATCTATGGCTTAAAATTTTTACTATTCTTAGAAGAAAGGAAGCTAGGAAGCTTCGTTTTGATACGTGTAGATTTTATTTTTTACCATAATAAATGTTATATGAATTTCCAGAAAAATACAAAAATAAAAAAAGAAAGAAATTTATTGCGAAAAGTTAATTAAACGAAACCATAAAACTAATAAAATAATTACACCAGTAAAACTATCATACGAAATTTATTTATCACAAACTAAAACTAAAATAGTTCAAGGAAATTTTAATTTCGCTTTTAAGGATGAGAAAAGGTTTCTTACCAATCACCATTCCTATCTACTTCTGCAAAAAATAGTTTAAGTATTATTTTTAATCATAAAGGTCGATCTATGATATTGATGGGCTACATTTATACACAGAAGGAACAAGCAGTGGTCATTGCTTTAAGCTTTTCAAATCCCAGGCTAATCTTCAAGTTAGGAAAAATTACTACTTCAATAACATTGTAGGCAGTTGGAATAGTTTACCGGGAGCGACTGTTGTTTGCAATGGGGTGAAAACTTTTAAGACGGCTCTTGCTTTTCATTGGGGACTGTTAATAAGACAAGGACCAGCGTAGCTGGGCCCTGAGCCTGTTTCTGGTTGTCACTTTTGTATTTTATTTTTGATCAGTTCAAACTATTGAAAAAAGTCTCCGTGGGAGAAATTCCTAACCAAATAAATGGTTTAGTTTGGGAAAACCTTATTTATAAGTTTTCATTTCAGTTCGTAGATCAAATAATAAATATCGGAGACGTGCTATTTCACAGGTAATTTATTCATATTATTATGCTTATATTTATTTTACACGTAAAGGCCGAGAGAGATTCAGAAAAATTCAACACTTTAGCATATGTTTATTTTCTTTTGCCAATCTCGCAACGAAACCATAACTTTGTAGTAATCCAACTTCTTTGGACAAAAAAGCGGCATCTTGTAGATTGAAGTATAGGCACTTTTCTTGAAGATAATGTAATGAAATCCCAACTCAAGTCACTTTAGTATGAAAGTTAAGCTCTCTAAGCATATGTGTATCCGACATTGAAAATTTTATAGTAGGTTAAAGAAAATTTGTAAATAGGAATTTCGTTTCAATTTTCAGAACAAAAAACATACAAAGAAAGAAAACAATAAATAGCTTGGCGTGAGTCTCTCTCTCTCTCTCTCTCTCTCGCTTTCTATTTTTTAAGATAGCCTTACAACAATAAATTTCCCACTTTAATGGTTATAATATAATATACATCCAAGATTAGCTTCAGTTACTTTGTGTTATCTCCCCCCTTCCCTGAATAATTCTTTTTATTTTGATTGATCATATATCTAATGTCTTCGTGACAACTATCCAGTTTTCTTATGGGCTTTGAATTAATGCGACAAGTATACAGAATAATGTATTATGTTGTCTAAAAATTTTGGCAAAATTTTTCATAAATTATTTTTTTTAAGATTAACTTTCTCACTGTTATCAATTAAAAAACCAAATGTCACCGAATAACCTCAAGATAATAGGCTTAGCAACTGAATAAATAATGTATTAATAGTTTAACTTCATTTAACCTTCATAATTCTACAATTTGTGGTCCTTGCTTAATGAAGCGTAAACTTTTGGAGGTAAATTTCGCTCAAAACATAAAATCCTGCTTTGCGAGATTTATCTCTCATGCATCATTATCCGAATATGACAGCAAATCTTTCCTTTAGGTGTCAGCAAATCTTATCGCATCGATTTTTGTTCTTGTGGAGGATTTAGTCAAAGAAATCAAATGAAATACAGAGTGGCTGATCGATCGTTTTCCTCACCTGCTTCGAATCCAGTAACCTGGGAAGACTTTGGAATGAAAAATGCCTTGAGTTAGGTTGTGTTTTTTTAGACCATTTCCAAATGCTGAGAATGAGTTTCAATTGCCCTTTCTGGGGGGAAAAAAACATATAATTTATGTTTCGAACATTTTTAGATAAATGTAAACATTTTTGTTACCCATTTTAACACGGTTTTGTTGCACATTTTATTTAAAAATATTTTTCAAACTCAACTCATTTTTATTACACATTTTATTTTTGAATATACTTTAACTCATTTCTCTTACACATTTTGTTACAAAATATATTTTAGCTCATTTTTATTATTTTCTTTGGAATGGAAAATGGCTTGAGTTAGGTTGTGATTTTATAGACCATTTCCAAATGCTGAGAATCAGTTTCACTTGTCCGTTCTGAGGGGAAAAAACACATAATTTAAGCTTCGAACTCTTTTAGACAAATTTACTCATTTTATTTTAACACATTTGTGCTACTCATTTTAACATTTTTGCTACTCGTTTTAACACATTTTCGTTGCACATTTTATTTTAAAATATATTTTAAAATTCAATTTTATTTCACATTTTCTTTTTGAATATACCTTAACTCGTTCCTGTTATACATTTTATTGCAAAATATATTTTAACTCAATTTTATTGCCCTGTTTTTTTAATAAATTTTAACACATTTGTATTACACATTTGTATTACACATTTTGCTTCAAAATATATTTAAACACATTTTGTATTGCACATTTTATTTTAGAATATATTTTAAAGCATTTTTTATTACTTATTTCATAAATTCATTCTTTTACAACAGCTATTTTTCCCTTAAAATAGTTGTTTGTGTTCAAACACTCATGTTATAATCTCTTAACCGCATCATTTCGAATTTCTTTTTTAACGATTAGTTTTACTAAAAAACACCTAATATAAGTAATAGTATTTGTTATATAGGGCCATACTTCTTATGTACCGATATTTAAAAGATTTCATTGAAAGATCTTCTTTTTTGAGAGCTGTCAGTGAAGAATAACATCATTCACTACTCGATAAACAGCCCATTATTTAAGACTTGTTTTATATCCACTATATAAAGTTAACGACACAAATGATTCATTTTGTGGTATGTTATAGATGCTTGATTTCGATGACCTTTTTTATCTTAGGTCGTATTTCTTACACTCTTCATTCTTATGTTTAATGAAAGATTTAGAAAACCAAAGAACATATACAGTGATCCCTCGTTTATCGCGGTTAATAAGAACCAGAACCTTCCGCGAAAACTGAGAAACCGCGAAGTAGGATTTTCCCCTAAGAATTTTCGTGTATGTGGGTACGCGAATGTTTTAAATATGTAAACAGTATTTATACTTCACACATTTAAGACAAAAAGTACAGCAGTATACGTAATTACTTAAACGTGTCGGTTCTATAAGGTTAATTACAAAACGTTTTAGAACGATAATAAACATTAATCAACATTGATTTCTGAGAGAGGCGAAGAGTCTTGTGTTGGTGGGAACTTTTGAGAGTCCGTGTATGTACTCTGAGTCAACTCATCTCTTTGTTTGACATGCAGAGATCCTTCTCTCTCGTGCATCAACTTGAAACAACGCTTATTTTCGCAATGTGGCTGCCGACATGGTTGTATTTTTTCATTTTATCTTTTGATGAATATTTTGGAAAAACCGGGAAGCACTGAAGCCGCGAAACATGAAGCGCGAAGTGGCGAGGGAACACTGTAATAGCCTTCTATGCAAAAAAGGAAAATAAAACGCTCTTTCTTTAGGATAAGCATTTTTTAGCACTTTTTTACGTTTTATCTACTTAATTTACTTGTTTATTTATATAATTTTTTAAACATTTTTTGTCGCTCAAAGAAATTTGTTTTAAAAAAGAAACTAAAAACTCGTGCGCTTATTTTGAATTGCAATTTTTTCTCAAAAAACGTTCTGCCTAAATAAAGTTTTGGAAATTAATTTTCTATAACTAAAAACGAATTGTGTCTTTATTTTACTAGTTTCAACCAATTCAATAAGGCACTGACTTTATATAAACAATAGCTTCACTCCCTCCCCTTTTTGTTGAAGCAGTTCTTCATTTAAACTAAATCATATTCTGTCAAATTTTCTGTTAAATTGGACATTACATTATAGCAAAAAAATATCCTGGAGAAGTTATTTCAAGTTTTTTTTTTATATTTGCAAAAATAGATTAACAAATAAATTTAGTATTAGTTAGGTAGTCAACTTACAAAGGGTTTTTCTATAATACTCCCTCATAAAATTTGGCGTACATAAGTGGTCAATATAGACAGGTGGTCAACTTAGGTGATCAAGTTACAAAGGTTTCCCTTCAATCAATAATATAGGGCTAATTCCGTTCCTGACAAAAGTGGTCAACTTAGACAGGTGGCCAACTTACAAAGGTGGTCAACCTTACAGGTTTTAGTGTATGTGGAATATCTTCTGATATGAAACTTGAATAAGATTGCCCAGAAAATTCATGCATGCTGCGAATAAGGAACCATTTTACGATTTTAAATCAAATTGATTAGATGCTGCTGATAAAGCAAGCTATATGCGTGCTCATAAGTAATGTACAACAAGCAGAAACATTAAATGAAATGAAAAGCTGTATCTATACGATAAATCTACAAATACAACTAAACTCGAAGAAAAGAAAATGTCGGTTCAGTGTTAAACTGTATTTTTAAAACCCGAATGTTGCACTTCCAAAGGTTCTTCCTATTTATATTTTTTTTTAATTCAAGCCAAAAAACATTTTGTAGTCCTATCGGGAAACGAAGAGCTCAGTCTGGCATAGTGCCAAGAAGAATCCATTCATGTTCAAGGAAGTAACTGCCGGTATAAGGAATGTGCCGTATTCTATTCTTGGTTTAATTCGTTGAGCATAAGTTATTTCTTCCGACCTGATGTTACGTACAGTGTATAAATTTGATTGTTTTTTATAAACAAATAAAATACCATTCTGATTCACAGGATACGTGCAAAATGAACTTACCTGAAACACGAGTGGAGTCTTCCTTTTCGGCCATGAGAAGAAGGGTCCGAGCGTCAAAACTCCATGGTCGTACTATAATTATTAAAAAAGACAAATTTGTCTTCAGATCCAAAGTGCCATTTTGCGCAGTACATATGTTCAGACCCGGACGGGATCCCAGCTTTGCCCTTAGAGGGCGCTGGAAGCAGAGTTGTGTTTTGTTATATTAGGAATGTGCAGTCAGAGTCAGAGCTAGAGCTCTTCTGAACTTCCTTCTAAATGCTTTTTGATTCTTGATACTTGAGATAAATACTATCATGAGCCTTCTTTTTATATATATGTTTTATGTTGTTTTGTCAGTGTGTTCTTCAATAAATGTGTGTCAAGTGAAAATTTGAAGTCTTGAATTATTAAAACCTTTTTGCATTTTGAGATTCGACAATGATACGAAAAATCGTAATCACGTTTTGGTGACCCGGACGTGATAAAGTCAAGCTGTGCAGCCAAGGTAAGCTGTTACAACATTACATTGAATGAAATTAAATTTTTGATTAAAATGGAGTCAGTAGAATTGCTAAAAGCTAGACGCACTGTTGTGCGAACGAATTTCACAAAATTGATGACTAAATTAGAACCAGTTTTAACTTGCGATATTGAAGAGAATGATATTGAAGAACTAATGGAATTACATGAAAATATTCTTGATAAGGAAAATTTACTGAAAAGTTTAGACTTGGAAATACAAAAATCATTGAAAGAACCTAAGGATTTCGAAAAAGAATTTGAAACTTGCGAAAAATATGCCGAACAACTTTTTTCTGCAAAATTTAAAATTAAAAGCCGCATTAAGAAGTGTAATAAGGACAATAGTAGCAACAATAGTGTTCTATTCAATTCAAGTGTATCTGAAACTACCGCTTCAAATGTAAAACTTCCTAAGTTAAATATCGAAAAATTTTCGGGTGATCCAAGTTCATGGTTAGAATTTTTTAACACATTTCAAACAGCAATAGATCAAAATAAATCTTTAAGCAAAATTGAAAAGTTCTCTTATTTGAAGTCCCTGTTAACTGGTCAAGCTTTCAATGTGGTGAAAGGATTTCAATTATCCGATGAAAATTATGATTCCTGTCTTGATATTCTGAAGAAACGTTTCGGTAAAACCGAACTTATAATTAATGCTCATATGAATAATCTCTTGAATCTTGAACCTGTTAAAAGTTCTTCAAATTTTAAAGGCCTTCGAGAATTACATGATAATTGCGAAATTAATGTTAGAAGTTTAAAAAATTTAGGAGTTACGCCTGGTTATTACGGACATTTGTTAAATCCAATTTTACTGAAATTGTTACCTCAAGATATAGTGTTGGAATTTCATCGGAAGCGTAAATCTAAAGATGGTCAAGAAGTTGATGAGCTAATTAATTTCTTAAGAGATGAAATTGAATGTCGTGAAGCCACTTTGTCCGTTGCTAATTCTTGTCATGCTAGTAAAGTGCAATACGATTTTAGTCCTAAAATCAGTAATTTTCGAAAACAAAATCCTAGATATGGAAAGGGTAATGCCGCAACAATGACTTTGAACACCTCTAAAAACGTATTAGATAAGTCGTTTTGTATATTTTGTAAATCGCATAATAATCATATTTCTAATAATTGTGAAATTGTAGCAGATAATGTGAGAAGACAAATGCTTAAAAATGAAGGCCGTTGTTACAAATGTTTTCGTAAAAATCACCTTTCATCTGAATGTCGAAGTAAAATTGATAGATGTAGTTTTTGTAAAGAATTTAGTCATAACAAATTGTTTTGTAAATTAAATCAAAATCTGAAGGATAGTCCTAATACAGAGACTGTTGTATCTCTATCGCAATCTGAAGCATCTAAAGAAATTAAAGCAACACTTTTGCAGACTTGCATAGTTGCTATACCAGCAAATAATGGAAATAAACTGGTGCGTTGTTTTATAGACACAGGATCAGAAAGAACATTTTTGACAAGAAATATTGCAAATTCCTTAAAATTAAAACCAATTAGGAAAGAAAAATTAATGATTTATTCTTTTGGGCAGCATAAACCGCAAGAAATTATTTATGATGTGGTGTCGGTGGAATTACGAAGCATATTTGATTCTAATTTTTTGAGAATTGAAGCTCTGGTGACAGACATTATAACTTGCTCAAAATTGAAAGCAGCTCCTCGAGACGTTCATAAATCTCTTTGCTCTCAAGGGTATAAATTGAGTGATCTGGTAAATAAAGAAAAAATAGGGGTTCTGCTGGGTTCCGATTACGCGTGGAAAGCTATGAGGGGAGAAGTTAAACAGATTCCTGGCGGATTGTTTATTAGTGAGACCGTGTTTGGTCACACAGTTCAAGGACAAATGGAATCGGAAAACTTGGATTCTACAGCGCGTGTGAATTTTATGAGTACAGCTGACGTGCAATTAAGTAAAGAAATAAAGAACTTTTGGAGCTTGGAATCGCTAGGTATTATAGATAACGATGTAAACAGTTCAGAATTAGCTGTAGCAAAAGAATTCGAAAAGAATATTATGTTTTCCGATGGAAGATATGAAACGAAGCTTTTGTGGAAATCCCCTGAATTTTCGTTGAACAATAATTTTGAGATTGCTAAACATCGTTTTGAAAACTTAAAATATAAATTACACAAGAATGAATGGTTATTTGAAAATTACAATTCTATTATTGAAGATCAATTAAAGGATGGTGTAATTGAAATATGTGGAAGTCAATTCCCTGATAGCAAATGCTATTATATGCCGCACAGACCTGTAGTAAGAAAGGAAAAATCAACAACGAAAGTTAGGATTGTTTATGATGCTTCTTCGAGATCGGCTAATTCTAATTCTCTTAATGACTGCCTTGATTCGGGACCAAATTTATATCCAAAAATTTTAGATGTCATTTTAAAATTCCGAGAAAACAGAATAGCGTTTTCAGCTGATATTGAGAAAGCATTTCTGCAAATTAAAATAGCAAAGGAGGACAGGGATTACTTAAGGTTTCTGTATTTTAAAAATTGCGGGAATAACAATGGGTATAAATCGTATAGAATGACTAGAGTTCCATTTGGAGTCACCTGTAGCCCATTCATTTTGGCCTCAACTATTAAATTCCACATAAGAAAATATGAAACTAGTAATTTTGAAACATATAAAATGCTTAATACTTCACTTTATGTTGATGATTTATTTTTTGGTTCTGATACAGTAGAAAGTGCTCTTAAATTAACAACTGAAGCTGTTACGATCTTGAAAGAAGCAAGTATGACTCTTAGAAAATTTCAGTCTAACTCATTAGAATTGAAAAAAGAATGGCAACATTCTAATGTTTTTGTAAATGCGGAAGAAGATTCCAATAAGCCTTTAAAGGTATTGGGTATAAACTGGGACACTTGCAATGATACTTTAGGTCTTGAACTAAAACCGTTATTAGACATGTTACAAAATCCTGTAAAATGTAACAAAAGAGCAGTTTTGCAAATAGCAGCAAAATGCTTTGACCCTGTTGGTTTTGTCTCGCCATTCATTATTCGAATTAAGTGTATTGTGCAAGAGCTTTGGGAAATGGGTCTTGATTGGGACGAAACTTTTAATGCTGAAGTAGAGCAGAAGTGGCACGATTGGTGTTCTGAATTAAGTGTATTACAAAATTTTTCAGTTCCAAGATATTATCTGATTGATTGCTCCGATGTGCCTCAAGAAAAAATGCAACTTCATATTTTTTCTGACGCTACTCCAAAGGCGTACGGAGCAGTTGCTTATTTTAGATTTAATTCAAAAGATAGATCGATTAAAACCAGTTTTGTTACGTCAAAATCAAGAGTAGCTCCACTGAAAAAATTAACTCTTCCCAGACTAGAGTTGATAGGTGCAGTAATTGCAGCGCGTATGGGTAAATATCTTGAGAATTTATTTTCTGTTCAAAACATTTTCTATTGGACTGATAGTACTATTACTCTATACTGGATAAAGGGATCTGCTTCAAAATGGAAACCATTTATTGCCAATCGCGTTATTGAGATTCAAGATTTAACAAGTCCACAGGCTTGGAAGCATTGCGATAGTAAAAGTAATCCTGCCGATTTGATATCCAGAGGTTGTAAAGCTAAGGAGTTAATTATCAACAGAAAATGGTTACTAGGTCCAGATTGGTTATTAGAGAAGGAAGAATTATGGCCTAAAACTCGACTTAAAGAAAATGAAATTAAAGTGAAAGAAGAACTGAAAAATGTCAAGGACTGTATTGCTGTAAACGTAGTCAATTCTGGGGTAGAAAGACATGACATCTTAACAAAATTCTCCTCATGGACCAAGCTTCAACGAGTAATTGCATGGTGCTTGCGATTCATCACTAACCTGAACTTGAAATTAAAATCACTTCCTCTAGTAAAGCAAGATTATTTGACAACTGAAGAATTAACAAAAGCCTCAGGAGCAATTTTCAGAATTATTCAGGGAGAGGAATTTTCTGAGGAAATAAAATGCTTGGAACAGAAGAAGCCAGTTACTTCAAACAGTAAAATTAATTCTCTTAATCCATTTTTAGATAAAGATAAAATTTTAAGAGTAGGTGGAAGGCTGCGAAATGCAGAAATATCTGAATCGCAAAAATATCCGATTCTTTTACCGAAAAGACATTTTGTCACAAACTTGATAATCAAATATTATCACGAAAAATATTTACATGGAGGCGTTCAATTGCTATTATATACCTTAAGACAAAGTTACTGGATCATAAACGCGAAGGTTGAAATTAAAAAATACGTTTGGAAATGCGTGAAGTGTTGCAGATTTAGAGCAAGGACCCAGTCACAACTTATGGGAGATCTACCTGCTAACAGAGTTACACCAAGCAGAATCTTTTCTAGAATTGGCATAGACTTTGCCGGACCATATTTTGTGAAAATGAGAAAAGGTAGAGGGATAAGACCTACTAAATGCTATGTTTGCCTTTTCATTTGTTTTGCAACTAAAGCTGTGCACTTGGAGTTAGTAAGCGATTTATCAAGTGAATCGTTTATTGCTGCTTTAAAGAGATTCACAGCCAGAAGAGGAAAACCTGAAGAAATAACCAGTGACTGCGGTACTAATTTTGTTGGAGCTGATAGAATTTTGAAGAATGAAATTTCAGCTGTAAATTCAAATTTTGAATTTCGAAATTGGATATTAGAAGAGAACATTAAGTGGAATTTCAACCCCCCTTCGGCCCCGCATCATGGAGGACTTTGGGAAGCTGCAGTGAAGTCGATGAAACATCACTTACGAAGGACCATCGGTTGCCAAGTCCTTACCTATGAAGAATTTCTCACCTTGATTATTCAAGTAGAAGGATGTCTGAACTCAAGACCACTCACTCCAATTTCTAACGATCCGAACGATTTGTGTGCCCTCACACCTGGACATTTTTTAATTGGGACATTTTTGACAGCGGTTCCTGAAAGAGACTTGACTTCCCAAAAGGTGACACCTCAGCAAAGATGGCAATTAATGCAACAAATTTTGCAAGGATTTTGGAAGCGCTGGTCACGGGAGTATTTATGCCTACTACAACAAAGAGGTAAGTGGAGGTGCTCCAGTGAAAATCTGCAAATTAATGACTTGGTGTTAATTAAAGAGGACAATCAGCCACCAATGAACTGGAAGTTAGGACGTATTATCGAGCTTTTTCCAGGAGCAGATGGTAAGGTTCGAGTAGTAAAATTAAAAACAGTAAATGGTGAACTAAAACGTCCTATCACGAAATTGTGTAAATTACCTGTAGATAATGTTACTTAAAAATGTTTTTTTTTGTATAAATGTAATATAATTTCATTAATTTCATATTTGTAATCCAATTATTTAAAAATTTGAAGCATAAAATGTTTATTCTATTTGAAAAGAAATATGATGATTATTTGTGAAATTATAAGTTATTTGAGGCTAGGAAAATAACTGTATGTTTGTTAAATTGTAAATTTGTATTTCCTTGAAATGTTATGAATGATATTCATCCGGGGGGAGGATGTTCAGACCCGGACGGGATCCCAGCTTTGCCCTTAGAGGGCGCTGGAAGCAGAGTTGTGTTTTGTTATATTAGGAATGTGCAGTCAGAGTCAGAGCTAGAGCTCTTCTGAACTTCCTTCTAAATGCTTTTTGATTCTTGATACTTGAGATAAATACTATCATGAGCCTTCTTTTTATATATATGTTTTATGTTGTTTTGTCAGTGTGTTCTTCAATAAATGTGTGTCAAGTGAAAATTTGAAGTCTTGAATTATTAAAACCTTTTTGCATTTTGAGATTCGACAATGATACGAAAAATCGTAATCAACATATGTATAGCGGAAGTAATAATCAGTTATTTTTTTAGCACAGGCAACGCCGTGAGAGTGCTGCTAAATTGTAAATAATATTTTTCAGAAACGTGCTTTCATTTCGTAATGTGCATGCCTTGATGGGACGGAAAAGATCATTTGCGATTAAAAATACTTCCTATGGGAAATTTCGTTGCATGCCGAGGTTAACCCTCTACTTCCCAACTCCGTCTCAAGGTGGGCGACGATAAAAAAAATTGGCTTTTACAGGCTTAACAGATCCTCTTGTTGACTGATTGGTACTTTTACTGACGCAGTAGAAACCGCCAATACGTCAATACGAAGGTGGAGTTACTGAGTTATTCAGAGCCAATTAAGTTAACCACAGGTTTCGCCAATCCGTGGTCTCGCCCATACCTGTCACCGTGAATGGAAGGTAAGGGTGTAACGGAGATTGAACCGTCTAATTCCCAACTCCGTCGTGTTACTTTTCTTTTGTGTGTGTTTTAATTTTGTACTATTGTTTTATTTACCTTCCAGCCCTATGTGATATTCTGTGGTGCATAGGGAGTTACTTTATTTGTTTAAATTTAAACAATGCATAAAATTATATGGTGATTTACGTTTATACGTATTTTTTTCAGGTGCAAGTAATAAACTTAGTTTGCATAAAATGTTTATTACGAACGGAAATATTAATTAATATTAACTATTATACGACGCATATTTTATTTACGGTTTAAAATATCATTTTTTATAAATATTATTTATATATAAATATATATATATATATGAAAAAGATTTGATATCGGCCTTCCCCTCGGTTTTTAAAATGTCTTACATTTATTCGGTTAAAAAATAAAGAAAATCCTATTTTTTTTATACATTTTATTTTTTAGAAACAAAAAACGCAAAACTAGACTTGTTATCTTCAAAGAAGTTCCGAAAGCCGTTTTTTGCTTATTTATTTATTTATTTATTTTCGAAATTTCCTATGGTTTGTTACGAACGGTGAAATCAAAAGCATGAACAGCAGCAGTGAAAATATTTAATGGCGAACATCAAAGGGAATTTTCGATTTCTTCCAGAGATTTTATTTCAGGAAGGAAACATGATACTACAGCGTTCTAAAGTTTAAATAGAATGAGGTTTCTTTGAAAACCCAGTTGTACCTGATCAATATGCATAGAAACTAAACAAGGTATAACTTCGTTGTATTTTTTTTTTTTTTTTTTTTTTTTTTGCTGTTTCTTAAGATACTATCGAGCAGTGACACACATATATTATTTATTTATTTCACTTGTTCATTTGCTTATTTACTTATTTATAAGAAATTTTATTGCATTTAAAAGAAAGTAAGAGTATTGTAAAGCACTCTGTATTTTAAAATGTTACCACATTTTTGTTCGCGTTGAGATTTTATACGCTGTTCGTTCACCGGCTGAACATCACAGGCAAGTTGTTCAGCCGGTGCGTGCTAGTCAAAATATACTTCGCATGTTGCTAAAAATATTCCAATAATATGTTTGCTACATCTAAATTTTCAAAACAATGAACTGGACTAATCCCAGGAGGCAGAAAAAGAGGGCTTTCAGAAAGTTATAAATTATGACCTGATCGTAAGACTCCAACGCAACGATAAACTTTCCCAACGCAATGATATCATGCTTCATTCTGTGGGAAAGTTCTCCAAACCCCAGTATTACTTTTTCTTTATTCACCAGGTGGTCCATTCATCTTCCCTTCTTTCTCAGCCTCTTTCAACCTTCGCCGTGAAGAAAGATAGTCGAATATGACGTGGAATATTATCCACGAGAGACGGAGCAGTTGTGAGGCTGTCACATTACATTCTCGATCCTGTTGGAATGAAATGTTTCTCTCGACACATAAAACGTTTTATCCGAAACGTTAAGGATCGTTCTTTTTATTTCTCTCATAATGGGTTCGTGCTGCAATAAATGCTTCCATAAAGATGGATTTTATATTAAAGATTGACTTTTTGAAACCGAAACAAAGATCGTAATAAAAGAAATTGAATCATAAAGTAAACGCCTATTTTTGGAATCGTATTGCGAATTGGAAGATTGGGATGGGGCGAAAAAGACTTAGTTTTGTAAGGTGTTTACCTAAAATAAGCCTCTCTTTTATGTAGGAATTGCTAACTTTTGACTTGCTCTTTCGGGCAAATATAATTCCAAATAAATCAAAGTGATGCAAGTGAATTACTTGAGAAATAAGCAATCGTAATAAATTTTGATATGTAATTGAGTTAACGAGCTTCGTATGCTAAAAACTCATATAAGTCTGAATTTCCTTTTTTTTTAATTTTTGGTTTTTATTTTTATTTATTCATTTTTTAATTTTTTTAGTATTATTGTAATTACACGGGAACAAAGAAAAATTAAAATATATCAAAAAATAATAATTGCCAAGTTTCGGTTAATTGAAGACCGAAACTGGCGTGCAACTGTATACCAGAACAATTCACACGTTAAAAGTGAAGCACTTATTTTTTTATTACCGTTTAAAATTGCCCTTTTGCAATTTTATAACGAAGTTAGATAAATAAATATTTGTACCACAGTAGCCCACCATGTAAAAATTCTGGCAGCTATACACCAAACCTGTTAATATAAAACAACAATCTTCTACTGCTTTAAAAGTTTTATTTAGGACGATAATGTAAAGGAAGAATATCTTCCAGTTATGCTTTCATTCTACACCCGAAGTAATAAGGAAAGCAAGCATTTTATTAAAAAAGGCGAACAGCAATTTTGGAATACAGAGTGGACCGCATGTAAGCTTAAACAGGAACATAAATAATTTATAAACAAACAGTTTACCAAATAAGCTGTTCATTCTTAAGATTGAGTTTATAATATTCTGTCTTTTTGAAAACGTTATTTCTTTTTAAAAGATAAATTAAGTAATATACCAACTAGACAAAATATATATATATATAAATATACATATATTTAAATCTGAATAAGGACAGTTTCAATCTAATTCCTAATCAGTACTCTTTTTAGATAAACTGATTGCTTATTCAATTGCGTTATTTTTATCTTTCCAATTGTTTATAGGTGTTTTGAACGTGAAGCGTCCACAAGAAGCTCCCCATTAAAACATATGACTATCCAACTGGTTTAGTTCACGTGCAGACTTATTATAGATGGTGCGATGGTACTAGTTATTTATAACCAAAAACAAAAGCAGTAAGGAAGAAGTATTAAGATAGCCATTTTGTTAAAATATCATCTTTTGGACAGAAAAAAAATGGCAATTTTTTAAAATGTTATTTTATCAAGATAGGATTGATGATGCCTGTAAGTAATAAACAATTGTTCTTGAAAAGTAATATTTGTGGCTGCTATTAAGTTCCTAAAAGTATTTGCATATCTGTTCTCCATACATATTTTCAGAGTTATTATTTGTTTTGTGTTTAGATGGGGCACAGTGGGATCATCATCCAGTGTGTTTAAAAGTACAGATTAGATTTAAGGGCCTTGGGCCCTTAAATCTAATCTGTACTTTTAAACACACTGGATGATGATTAATAAGGGATTAGGACTTTGTATAATTAGGGATTACTGCCTTGTGCTGATGGATTTAATGGGTTATTTCTTTTCTTTAAATGTGAACAAATATACATAAAATGCAAAGTACTATTAATTAAACATAATTTATGAAAATATTAAATTTCCAAAATTAATATTAGATTAACATGGAAATATGTTTAAGTTGGTAACAATATGGTTGCAAAATGTGCAACAATAAAAGAAGTGGGGAAAATGCTGTTTTATGCTATTTTAATGCATACAATAATGGTTGGTGAACTGTTCCTCGGAGCAAGGCATAGCGGTCTTCTTCGTGATCCCACCCCCTTCTTTTTCTTTTAATTTTACTTTTCTAGTATTATTTTTATTACCATAACTAAACTTTTGTTATTGCTCCAGGAATTAATCTTAATTCCATTGTTATTCTTTAATTATGAACCTATATTTTTTACGTTACTTTAATAATATTTTTTCGGACGTTTTGTGTGTTTTTACTGACGTAAAAGATTAAAAAGATGTGTTTTATGTATTAAACCATATATGTAGTAAATTTAAAAACCTCTTTACTTCTTACATTTTTCTGGAAAAATTCTCGTTTCATTTACAACAGTTTAATTTATACGTAATATCAAGGCTGAACTTGATGCATCAAGTTCAGCCTTGGTAATATTATGATTACGCAATGATAAGATAGTATACGTATTTTGCATCGCATAATTGAACGAGTTTTTTTTTCTTTGGTTTTCAACACACAAAATAGCAAAATGAACAAAAGTGGCTTCCTTTTCTCGTTAAATTCCAATGTCTCACACGCAATCTCATATTTAATGACAATATATGGAAAACAGTCCAACGCTCCTTCTACTGTGCTTTTTTAAATAAAGTAGAATAGTTTTTTCCTTCTGTTAGAAAAAATTTTAAAAAACTGATATTTATAAATTATGTTAGGATAACTGCATCTTCAGAAAAGGTTGCGCTGCAGATGAAATGAATGAAATGGCTAAGGATGAAAATTAATAAATGAATAAGATCTCTGTTTACATTTAGATAATGAAAAAGCAGTTTTAATGTACTTTCAGCGTCTGTAATGATACATTTAATGCACAGGGACATGGAAAAACTGTTCTAGTATTTTAATCAATTTTCGGGAAACGTTATTCCGTTAATGAAGATGTTGATGCAAATTCAAGACATTTAGAAATAAGGAAAAGTATTGCGTGAATGGAAAGTTTCAGGTGAAATATATGTCAGAAACATATGATATTTTGAATAAAAGGAAAACTTCTCTTTTGTAAACATCCTTTGTTGAATATTTCCAAATGTTTTTGAAGAAATCGAATACTAATAATTTTGACAATATAGAAACCAATACAATATCTTTTTTCAGTTATTTTATGTGTGCATACAACGAAAGTGTGCTTTATTTTCGAAGAAAGATTGAATATTTGTTCCCTTTGTTAAGATAGCGTTCGCTATTCCTTTTGATCTGGAGCTAGACATCAGAAATGCATCTCTGCATTTTACATCCAATAAAGAAAATGAAAAAAAAAGGACTATTATTTTTTTCCAACTTTCAGTTTTAATTTATGTATACATATGTGTGTGTATATGTATATATATATATATATAATATCGCTTTAAATCTGTTGAATGTAATCCTCCTGTGATAAATAATTTTAGAATGTTTTGATTTCTGTATCTTAAAAATATTTTTCTGGTTCTGAAACTAAAGTTTAAACGTCTTTATATGCTATACTGGTATTTCTCAGAAACCTGCAATGCCAATATTTTCGAGACATAAGCTTCTTGTTCCCTCCCACTAATAAAAAGGGAGGCTTTTTCATGTTTATTACCCTTTGAATTGTTAATATTTTATTTTTGTGTCAACTGTTTCTATACCCACTTCTTGACGTTTTATCCCTTCGTATCATCAGTTTTATGTATGTATATATATATATATATATATATAATATACACATGTATATATATATATATAAATTACTTAATTTACGAACACAAAATATTGTAGATACAAACCTTTAATTATGCAATGTATGTAATGGTAGGCAGAATATTGATAAAAAAATTGAATCAACCACTTGCTCTCCTCGTAAATCTCAAAACTTTACGCAAATTTAAAGGTAAAAACCAATATATCAGATGTGTGCAAAAAATGAAGATGTAAGTTCACAGTTAAACAGACTTCAGACACGACATTGTGACTGTTGTTGAAATTATAAAATTGTGATAGGGATGATAATATTGGATAAAGATAATAAACATTTACTGTTGCCTTGAGCATATCAGTAAACACCTAGAAAGCTTGAGTAATATAACGGAAAATCGACTTAATTAACGAAAGCTCTTCGACTCATTTTAGAAAAAAATAGTAAAATTTTAAAGTTTAATTTTCTCCGCCTATTACATTTTCTCCTTTTCTCTCTCTCTCTCTTTTTCCCTTTTTCCTTGTAAAGCGACACTATGGTCCCCGGTGAACGAGATATTTAAACTGAATACGTTAATATGCCCTCAATTTTCATATTTAGAATGTGATAATTATCGATTCAAAAGTGGGTTTTTCTGGTTTCTATATTAGTGCCTTAAAATATAGGGAAAATATAAATAATATATTAAAACTATTTATACAGATATATATTTAAAACAGAAAAAAATCTTCAATATAACTTAATATTGGAAGAGTATAGCGTACAAAATGGTTATTTACAAAATATTTACTCGATATTGATAAATTACTATAACAGGAAAACTGACGTGTGAGCATGGCGTAATCAACACTGCATTGTGAATGAATAAGTTCATCCATAAGGATCAAATTTCTTTCTCGTTTGGTAAAAATTGCAACAATTTTACTTCTTTCTGGGTACATGTACGTTTTTAATACGAATTTTTTGGCTACTCTTTTCGCAAAAAAAGAAAAAACAAAATACAAAATTTAAACAATTCCCAACAATGATGATGCATTAAATAAACAATTTTTAGTCTTAACTTAACAAGTGAAACAAACATATTCGGTTCATCCAAATATTCTTATACATGCTTTTGATTTTCAAACTGAGTTTGAAGATTAATTTTCAATCTAGAAAATGATGTAAATTTTAAATCAGTTTCAATAGTCTATTTTTTAATAAAATTTAAGTTCATTAATAAAAATTCTTCATAATACGAAAAAAAAAATATCAAGAAATAATTCAGTAAAAAATTATGAAGATTTAACTGCTATAAATAAATGCTATATGCAATTACTTCAATAAAAATATTTTATACTTAAAAAAATACCTTTGTGTAAAATTACGTAAGAACACAAAGTTTAAAAAATAATAATAATTCGTCGAGCTTAAGAGTAATGTCAAAAGACATCACTCTTAAGTGTCTGTCGTAACTTAAGAGTGATGTCAAAAGACATCACTCTTAAAGTAGTGTCAGATTTTAAAATAAACTATTTAGCCTTAGATAATGTATTCAAAATATAATAGAGGATAAAATTCTTAACCCTTGTTTGTATTCTAAGTATCAGGACTTTTTATAGGGGGAAAGAAACATATACGCAAAAACTAATTTGTAATAAAAATAAGCAGAAACTTATTTTTAAAAATAATATATTGCCAAAGATGAATAATTATTTATTGTCACTTCCCTAACCTTTTTAAATTAGTTTTGCAGCATAATTTTTATATATCTGATCCCTGCAGGTCTTTAAAATCACTGATATAATGATCATTACCCCATAAAATATAACAAGATAATTATAAACGAAAACATTGTAATTGACAATATCACTCCACACATTTAAAATAGGCTATTTGAAGGGATTTAGAAAAAGCCTTCCTACTGTTGGCAACAGCCCGACTTCGACGTTGCTTAGCCACATCGGATTCTAAAGAATTCGGGAGTGTAGTTAGTATTTCTTATGGCTTCTAAATATGTGTCAATAAACCCACTTTTCGTAACAAAATATTTGTTTTATTCGGTGTTAAATATCAGCCACCTACGAAACATACGAGCCACCTACGAGCCATCAGCCACCTACGAGCATGTCAAAAGACATCACTTAGAAACTGGGTTTTCCTTTCAATGCCATAATATGGAATTATTTACAATACGAACTCGGATAGACTGCGCGTTGCGAACCTGGTACCCAAAAAAAAAACTAAACCCTGGTTCTGCATTTAGCGGTTTTATCACAATCGCGCTAAAATTAAATTACCAATGTTGAACTAAATTTGCAAGAAACATCACTGTTGTCAAAATACTTAGTTGGAGATGGTCCACGCAGCACAACCACATGATTTTAATCAGAAACACTTTCACGTTGACAATCTAAATGTAACCCGAACTCTTCGTCTAGTTTCATCTGTATTCTATGTACGAGCTAATTACGATTTTCGAATGTATTTCCATAAGAATTCGCAGCCGATAGCTCTATTTACTGATAAACCAAACACAGATTGAACATTGAAACGTATTCCCTCAACACTGCAATATCTCATTTTCCCTTATTTCCACTTTCTCAAATTCACAAAAGGAAAGGACAACAATTGCGTAGCTCCTAATCAAAATATGAACTAATCTCCTTCAAAGCGCCTCTGCGCAGTGGATTAGAAGCAATAATTAGCTGCGAGTAAAACAATGAATCATTCTCTATTGTCTCGATACTGCATCTTGATTTAATTTTGTGAAGCATGTAAGTCAAAGGGGAGTTCAAGAAACCCATACGTAAAGAAATATTAATGAAACTAAATTGATTAAAACAAACGCGTTTTTCTTCTTAACTTTAATTTAATCCTCTAATAATTTCTGAAACATAATTATAGCCGAAGTCCAAACACAGCATAAATTGGACTTTGGAAAATCAGTGCTTTAGTGTAGAAATCAGCTTTATTTTCGGAAATAAATTCAACATATAGAATTTCATAACTTATGATTGTGTAAGTTGTTTTTGTGATGTTGATTTTCATTAAATAATATGAAAAACAACATAATACAGCACAAAATAGTAAAACAAACTGTAGTCGCGTGTTTCGGAATGACATGGAATTCCTTTTTCAATGCAAGAAAAAGAGAGCACGGGAACCAAAGACACGGCAAATTGACGCCGTAGAAAAAACCCACCGTTCTCTTTGGCGGGAATTTTCACGGTATTTTAAAAATTAATGAAGACTTCCTTTGCCTTCAAACACTATTTGCCTTCGTATTGTGATTTAGCATGCAACTGCATGTTAAAAAAACAACATTTTTATTTTCTTTTTGATATATTTCTTGGATCAATTCTGCTTGCTAAAATAAAGTACTATTGATGTATGATATTCAAAAATAATATTTATTTCTTTTCTCATATGAATTCGGATTAATGAATTGGAGCATTAAAATGAGCGTTGGAAGATCAAGTCTATGACAATAATTAGTGTTAGTTTAAAAGAAAAATGAATTATCAGGAAAAAAACATTTAAAATTCAAAAAATGAAGAGCAACGTATATTACGTACAATTTTTTTTTTTTTTAAGTTTGCAGGCACGTGCTTTAATATCTCAAGAAACCCCCTTTCCAATGCAAAAAAGTCAGCTACCAAGCGAAAAGCTTCAGTTGGATGTTTTTCACCTAGATGCTCATCTCTTCTGTGTTAAAAAAGGGGTTCCTTATGACCTCAAAACATGTGTACGCCTTTTTATACGTTGCACTTTACTTTTTGAGTTATAGCACAAATGTTTGCAACTGTTTTCTTACTTGAAATATATTTTAAAACCACTTTTTTTTCTAACTTGAAAAAAAGTAGGTTAATTTTCCAACTCAGATCTAAAAATTGTATAAAAACTCATATTTCCGCCCAATTTTTTCACAAAAAGCTTCTTAAATGTATGCGAATCCCTCAACATATCTGTTTAAAAAAATGACTAAGGAAACTAGCATTGAAGAGTTTTGACAATACAGTCAACCGGCATTATAAAGATCCTTTGTTGTACCGACCGAACTCGTTGCAACGACTTTTGAAAAAGCGTCTATTGACTTCTGCTTCAGACAATGATGCTTCACGTTCCATATACGAACTGTAAAAGAAACACGACTCTTTATAATATCCAAACAAGATCTGAACCAGTCACGCAGGGATTATCTCACTATAAAAATTCCTGAGGGCTTGCATTTATCTGTTCCCAAGAAAATAAAAAATATCGACTGTTAGTTGAAAAGGACAGACGAAAGCACTTCTTCACTTTTTTTTAACTTCCCTTTCAGAAACGAAAAATTCTCTCCAAACACTGACAAGTATGCGTTTACAGTTCTACCATCAACCAAAGCAATCTGCCGGGCAGAGTGCCAAGAAGAATCCATTCATGTTCAAATGAGGAACTGTTGGTGTAAGGAATGTGCCTCTATCCTCTTGTTCCAGTTATTTAGCATACCTTATATCTTCCGAACCGATGCTATTGTAAAGTTAAATGCTTTCAACAAACAGAGAAGCAAACATTCTGATTCGCGTACTGAATAAACGCACCTAAAAAACAAACTTCCCTAAAACTCGATTGGATTCGTTCTTTTCTGCCATGCGCAGAAGCGTCCGACTATCAAAATTCTGTGGTCGAATTGCATTCTAGATTTTTATACAACACGCACGAAAATCGCGCATAGTTTTTATTATTATTATTTTATTGATTTAACTAATACAACTAATTCAAATTATCGTATAAAATAATCATTTTCGTGAAATTTAGAGAAGTATGACTCTATCCGATTGACTCTTGTTTATTGAATGATTTAAATTTAAAATTTAATCTAATATTTTGGCTTTTATGCATCTTTCATATTTATGCGTCACTTGGAAGTAATATCCTAATCAAATCGACAGAAAGAATATTACTTTGAATTTTTCTGTACATTTATTTGGTTCTGGACTATTTGATATAACGACCCAAATAGTGAAATCAGGATGGGGACCTCGCAGCCCAAATCGACTGTATTAATTAAGAGTTTAAAAATTTAGTAAATGCCTTTATTGTGTTGCAATTTTTAAAGCTATAGCAGTAGATTTTGAAAAAAGCATGAAGAAAATCTAATCTCGGAGATATATTTCTCAGTAACTTCACTTCCTTTCTTTTTTTCCTTTTATAAATTCAGTATTAAAAAAGTCATCATTCTATTTCTTTCTGAAATTACGCCATAAGTTTTGCTAGAAGGGGAAAATCGACACTGTTTGACAAAGTTCATGACATGAACTTTATTCAAAGCCATAAAAAAAGGAAGAAAAGTGCAAATGTTATTGCCGAGTTTAAAAATGTCAGAAGAGATGACTTCTTTATAAAGTCGACGCGCTGCAGAAAATAAAATAATAGTTTGCGGAAAAAACAAAAATATTTAAATTTTTCTAATTTTAAGATTTAATAAATGACCGCATGCCTCTTTACATTTACTATATGAAGACGTTTCTACTAGATATTAAATTGACTATTCAGCAAGACACTATATCTATAATTTACAAACACAATGTAGGGCTTAAATGTTGAACACGTTTTTAGAAAGAACGTACGAATACACTAAAACATACGGAAAACTTTGTACTTTCTAATATTTCAGAATTTATTTTTGATAACATTACTTTTATACTTATTTTTATGATAAATATCGTGTTCTTCATACTAACGGAACCCTAGTTTTCCCGCAATTTTTCTACTAAAATCTTTACTATTTTTAGTAAAAATATAATTTTCCAAAAAAAAAAAAGTTTATTTTTTTTTTTCATTCATCAAAACATGCGTTACTAATCGAAATCAATTTAAAATTGAGAGGTATTTTTATAGTATTATTGTTCTTTCAATGTGCCTGCTGATATTCCATTACAAAATATAAAATTGAGAAGTATATTAAAAGCATGATTGTTCGTATAATTTATTTGCTGAGATTGAGAAAAGAAGGGGTTTTACTACACGTTGTGAAAGCGCACATGGAGTGTTTCAAAATACCCTATCGCTAATGCTACAATAGTAAAAGGGAACGGCGAAGTATTTTAATTCTGACCGGCAGAATAATGTTTCTTGTATACTACTACATTTTCGGTATTATAGAAGAGATTATTTAATTAGCTCTACTAAATGATAACGAGTTGAACGCTGCTAAAAGTCTCAGAGAGTCTAACTGCTAGTTTCTAGCAAATTGTTTCATTTGCAGAATTTTTCAATTTGATGCAAAAGTTTTCCTTTTGAAAAATTGCTTAAAACAACAATTAGACGAAATTTGAGGTACGAGGTAAAGCAAATCATGCGTTTGAGAAATTACTGCTTCTGTTTTCTTTAATTCAAAGTAACGTGGGTTAACTCTAACATTTTTATTTTTTGCACACTATTACTCAAAGCTGTCAAATCAGGGCGTTAGTTTCAAGTACTGTCTCTTGAAATCGAAGCAAAAATTCTATGGTCTTCTTTCGAGAATTTCCGGCATGGTGGCGTAGTCGTAAGGCGCAGGCCTCGTACGCACAAGCTCTCAGAATCAAATCTGGCCCAAGTCGGTGGATTTTCAAGATGCAGAAAATCGACCGCGCCATGTCGTATGATTACGCGGCATGTATCCGTTTGGTGTGGATACTCTCGGCTAAACTAAATTCCTAATGCACTTTGCATCAATTAGAGCTCAGGTGCCGTCATCTAAGGGGAAACTGAGCGTCAAAGACTGCGGCGTTGGTATCACACGCATTGTGGTGTCGCTGAAAGGGTACGCACTAGGTCTGCAATGGTTAAAAACCATTGTAACGCAGCCCATTAGAAAAAAAAAATCTTTCGAGAATTGCATGTGAGACAGAATAAAAGCGTGTTCTTCCGCTTAAAACCAAAATTATTCTTCTCGTCCTCTGAATCACAGGTATGTGTAGATACATCATATATTTTGCAGAATGTAAGTGCTTTTATCGTGGTGCAATTCTATGTAGTTTAAAGTTAACATTTAAAATGTCTTAATTGTTAAAAAGGTTAAGTTTAAAAACGGAGATACGGAGTTAGGTCTAACAATATTGAAAGGGACGTTTCAAACATTAGCCCATGCTTGAGAATCTGGTACTACGGCTATAATAGTGCCCAAATTGACGTAACTGCTTGCGTGTTACATTTTGCAATTTGACTTATTTTTAGTGTATACCAAAATTATTTTATTAATTTCTGCGATATGAATGATGTGAGTGGTGGATGTGAAAAAATTTGCTAAGTATAATCAGACTAATATGTGGATTTACATAGAGTAGAATCGAGAAATATAAATTTATATACGCAATCTTTTATTGTTGCAATGACTCCTTACGTGAGTTACCACCTAAGCCACAACCCACCTAAAGCTGGGTCAATTGTAAGAATTTTCTTGCTTAGGATTTTACATTAATATTGGTATAAATATGGTTGTTATGGCCAATATGAATGTGAAACACTAAATAGGAAAGTTTAAAATGTTTCATTACAGAATTTGAGAATCCTATGTCTAAAAATAGCGAATTTATAAACAGAAATGTACAAATTTTTATATTTGACCCCAGGATCTTCTACTTTTCAAATGTATCTAATTTATAAACAAAAATGTACAAATTTTTATATTTGACCCCAGGATCTGCTACTTTTCAAATGTATCTAGCATTTAAAAAGATGTATATTTAGGTAGCGTTTCGGGCACATGAAACGACTTCACCTGGATACACATTTATGCGCAACTAACGTAGGTGGGTGCAAATGCTGGCAAGGGGCAAAAGTTCCTACGTACTTTTAAAAATACGTATGGGCACTTTGGAGTAATTTTAATTGCCCTCACAGTCATTTACTTCGTCGTTATTCGTTATTATAATAAACATGTATACACTGCTTTTTGTAAAAGCATGTTCCATGAAAATCTCCGAAAAGCAGCATTTCAGTCAAAATCAGACATTCTTCAATAAATTAAGATAGTCCTCTATATATTCAAGCTGACATGTTTTGAAAAGTGCTTGGTATGCAAAATTAAAACTGCTCTAGAAAATATTTTTCCTTTCTTGTCCCTTTAGAGAAAATACTTCAAACATCTATTTGTTTGAAAAAGATACATTCGCACTTTGATGCAACACGTTGATAAAAAAAAAAAAAATTAGATATTCCTTCCGTAGTTTTTTTCTTGTGTGTGTATGTGTGTGTGTCAGCTCATGAGGAACATAAATCATCTTCGAAATACTCTGTGCGAGAAAATAAATGTTTAAAAAAAATTTGTCACGTAGAAAAAAATGGCGGTTGAAAGGAAAAGTAATCACTTTGCATATAGGTTTTGGAAACTTTTTATAATTTCGATGAAAATGTGTTATCGAGAATAATTGGGACAATCATTTATTTTCTCAAGTAAGTTTGTTACTGCAGCAAAAATCTGGGGTTTAATTAGTGAGTAAGATTGTTACTGCAGAAAAAGTCCAGGGTTTAATTAGTGAGTAAGATTGTTACTGCAGCAGAAGTTCGGAGTTAGGAGTTTAATTAGTGAGTAACATTGTTACTGCAGCAGAAGTTCGGAGTTAGGAGTTTAATTAGTGAATAAGATTGTTACTGCAGCAGAATTTCGGAGTTTAATTAGTGAATAAGATTGTTACTGCAGCACAAGTTCGGAGTTTAATTCGTGAGTTTTGTAACGAGAGCGGAGAGGGGCTTTTAGAGACCCCCTGGAAACCTAGGTTTCACACCCTGTTGTCAACTTTAATATTTTAATATACACGCATCTAAGGAATGTTATAAATATACCCAATACACATCTACTTGCGGACTAAAATCCGGTTGCTCCAGTGATTATGTGCCTACCTGATCTCATTGATGTTAAAGGTTTCGGGACAAACGAGTGAGAGACTCGGGAGAAACGACTATGAGTTGATCATGTCGTTTGATATTGCTGAGCACGCTATGATGTGGTTGATTCCCAAATGGAATGCACATTCAATAGTTCTATGGAACAAAATTTCCTCTTTCTAATTTGTGTTCTGTTCTTCATGCGCCACTTTCTCATCTAGCAGTAATATTTTTAACTACTCGTTTTTTATTGTATGTTTCTTTTCTCGATGGTCAATGTACTTTGTGCAATAGATTTGCATGACATGCACATATTAGAACGAGCACTACAAAAGCTTAAACAGGGTAATTTTTATTATAACCGTCCTCTCTGTTGCATTTACTACCCACCATCGATAATTTTCACCAAAAATGAGAACTAAATCACAATAGATCTGTGTCACTTTTATGTTGTTTTTGCGCTTCAACATATATACTAAATTTAAAAAATAAGTGGAAAACAATAAATAAATAAACTTTACGTTAAGGGCAAGGGGAAAAAATTTTAGCTAACTTTTATTGTAACTATTTGCATAAAAATTTAAGACAACTTTGTAAGTACTTTATGATTTTGTAATAGTATATTCTATTATTAGCATATTCTACATCAAAAGAATCTTCCTCTTTTTAAGCGAAAAAAAAGAAGAAAATGGAAAAAGAAAAGAAATACATTGAACATTTATCTGAATTTTCAAAGCAAAAGCTTTTAATGCTAGTTATTTCTTCTAATATTAAATTCTAACATACTAACCCATTATTATTATAACAATACTTGCTTGTATTTGGTAAATAAACTCACCACTTGTTATAACACAGAAATTATAACTAACTTACCCTGTATCTGTTATTAGCGCAAAATGCTTTGAAACGGAGTTTCCAGAAACCTAAGATTAAACAACGGCTACTAATATTGTACAAATTAAACTGAAAGTTCATCGTGTCATTCTTAATATCTGAAGATTATTAAAGACGAAGCGGTAAGCAATTACATTGTATTGAAGCACATGGAGTTATACTGTTATGATAAATTGGTATTCTCGAAGACCTCAGTTATAATTATAAACCGGCATATATTTTAGGGAATTACGTAATCTTATGGAAGGAGTATGTTTAGAAATCTGTTTAGTGTATTCTAATTACTGTTTTTTTTTTTTTTTCAATTCGAGGACAATATTTTCGCCTCTTGGAATAAATATTGCTGCAACGCAGCGGAAATAAGTAGATGAATAGAAATAAGATGCTTTATAAAATTTACGAAACTGATAAAAATGACTTTTAACCCTCTGACTGCTCATTTTCTATTAGCGAATTCGATACTCTAAAAATTGGTTTTCGAAACATTAAACACAATTTTCCTCAAAACGCAACTAGTCAAAATACAAACTAAAACAAAATGCCAAAAATTACAAGCAGTCTTAAGCCTTACACCAAGCTTCATTCACAAATAAATGATGCCTATACGGTGTAAAAAGATTAAACCTCTGACTGCTCATTTTCTTTTAGCAAATTCGATTCGCTAAAAATTGGTCTACTTTATGCAACAAAAGCTTATCTCTGGAATATAACCTAAGTTAATGTTCAAATACTTGAGAAATTGTATTTCTGACATTTTGACGATTAAACAGCGGGATAATATTTTAAATGCAGTTAAAAAGCTCACGAAAATCGCGGGATGAGTAATTTTCCCTACATTTACGTTGCACGTGAAAATCGCAGGATAAGCAGTTAGAGGTTTAATCAGATTCATCGTTGAAGGATTTATGATAGTTAAAAGAGTTCTTTGAGGCCCTGAAACAGCTGTTTGCTGTGATGCTATTTTAACTTATATTTTACTGTTGTTGGATGTTCTTTTGAGCAGGTTTTCTGTTTATGCAGGAAGCCAATTCCTGTTATTCTTGTACTAATCATGTTCCAAACCGTATTTGGGTTTTTTTTCATTCTTTAGGATGAAAATATATTCATATTCTATTTTCTTAACTTTCCAGATGATACGATAAAATGGGAACAGTTCTACCATCAACCAAAGCGATCTGCCTGGCAGAGTGCCAAGAAGAATTCATTCATGTTCAGAAGAACTGCTGGTATAACGAATGTGCCTCGTTCTTGTTCGTTTAGCTTACTTTATTTCTTCCGAACTATATGCCTGTTTATAAATTTAGTTGCTTTAAAAACAGCGAAGCAAACGTTCTGATTCGAGTACTAAATAAACGCACCTGCAAAACGAACTTCACTAAAGCTCGAATGGATTCGTTCTTTTCTGAAATGTGCAGAAGCGTCAGAACATCAACATTCCGTGGTCTAACTGTAAGTAAATGCATCATAAAAAGCATTTATCTTTGTCACAATTAAAAGGCCAAATAAAATTAAGTAATTTTTCCATACATACTATACATTAATTATCTGTGTGCGTTTTTTTTTTTGCAATATACATAGCTTGCTTTATTTCAGTAGAATGCGTTGCTTCATATGAAATAGTACGTACACATTGGTAGAAGCAAAGAAACCCCCACATTTATCCATAGAGACACTTGGACATGCAGAGCATTAAAGACTATAATTGAATACTTTTTAAAGCTAAAATCTTAATTACTCTATTACTTACCACCCCTAAATAATGTTTTCATTCCTTATTTCTGAAAACAATGATCCTGTAACTAAAATCTAATAAAAAGGTATTAAAAAACCCTGCAGTCTCGTGTTATAAAAGGATAAACTATTTAGATAAAGAAGTGTTTCTGTTACATTATGCCAAAAATAACTGACAATGCTTGCAGGATACACAGCATTCCCAAAATGTTCCTAATGAGAGAAACAATGGGAACATTTCTTAATAATTGTTTCAAACATCTGATATTAATGGCGAATTTTAATCTTTCGTTTGCGGCAACTTTTTTTGCTTCTTTTTCTAAAATATACTCATTTTTCTGTAGGAAAAGTATTTTGTACAAATCATTTTTCTTCAAAAAATACAACTTTCACATTTTTCGTTGCAACAAATGAAAATAAATTTATAATGAAGTATCTACCTTCGTTGCTTTTCCTCTTGAATTTTCCAAAAATAAAACATAAAAGACAATTTTATAAACATATGAGCTAAACTCTGTATAACGGATTCAAGGTAATTTGAACTACTTCTATTGCCCTAATAAAAAGTTAACCCTCTCATGCAGGAAAGCCTCATATGAGGTGACACACATTTTTGCTTCAAATTTTTATGCAGATTCGTTTTTGTGCTGCGATTTTCATGTAGCCCTCATCTAGACACTCCGAACAGTTCTTGGAAACCACAAAATGTTTCATAGGATATTCAAGATTGTTAAAAGATTAAGATATCTTTGGGAGTACATGGAGGATTCAAGAAAGAAGAGAAAATCTTAGTTTCGAACCAAAATCTGTTTAGTTATTTTGAAGCATGTTTTGCATTACTGGGAAGTTTGTTATTATTTTAAAGCTTCTTATTTCTTATAAATGAAGTTTGAATATTCAATTTTGTTATGTTTATTATTATATTGAATAAATATGGCAAAAAAGCATAAAACGTCTTCATACAAGAACACGAATTTTTGACTGCACAGGACAAAATTTCTAAGAATAAATTATTACACAACAATCCTGAGATCCTAAATTAGTTTGCGGCATATGAAGTTTTTGTTTATAACACAAATAAATAAATGCATGCATGAGAGGGTTAAACAAGGAAATGGCGTTTTTCTTTGTTATGTTGAAGATGGTTTCTTGAAGCTATTTCAGGTTTTTATGACGATATTTTAATATGTAAAAGGGCGTGAGTACTTTTTTCTGGAAACTCGTTATTTTTCTTAACTTATATATATTATCTGTTTATTTAGAAACATTTTGTGTGATTGATTTAATTAGTTCATTATTACTATTATTTTATACAAAAAGCTCTCACCAAAACTGATTAAAGAGGTTTTTTTTTTTTTTTTTTTTTTTTTTTTTTTTTAATACCAATTACTTTTTGTCGTCGACTGCAATAATAAAAGGAAAGAAAAGCTGTTTATACTGCCTTTTTATTGGGGTTTTCTGAGCTTATGAAAGAGAAAAGATTCAATTCAAAAGCTATATTCTTACTTGATTAACAAAGAGGTTATTTAATCTTTATGCGCTCATTTGAATTCTGCGGTTAAGCAATTTACTCCTGCGGCTGTGATGAAATATGTAATATATACCGAATACATTGAATACGAATTTCCATCTTCCGTATTTTACAACATTGAAGGTGGCACTTTTAATACTAAGTATCATTTAGCCGCCTTTCTTCTGCATTGTTCCATGAGGAATAATGAAATAAACGATGCACAATGCACGTGAAGCAAAAAGTCAATTCCCCTATTGCTCAATGCAGCAAAAGGAAAAATTATTTTCTTTAAAAAATTAATAAAAAACAATAATGAAAATTACAATTTCCATTTAACTACACCATTGATTCGCAGAGAAATTAGAATTCCAGCAGACTGTGTGCAGTAATTTAAGAGGAAGATAGTGGTCATGTTTTTATCACTAGCATTTTGTGTAAAGATTCGTCGCCATTTTTTTTTTTTTTTTTTGATAAAAATAAATTAGAATGAGATACTAACTTATCTAAAACACTGAAAAATAATGAAAAAAACTTGAAAAGGATAAAACCAAAGCAATAATAAAAACTTGGAGCTTAATTAAACAACAAAAAATGAACAATCTACAATTTTTAAATCGTTCACTTAAAAAAAAGGAAAAACGCTTAGTCTTTCGTGGTGGATGTGCTGCTGAAAGTAATAGCTTGATATTTCGTAATTTAAGAGTGGTCAACTTATTAATGAACGAAAATTAGAAATTTATTACATTTCCATGCAATAAATGTCGTGTGATTGGGTGAAATTGTAGCGTTAAAGTACTGTAGACATTTTTAGAATAATACTTTGAGGAAATCATGACTAACTTATAACTACATTATTAAGTGTTACTGAACACATGACATATGTAACTACCAGTTAAAAAATTGTCGAAAATACATTATATACTGTTTGCGTAAAGTTTAACTTCAGTTCTAGTGCTCTGGTGCGCAGCCTATCCTGCGGAGAAATAATTGACCCGGGTGGTCTAATGCACAGTAAATAGAGCAACGTGGGCTCACTTTCGACGTTATGTACCATAAATAATAAGTCAGCATACTCGTAGATGGCGTCCCTACTGCGGCACATTATCTCTTGCAATCAGATTGCAGAATGTTCTCTGTTTTTTATTCTCTGTAATTTCATTTTTAACCCTACACTGCGCCGTGTTGTTTTTAAACAACACCTCCATTTTTCGTTCACTAAGCTTTTATTTTGTAATATTTGTAACATGTGGCGCATTCTTTCGTTTCATTTTGTATGTGTGATCATATTAGTTAATATAGTTTCCCATAGATCTTGTAAACTGAACTCAAGGTTAATCTTTTTTCACGAAATCCTAAGACATGTTAATTTCGTAAAAAAACAGTAACTTTTTAATTTTTTTTCCTGCAAATTTTAAGCAACAATTTTATTTTAAAAAATAGTCTCTAATTGCTTACATAGTTTTGAAATAAAATAAACATAAGTTGTCCGAAAAATTTCGGGTAAAATATATATTAAGGCGCCTTTTTTACTTGTTGTTTTAAAACAACACCGCGCATTCGGGGGCAATTTTCATGCTCCTGCATTATTCGCAGTATAAACAAAAACAGGTATCACAGGTTGTTCTATTTCACTTTATTTAGTATATTTTAGAAGATTATTGTTAAATATTTCACAAATTAGCTTAAAGTGGTCGATTAAATTATTATTTAGGTATTTTGTTTAAAATCAATTCACGCTCAACCAAAGAAGAAACGAGCATTATCGCATAGACCCCCTACAGATGTTAGGTTTCTTGTTTAAAATCTTTTAGTGAAATTATTATTAAACTTTAATGGTAATCAAAGTAAAAATTCGTACATGTAACTAATAATTATTAGCTACATCTGCAAATTTTTACTTTAATAAATTTATAAATAATAATAAAATTAATTATTTTAATAAATTTGCATATTTTAGTGCTATTTTACAATTATAATGCATGCCTATTTATTAAAATTTGGTTTCATTTGTTAAAATGATTATATAAAAGAATTATTTTTGTTACCCCTAAATGCGCAAAATTCGAACCAATTTTTCTCGAATTCTACTTTTCCGAATTAAATAAGAATTTTTATAGTATTTTTCCCACTTATAACTAGCACAAACAAACACACAAAAAAAATTTTACGAAGAAAAAAAATTGGGCAGTGTAGGATTAAAGACTGATTTGTTTTTTTTTTTTTTTTTTTCAGGTTTCTAATTTTACTTCAGACTCCGGACGAATGATTTCCAGGAGATTCTCATGTATTTTAAGGACTTTTTTTACACAATGATGAGTAAATGCAAGACTTTTAAAAAATAATATCATTCATGAAAAAGAATTTTAAACCAGTTTTATACTAATTAATTGAAAAAAAATTTGAAGATTTAGAAAGGCAAATATTGACAGAAACTTGGTTGTTAGCATGCCTTCAAAACTTCAAATAAAGAAATTCCATTATTGTTTATGTTCTACGCCATTATCCCTTTCCGCGACAGTTCCTTTCACGAAAATTCGTCTCTCTGTTAGATCAGGATCCATATAGAATTCAAAAGTCCCCTTAGACGCTAATGTTGGGTTCTTTTGAATTGTTCAAACCACAAAAGTAAATGCGGAAAGCCGAGAGCTTTTGAACAAAATAAAAAAAAGAACGCTTTGTTTAGAATCTCCTGAATTATATTATGTAAGGGACAGTTCATAAATGATGTCACGCTTTTTCCCCACATATTTGAACTCCTCCCCCTTTGTCACAAAATGTCACACTTCGTGTTATCCCCTCCCCACCCCTTGTCACAATTTCACAAACCCCCCTCCCCCCTCGAAGCGTGACATCATTTATGAATGATCCCTAAGTGACTGACAGACAGATCGACAGGTGCTAAATTTTCATGTCAAAACTCCACTTTTAAATTATTTTCCCAATATTTCTTCAATTAATTAATATATTTTTGACTTTTTATCGAGAGGATTAACTGTAACCGAGTGCGAAGATCGCTGTTGGCTTTCTGGATCTGAAGTAGAAGGAAAGACGAAAGAGTGAAGGAAATAGGTATGTATAAGACGTTCCCTAAGACCAAGTTTGTGTTGTGAAAGTAATAACGTAATGCACTAAGTGAATATGTTAGAAAAATAGACAAATGAAAAATATAAAAATTGTATTAACAAGCAACTTGCCCTCCTCATCAGTGGGCGGGAAGCAGAAATACATACTTAAAACCCAAAAACATAGTTCTACAGGTTTAGGAATATATATATATATATATATATATACATATATAATATTTATATGATGATGATGATGATAAAGTCATTTTTTTTTTAATTTTAAGCTTCGTTTAGCTTTTACAAACAATTTGCTTTTTGTCTGCTTTTTTTTCTCTCTCTAGTTACTGTTCCCTTTATTTGAAGCATAAAAAGAGCTTTTTAAGGAATTGATAGGACCTTCCTCAGTTCAAGTTTCAGAACTAAAAACATTTTAGTTTCTTTTGATTACTACCAAAAAAACTTATTTCTATTTCCTTTTCATCTATTTTTCCACCGTGTGTCATTGTTGATAGATAACCTAACAATGTCAGAAAACTCTTTGCTTAAGTTTGTATAAAGCTAGATAAACGAAAACTGATAATGCTGATTTTAAAAAAAAGGGAAAAAACTGCTCTTATCAAAATACTAATAAAGCAAGACAAACTAAAGTATTACAGTGTTGGCGACATTTTTCTTGCTTGAGCATAACAAACTCAATTTGAGCAAGTAACTTAAATTTTTGTTACGCATCAATATAGTTCAACAATTTCTGAAGTATATTGTTTTTAAGTTCCTTCCATCCCCCCCACATTCCGTTTACCAATATTTTTCTGAATACAAATATTTTCGAAGTATAAGTTTTTCAAAATATATTCAATAAAACAGGAGGTATGTCCTTCCGAATGTTGTAAAAAATAGTTTGTTAGAACATTTGAGTTTTCAACACAATATAATGATAAAAATAATGTGGCAGTCTTTTCTTAAGTTATATAATTAACTTTCAATGAAAGCCTAAGAAGGAATTCCCCTCGCTGTGGCATATAATTTTTTAATTGATGAAAGTATTTTGTACTCGATATTATTTATTTTTTAAAGTCTACAGTTAATTAGCTAGTGCTGATGACTAGCAAGTATTAATAACATTTTTGCCTAATTTAGTAATCCACTATAAAAGACATAAAAAGAACTTTTAAGTATGGTACATTATTCTCAAAATATGATGCAACTAATTTTTGTAAAAGTATAACTGAAATTTAATCTGTTGTAAATCAACATTGTGGGGAGATATGTTCTAAAATAGAACTATACATATTTATATTGAGACTTTGATGTGACTTGCTGCGAGCTTATGAAAACCACGGAAATAGAAATTTGACATCCCCCCCTTTTTTCTATGGCTTTGCTTAGCGATAAAAATTAATCTTTTCGTATTTTTGCAGTATGTTACCCTTTTTCCCCCATAGCGCAATCAAAAAATCATAGTCATCTGGGTAAGTGTAATTTTTAATGATGTTATACATATATATTGTCATATATGTACAACAATGTATATTTCCCCTAGTACAGATTGTGTTTTATATATATATATATATTTATATATATATATATATATATATAGTTAGGGGAAGGCGGCTTAAAGAAAAGAAAGAAAAATTTGCCAGGGCATTTGGGAAACACTTCAAAACTACAATGGCAATAGGAGAGAGGGAGAAGAGAGGTAGTCTACAACTGGTTGCGTCATTTACCACAAACAGGCCTATTATCTGGATAGCGCCTATTTACCCCTGTAGTAAATTATCCCCGGTCCGGCCTACACAAGAATTAATGAGCTGATTTCGCTAGAGAAATTTTAAATATTTGCTAATGTTTACTTTCAATGTACCATAGAGTTGGCTATTTAACATCTGAAATCACTTTTGAGAAACGTGCAGATTACAGAAATCAAAATTCTTCTCCAAAGCATTTTAACTTGATTGGTACGGTTAATAATGTTACTGGCGATAAGTTTCCTTTTCAAATCAGTCATAGCTTCGCTTTGCTTCTACCACGCTTTAGTTATTAGTTATCTTTTGAATTCAGTTCTAAGCTTTTACACAAAGCGAAACCCCAAGAATAATTGCTTATCGTAAAGGCATTGGTAAGTGCTAGCACTCTAAAACGATATTTAAACTCAGAAGATATTTGAATAGCAAACAAGGAAAACTAGAAAACTGTGTGATAACTGCTACATAAACGATAACAATTCAAATGAAGTTTCTGCACCATTGTTTTATTAAACAGATATTTAATCAATATTTTTAGAAATGAATTTGAAAATTGTGCTGAAATTATTTCTGCATTTATATCACATAACCCAACACAAGAATAACAACAAATATCATAGCAAAACCTTATGCCGAGCTCGTTATAAAACATCAAAGGTTTGCCTTAATGGCTTCTGGAAACGAAGGATTAAAATTCTTCTCTAGTTTACTTTCTCTTTAAAGATAATTAATGTCTCCTGGACGTTCTTTATCACGCCGCAACGATCACTAAAAGGAAGGATAAATTCTCTAAATTTCACTAGAAAGAGATATACGTTACTCTTGATGAATATTAGAGACCTTAGCAATTAGACACTTTCCTTGTCGTAGTTTAAAATTTATGAAAAGCGTTTTGTATATTAGTCTCATATACTTTTCGCTTTTCTACTTTTCAAAAATCTTAAACTTTAATTTTCTTCCGGCTTCTAAGGGGAGCAGTAAAATTCAGAAGCTAAATGTTGGTATAAAAGGCTTGTTCGTTTGGATAAAGTATGTTTCGTAATTTAGCATTAACCGTTTCGCGTTAAACCGGCGTTCTCTTATTTATTTCAAATTAATAACTGTTAAGGTAACGTAAAGAATTATAGTCTCGAAGTTTCAAAACTTTATTTATATTAGTTATGAAGTGTAAAGGAGTTACTAAATGATGTTCAATTTCATAGGCTTTTGGGTAACGTACTGACGTAAGGAAAATTTAACCAAGAGAATCTGAAAGATAATGAGTCACTAAAAGAAGATGTAGCTTTAGTTAGCTAATTTTTTATGTGTGGTAATTAGTTTTAAAGCATATTTATCATATTTTTAATAATAACATAAATATTTTGCCTAAATTTTCTTCAATTAACCAAAATTCTTTTATTTCTCTACAGTGTAAAAAAAAAAAAATGTCCGAAAATACATGAGAATGTTTTATCCAGAGTCTAACGTAAACACAGAGACTTTAAAAAAAAACCAGAAACTACAAAGTCTTTAAAAAAAGAGAATTGCAGAGAATAAAAAACAGAGAACAACCTGTAAGTTGACAGCAGCAGATAATATTCCGCAGCTGTGGAGCAATCTGCGAGTGAACTCTGAATTACTATTTCTGGTACACAAAGTCGAAGGTGAGTTCAGCTGAGCCCACGCGACTCTAATTCCTGTGCCTTTGGTCGCTTGGCCATTGATTAGAGATGGTCGCTCCGCTAATGCAATACTTACTTTCTAGTAAGCAAAAAAGTGATAGCTCTCGGATTTTTTTTTTTTTTTTTTTTTTTTTTTTTTACGGTGACCGTTCCCGTTATGGAAAGAAAGTATCTTTATGGGCCGTGGCAGCCTAGTGGTTCGGATGTCGAACTTCCAACCGTTAGATCAGGTGTATTGTATACGTGCATGAAAAGTCCGTGGATCCTGAAGTCCCGCGGCAGTTCGGAGGGTGGACAATTTCCCTTCCCTTCACTCTTAGGTCAAAACACGAAAGTGGCTCATTTTTAGTGGTGCCATCTTGTGTAATTCAAATACATAATGAACCAAGTCGTATTTCCACCGTTGTGATGCTCATCTTTAAAGTGGAAGGCACTTTTTACTGCCTTAATTCTTGGTCGCTCAGCGAAAGGGAGCTTGGATACCCAAGTGGCATTAGAAACAACAACAATAACTGAAAATATTTTTTCGGGTGCAGAAACAGTTTTGTGTTTGGGATTCAAGGCAACAGGAAGGGCAACAGCTCAACAGTACAAGACACCTCGCTTAAAATACACAACATTTTTTTTTTTTTTTAAATATCGCTAAAAATGTCTTCTCCCGATCAAGAATTATTATATCAGGACATTATTCTATTATACATTGATAAAAAAATCAGTTAGGGCTCGTTGCCTTATCTAATTTGTTTCAGTTTTTAGAAACTTTGCGTCCTTGATTAAGGTATTTTTTCTCATTAGAATCACAATATTTTTAAAATTCTGACCACAAAAAACATTTTATCTAAGATAATTTAAGTTTAAGAAATACTTAAATTAGTACTTACATCATCCACACATTGAGAAATAAAAGTAAAACTAATTAGTTAAAATTTAATTTGTGTGGTTTATTGAGGGCTTTACAAGCTTTCCATCGTAAAGGCTTAGTTTAAACTTAGCGTTATTTATGTTCGATTACAAAGCTAGCGCGAAAACTATTGGGCATTAAATGAATCAGCCCTTATCATGCTGCACAACACACAGCAGACTTTCTACATCATTTATAAAGTATTCCTTAATAGTAACTATGTTAGACATAGTAGCAGAACACGTGTTACGTTCTTGAAACATTGTGCTTTGAAGGAACGAAATTCATTATGTACTTATTACTTCCTAGAGCTAAAGCTAATAAGATTAAAGGTAATGAATTTCGAGGATGAATTTCTTTTTCGCTCCTGTGTGTAAACTTTGTTGAAAACGAATTATGGTTTACTGTATTTCTGCTCACTGAACTTAACTTTTTTTTTACTTATAGGAAAGATAACATGCTTTTCAAATAAGGTATAAGAGATATGACCCTGAATTTTGAAAAGTAATTGATGTTCGTAAATTATGCCTTTTAAAGAATCTCTAATTGAATTTTCCAGCATCGCCACTGTTGCATTGTAGCAAGTTGAAATGACTAGATTATTTTCACTTCAATAATAATGACTCAACGGGATTATTCATTAAATAAGTATAGGTTTTTTATTTTTATATTATTTTTTAAGTTTTTGTTAGAAAATTAAGTTTACTGATTTCCTCATTTTTCTGAAAGCTACTGAATTTTTATTTCACGATGTTGGGTCAGTATACCTTACCCAAAATATGAAACTAAATTTGAGGCCGTAAAATTGAAGTCGTAAAAATGGGATCTCTCTGCAGATGCGAGAAAGTTCGATTCCTCAAACAGGAGATTAGTTAAAATCTCTTTGCGTCTTTCTGTCTGTAACTACAACTCCTGTTGACTGTCAGGGGAATATGTCAGGGGTGGGAGAGGTACCAACGTGTTAGGGATATGCTGGGAAAGCAATTTCGCCCTGTCACACTTCTCAAAAGCATTCCCTGTGTTTTTATAGAATTTCAAAGTATAGCATAGTATAGCACCGCCCGCGTCAGACTGTGCCAGTTGGAGATCCGAGTCTCTCACGAACCGACATCCGAGTTGGCGCCATATTTGGCGAAATATCACAGAGTGATCCCTCAATGCGAAGCAGGCCAAGACCTTTGTAGCCTTACCTGGTACCAACCACATATTCCCCGGACTAGCTATGTGTCAGGGATCGAGGTGGGTACTACCAACATATCGGGGATATGCTGCGAAAGCCATTTAATATGCGCCCATTCTTCGAAAGCTTTTCCCGTGGGAAATTAAAAGCACTATAAATCTATACCTTTAAATGCCTGTCCTCATCCCTCTGTGTATCTGAACATCCGTGTAGCGGTGGGAGTCGCCGCTTTCAAGAGCCAACTTCTTCCCTCGCCATCAAGTATCTCTTGGCAAAGCATGGAAGTACTGGCTTTTGTCCGTGGAGGTCCGGAGCTCTATCCCCGTCTCCGGCAGACCTGCTGCTCCACCACCTCTCCCATGTTCTCGCACACCAAACACTACAATTGGTGACTTTCGGATGTGATCATAAAGTCCTTGAGTACCCCACAGATGGCGCCACGAGACCTCGCTAGAACGCATGGCCCTGGAGTCCATCTGTCACTGGTGCAGCATCTGTGGTAAACATCGCTCATTGGTGGGGGACTACTATAGCGGTGCGAGTCGACTTTTTCAAGAGCCAGCTTATTCCATGGCCATCACGTACCTTTCGGCAAAGTGTGGAAGTACTGGCTTTCCCCCGTGGAGGCCCGGGGTTTTATCCCCGTCTCCGGAAGACCTGCTCCACAGCCCCTCCGTGTCCTCGCTCGACGTCAGCTACAATCCGAGTATTTTGTGGACTGAGTACAAAACGGGGATTGGTTAAGTTCTGCTCTTGTTTGACATATCTGTTATATAGTTAAGTTGAGGTTGAGTTATATTAAGGCTTAAGCTGAGATCTGACCTCGAGAATGTTTATTTCTTCTTGGATCTCAGTACCAATAAAATTTACTGAGAAGAAGGAATTTTATTGGCGCTGAGTTGATTTGAATTTCCTTCTCAATGCTATAGCAAATGTATCGCAACTCAACTCAACGACTTTAAAACTTTTGGGTAGTAAATTTTGATGTGATTACACATCTTCACGCCTACTTTAAAAGTAGTGCACTGTAGTCTAATAGATTTATTGTGTAAAACCATACCATGACAGGCATGGCAAAAAATTTACATGGTTCTCACGGCATGTTTTTACATAATGAGTCAAAATTTTATTTCTTAGTCTAAAATATTTCTACTATTTTTAAAGTAGGCTTCAAGATGAGTAAGCACATTAAAATTTATTAAGTCATTTTAGTATTTAGCACCTGAAATGAAATGAAAAGTGGTGTGTTTTTGCATGTCTGCCCCAAAGGGGCAGACAACACGAAAGGTCAATTAACCGTTGCTCTTTGGCTGAATCCCTCAAGAAAAAAAAGGCCTCTCAAGTTCAAGACTTATAGTGGCAAACTATACTGGTGATTTAATTTTACATGTTTTCATCTATTTACGTCACATTCCTTTTCTAAGCGCGCTCAATTCTTTCCGTTTTGTTTACAAACAAACTTTTCTGCGTCTCTCTTCCTTTGAGGCTTCAAAAGAAAAGAATATTCTCTCTGAACTGTAGAGAAAAATTGGAGACAAAAATTTATGACATGAGATTGATTTACGTAATACTTTTCTCAATTCAGCACATAAAATGGGGCATAAATTTTAATGACTGGTGTGCTCTTTCAACCCCTGAGGCACTATAATGCTTGAAAAAGTTCCTATGGAGAAACCTCTGGTTTTCAGAGAGAATTGCTAGTGCTTTATGACTTTTTTTCAGCTTGTTTTTCCAAAGGCCTAAGGTGAGAAACTATTAGTTTTTGCTCTAAAACATGCTTAAAATCTAATTTATAGAAAGTTTTAAAAGTTTGCGAATAAAATTACCCATGAGAAAATACAGCTCAATAATCTAATATGATATACTTCCTTATCTGTTTATTTAACATTTGTAAGAATAAAGGAAAATTATTTACGGTATAAAGTGGTGATTTTATTTAAAAAAAAGTGAACAACAAATTATTAAACGTATATTCCAAAATAAGTTTTCGTGTTACATTTTCATTAGGTGATGATGTGTCACACAAAAACAAAGTTGAATTCCGTATTTTTATGTAATTTTGTTGTGTTCAAGTCTAAAATTACTTAAGATTTATTGTGGTATGATATTTTGTTTAAAAAATCATATATTCGGCTTTCTAATAAATTCACTCTCAAAAATAATTATAATAACGGTAGAATAATATAATTTAAAGTAAATTGTACTTTGAAAGTAGTTTTTTTTTAATATATGCCAACTGTACAATTTAAAAGTTGCATCAGAAACCGGTATATAGATATCGTACCATAACCGTAGTTACCGGTTAAGATATCCTGCAGAAATGGGAGAAATGGACATCTGCCTTTTATATTTTTTATTTCATTTATACGGTTTATGATGTTTTTAAGCCATACCAAATTTGGACAATGGGATACTAATACATAGATAATTATTTTCTGAAAAAGTAATTGATTAATATTCCATTGTCCAAATTCAGTCTGGCGTAAAAACATCGTAAATCGTACAAATGCAATAAAAAATATAAAAGTCAAATGTCCATTTCTCCCATTTCTGCAGGATATCTTAACCGGTAACTACGGATATGGTACGATATCTATATACCGGTTCTTGATGCAACTTTTAAATTGCACAAATCGTATTTTCACAATGCCTGCAGGGTGGCGTACTTGCCTCGTACGCCTAAGGACCAAACATCGCCCAAGTCGGTGGATTTACATTTTTGCAGAAAATCGTCAGCTCCCGTTTCGTATGATTATGCAGCGTGTTAGAGATCCCTTGAGTATCTGTTTGGCTTGGATACTCTCGTCTAAATTTAATTCCTAGTTCACTTTCGCGTCATTTAGAGCTCAGGTTCCGCCCTATAGAGGAAACTGAGCGTCAAAATTCTCAAAGTGGTAATAGTATCCGCCGATAGTGGTGCTTCTTGAAAGAATGGATGCCGGTTTCCGGAGAAAGCCCTAGGTCTGCAAAGGTTAGTGAATAAAGGTAGCCCCCCCCCCCCCCCAAATGATTGCATAAACATCTTCTGATCGGCAGAAACTCTGATGTATGACAAGAATTATCGCAATATACAATGCATAAGTAGAAAGGAGGAAGATTTAATTTAATCTGCAGTACAGATTTCGCTCAGTAATTCATCCTCCAAAAATGTTCCGTATCATTTTTTATGTGAAGGGCTAATCTTTTAGCAAGAAGAAAATCTGTTGCTTCATCAAATTAAAATCCTGTAAAGCTATTCGTTGTCACATCAATTTAATATTCTCCAGATGCTTTCGGTGAAAGACTTAAGTTGATCCGATTTTCTTTATTTTTGCTGAATTCCAGATAAAAGTATTAGAAAAGATTAGAATGGATCTCATATGATCTCGTTGCCGAAGAAAATGTGCGGAAGAGGGGCATCGATGAGGCTCTCTGATAAGCTGCACGAAATTCTTGAAGTTCAACTGCTATTAAGCACTGTTTAATGTTGATAATGAATTTCTGGATGGATGATTCGAGTTATTAGCATATCTTTGAATACTTCTTTTTAAATTTTGATTTATTTTAAAGCTTCATCAGATCATACGAGACCTCCTTCACATTTTATCAATCACCGATGTGCTACCGATGTAGTTAAATATTGAATTTAGCACCATGGAAATAAGTAAAGATCTACTGAATGTAAAATGCGAAGCTGTTTTTTAAATCCTGTTTATACCTCGCTTTTAGTGTATGTGTCAGTAGGAGTAAACAATTTTAAACTTACAGAGTGGCAATTTTAAACTTACAGAATATGTTTTTGGAACAGATATTCATTTTTGTTTCTTGTGTACTTGTATATTAATTAATGTGAACCTCGCACGGTATTCGTACGTCGATAAAAGATATCTTCTAAGTGAACTGTATCGAATGGGTGTATAATTGCGACAATAATATACGAACTTTCATTCTAATACTACTATATTTCTATATTTACATAATTACATACATTGATAAATGCTTGAGAGGCTAAGTAAAATATGGAAATGAGATGTCCTCGCCGAGATCTTTCGAATGCAAAAAGAATTTTTCCAATCGGACAATTCGTTCAAAAGTTATTAGGGGGGGGGACAGACCGACAGTCCGACAGACACACATTTTCCCCCATCTCAAAACCCTACTTTCAAATTTTTTATTTTTCAATCTTTATTTAATTACTTCACTTTTTTTTTACTTTTCTTTATTTTTAACGATATTTTTACGATACATTAAGCCTTCATTCATGCTTTATTTATTTATTTTTTACTTTTACGGGAAAGTAGGCTAAAAAACGTTGCCAAAACTAGAAAGTTCGTGCGCGCCAAGTTGGCGGGTTTCTAATATGCCAAGGAAGGCCATAACACACGGAAAATATGCGTTTTAACCGTAGTTTGTGTATATTATCAAAATGGGAATTCAATATTTATTTCAATGCTTTTGTTAATGTAATTTTAAATATTTCTAGAATGCACATTTCAAATTAATTTCGATATTTCGAAGAGACAACATCGTTTCAGGTGCCTATTTCGTTTGTTTACAATTTTCTTTAGAAAGAGTGTTCAATTGAACAGACTGACGTCCAAATCGATCTAACTAATGTTCGACTGCGTAACGTTCCTAGCTAGTCAGGAAATCTTCTTCGGTTGGAGATTTTGATTCAAGACAACGCTAGCTGCGCCATTCATTTGTATCATACGTAGGGTTGCAAGTTTGTCGCGGAAAAAAGAGCGCGAAATTCGCGGGACGTTCGCGGCAATTTTCGCGAAACATTCGCGAGAACACAAATATAACTAAACATAGCATATCTGCACTGAAAATTATTCTTCATACTAAAATATAGGGCTATTGCTAGAAATGGAAGGATTATTAACTTCGTTAAAAACATTTAAATATTTGTATTAACTAATAACAAAAACTCAGCATGCTTTAAAAAATTTTGAGGCTGGTTGGCAAAATCTACATTTATTGTTACTGCTGTCAAAAAAAATTTTGAATTTTTTTCTTGGCACAGGTTTAGAGACTTTTTAGACTTTGGGTGTTCAAATTTTATACTTGATTTCTAAAATTTTTAAGAAATCGGACATTTTTCGAGTCAATAATTTAAAAAAAAAATAAAAGAAGAAAAATTCGCGGACTTTAAGAAAAAGCTTTAAAAATCACGAAACTCATCGCGGGGATTCGCGGCGCGACAAACTTGCAACCCTAATCATACGTATCGCTTTGAGTTAAGAGTGATGAAACACTCAACTTAAATTTTAAGGCGACGATGGACCTTCAAATGATTTTTTTTAAATTTTTTCATGCAATACTTTGAAATTTTCTGTACTTGCAAAATCACGCAATGAATGTACCGAATATTTTTTAAAAAAATGAAAATTTATTTTAAAATTTTAAACATTTAAAAAATAATCAATTTTTTATTAGATTTAAAATGTTTCTTACGTTACAATTTTAGATTTTTTGGCTGAAGTTGTTTCATAGTATAATGCAGAAATGAAACATTATAAACAAAAATCACCATGCATTTAAGAATCTGTTGGTAAATTATTTAAATATAACTTTTTTGATAAGTTAAATTAATGGTAACTCATTACCATTAATTTTTCTCAAAATTACGCATTTTTGAACCATTATTGATATTTGTAAATTACTTAATAATCTAATAAATGTGTACTTTTGTTCCACTGTATAAAAACTAGTAAGTCACTAAGTTCCAGCCCTTATCGAAGAAAAATTAAGTATCAAGGTACGTCTTGACATATCAATAAGCAGAATGATTTAGTTTCGAAAATAATCCATGTCAAATGGCCAGTCATGTTCAAAATACGCCTACTTTCAAACTTTAACCCTTAAAATTAGATCATATTTATGCATAAATCAAATTTTGTTTTTTTTCGCAATGGACACTACAATAAAAATATGCTTAAAAAATATACGCAAGATTTTTCGAAAAATAAGGTCCACCTTCGCCTTAAAAAGATAGAACTGGCAATCTAAAAACCCTTTTAATTAAAAGCAAAATTAAAATTAATTAAAACATTAAAAAGCATTGTGACGCCGACATGCTGCTGAAACGGACCCTTTCGTTTAGTTTTTTTCCTAATTTACATTCTTCAGTGGTTCGCCACGATGCGTATTACTTTAGGTTTGAGTAATTTCACTTATGTTAAGACCTAGAGGCTGGCGTAAGTTGTGGATTATTTCATTAATGTTATGCGTCTAAGTTGGGCTTTCATCAAAAGTTATTTTTGTAACCACCTTTTCATTGAGAGACTAGTAATATAGCATTTTACAAGAAAGTTCCTTCAAAGGAAAAGTATCCCTCTCGTAAGTAGAAACCAAAGGAAACTTTATGTTTATTTATGAGCTCGTTTTGGCTTGAACTTTGAATTTAAAAAAGCCTTTCAAATAACAACAAAAAGAAAAGACATTGAACGATTTTTAGTCGAAAAATAAATGAAAACGATATTTTCGAGGCATTCTACAACTATACGGCAACAATGAAAAAAATGCTATGATATAGTAAGATCTGAAACAATAAAGCAACACAAAGAGCCTCTACTAAATAAGCATCTGACAGTCATTAATTATGTCTCCTTATAGTTATTAATACCTGCAACTTAAAGTAGTATCATCTAGATCTTTCTTTCGCTCAAGCACATATTTGAATTCATTTTCTTTAGCCACTTTTCCTGCCGATGCTCAGCTTTAATGGACGAAATTCATATTTATAAATCACTACCATCGCCATTAAGTTTTTTTGTTTATTGGAAAACGCTTTTCACTAAAAAGTGTTGCAAATGATAGGAAGCGGAATGTCATAAAATTTCTGTTTTGCATAAAAAGGTGCTAAAAATATCTGTACTTTAGAGAAAATGAAATGATGGCATTATTTGGTTTATTTAATGGATTAAAATCTGCACCTGAATGTTTATTCTGTATCATTACACCCGCAAACATAACCGATAAGTGTTTGTCCACTTTACATTATTTTCTTCTTTCTACTCAAAACACTTCACATTATTGGTGATTTATTTCCTTTGTAGCTATTTCCATTGTTGCTATAATTTATTCGTTTTGGCTTTTTTCAAAGTCGAAACTTGACATGCAATGCCGTCTATTTACTCACTGCAAAAAATAATTATATATAGAAAAATCATTATCGCCAATTTTATAAATAAAAGATAATTTAACAAAATTTTCATCACTTCACGTTTTAATGCCTTTTTAAAACATTGAAAGGTCATACAAAATTTCGAATACTTGACACAGCTTGAGAGCTTGCAAAAATGTACTATGATGAGACATTATGTAAATGTCTATTACCCATGGACTACCCATTTCCTTATTCTAAGTGAACCGCTTGAGACCTGAAAAAAGATACAAGATATAAAAATGAATTAGAATACATAAATACGACAAGAACACTTGATGAATGCCTTCCAAAAAAATTCTTTACTTTTAAAAAAATAAAATTCTTAACATGGCTTCCAGGAGAAATAGACAAGTTTAGTTGCATCAAAATACTATTTATATAATAGTACCGTTAATTAAAATACCACTTCGTTGAAACGCCTTTTTAGTACAGTAGAGAAACAATTTTCCGGCTTCTCCGGACCATCGCTATCCATGGATATCTGGATTTTCCGGTGATCTAGATGGGAAAACGCTCATGGATAATTTATCAAATTCAAATTGAAATAAAATATATAGCAATACATTTTTAAATAAGAAGAAAATAGTAAAGACTGAACATTACAAACTTGCTGTATTTATATATAGGGAAGGTTAGCTACGCCATTTTTTTCGTGTGTGAGTGCATTTATGACGGGAAAGTATGTATTTTGTTCAGCATTTCATAAAAATGCATATTTTATCTAAAATGCCGGAAGAATCAGATTCTTCCCTAAAATGACAAAATGCACGACGGGAAAATAGAGCGAAAAAATTCCCCGGTTTTCTGGATATCGGCTAAATGTTCTGCTTGATCCGCAGCCAAACAGCGCTGCGTCTGTTACATACTACAAAATGATGAGTAAACTCTTTAAGAAAAAAAGTTCACGACCCTGTAAAAAAAATTCGGTGAAAGTACAAAAAGGAAACTAGTTTTTTTTTTTTTTTTTTTTTTTAAATTTACGATCTACTTGTTTTAAATAAAATCATCAGGTTTCTGAATAGCAGTTTCTCAATAAAGTTCTGGTTTTTCCGCACTTTGTAAACTACAGAGAAAGATTTGTTAAGCTACGTAACACTGAACAGCGGAGATCCAGTTTAAAAGTTTTAAACAAATGCATAAATAAGCACTTGAAAATTGACTTCCAGTTAAAAAATTGCAAAAAATGCAGTATATGATGTTGGCGGATAATTTAAATTAAGAGTTATTTCCCTGCTAGCCCTTGGCGGTAGCCTTCCCGACTGTGGAGGCATCAGATTAGTGTCGGCTCTACTGAACTCACCTTTGACTTCGAGTACCAGAAATAGAAATTCAGCTTACTCATTGATGGCGCTACTACTGCGATAAAATATCTATTGCAATCGATTTACAGAATTCTCTCTGTATTTTTCTTCTATCTAATTTTCTTTTTAAATACTGTCTAGTTTCTTCTTTTAAAGTCTCTAATTTTTCGTCATACTCCGGATAAATGATTTTCGGGCAAAAAATGTTTACCGTGAAAAACAAATTTATTTTAATCAATTAAAACAGCGAGAAAAAATTGAAACAAAGTTTCTGACTGTTATTAGTACAACATTCAGAAATTGTGAATATCAAAAAAATACGTTGAGAAAAGTTTTCCTATTTTTTGACAAACGTTTGTTTCCTTAAGAATATTTAAACAATTTTCATCGGAATCTTAACAATCTGTTTGGGAAGTAAAATTCAATGTATAATTATATTGAAATGAGCAAAAACGAAGTGTAAAGGAAAAAAGTAAAATTTCTGCATTATTATTTATACTAAAGATATAATATATATAAAAGGAAATTGTTCATTAAGAGAACAGTAATCGTTTTCATTTATTACTTTGCAATCGAATGCTATTACACATGTTTCTAGAAACAAAATGCAGCTATTAAGCACTACGCGCTTATTTTAAAAACAAATTGCTCAAAAGCAAATCAATAAAGCACTCAGAAGTGAAAAGTTCACTAGTGTTATTAAATTCATGAATTTTTAAGTGCGAAAGAATAATTGCTGAAAGCAAACGACTTAGCTATTCATTGAAGACACGGCAGCGCTCATACACACCAGAGCAAACTTAGAGCCATTTTTTAATTCTTTAACTGTAACCTTCAGGAAGAACCGAGTTAAATTAGTTTATAGAAAATGTGTCAGAAAGAGCAAACATATAATAAATTAGAAACTAAGAGAGTAGCCATTTTGTTTTCTCCTTGTAGCTGTAACGGGTATTTGAGAAAATTTCTGATGAAAATTAAATGTTATTTTGAAAGGTAATAGCGCTCATTCATTAAACAAGCTATGCAAAGAGAAAATGGCAATTCATATAAAATAATTTTATTAATAACAAGAACTAAACGATCTTTGCACATAAAAATAATACATTTAAGCTTTCAAAATTTATTTCTGTTTAAGGAAATGGATACTCTAAGTTTCTTTTTTCAAATATTCTTATTAAAGTTTATATACTACAAAGTATGAACTAAACTCAAATTGTGCGTTCATTTGCATTTTTCTTCCTACATGAAAATTCAGACATTTTATTAGTGTCCGTTCACATAGGACGGAGAGGGACAAGCGACAAAAGATTTATATATACTTTTTTTAATGTAAGCAATATTTTTTTTAATTTAAATATTTTAAAGTTCATAAATAATAATTACAGCAAAATAAAAGTTTTAATAGTTCTTACGTGATGGTGTATGCAATATTTATCACAGATGAGCAAAAAAAAATTCCCTAAAATAGGAATAAAAGGGAAATGCAAAATAAGTAAAACACAAATTGTCAAAAGAGTATTGAAAATAGCTGTTTCTATGTTACTTTGGTAATAAAAAAATAAGCAAAAAACAGTAATAAAAAAATATTTATTTATACCAAATGGGCTGGTATTTATACCATATGGGTCGTATTAGAGATTAACCCATGTCAACACAAGAAGAAGGAGCGAAGATGATCAATCAGAAGTCAGAAAAGAAAAAAAGTGGTATTTTGAGAAACACAAACAGAAAAAAAACAATTATGAAAAATGTTTTCAATCACAGGAAACAATGAACAAACCTCGGTCGTTCGTCCCCGCTTACTTCGTATTTCCCGCATATTTCGCATTTCAACCTTGGTCCCTTCAAGTTCCCTATTAATACACTGTTAAAATATCCCGCATATTTCTCACCATCAATTTCTTTTTTTCCCTCATAGTCCGTTACGAAACCAAACCAATACTTCCCATTGTGCATTTTGTTATCTTAAAACCTTCCAGAATAAGGAGAAAGAAATAAGAAAACTTAAGAAAACAGCTTATTTTCCCTCTATTACCGGTTGAATTCAAGCATTGAATAGCATTGAATTCAGGGTCAAAGGAGAAATAGGGGCTAAGCATTCCTGCTGAGCGGTGGGTTTATTCTGGTTTATTCTGGTTTTGCACTGGAAAAACAAGTGGGTGTCCCTGCTATCGTCACGTGACCATTACTTCTCCCTGCTAGCTTGGCTCACAAAGGCTAGGCTTATCACTGAATTGAGTTTTCAAATTTGCGGTGCGATGGCTCCAACCAGCGGTACAAAACGATAATTTTTGACTCTCAGCGAAAAATTGACGATTTTAAAGGATTTGATAGTTTTCGTGGAAGCAAAATAGAATTATCAAAGAAATTCCAAATTCCGGTGACTACGCTTCAGTACATCTTAAAAAATAGAGACTCAATTGAAAAATCATGTGACTGTCTTGGAAAATCTTGCAAAAAACGAAAAACATTGAAGACATCGCCTTAGCAAGATATAGAAAATGTGCTCTTACAATGGAATAACGATACGAGAACAGCCAAAATTCCCGTTAATGGAGTGCTGTTGAAAGAAAAGGCAAAGGAAATCGCCAAAAAAATGAACATTGAATTTTCAGCATTGATAGGTTCAAAAAGAGGAACAACCTAGTTTACCGAACTTTCCATGGAGAGTCTGATGCAGTGAATCTTGATACTGTCGAAGAATGGATGACGAGGAAACTTCCCGAAATCATCAAAGAATATTCTTTGAAGGACATTTTTAATGCTGATGAGACGGGGTTATTCTACAACCTTATACCAAGCAGAGGATATGTCGTGAAAGGGGAAAAATGCCATGGCGGAAAGCTCTCAAAATGTCCATTGACTGTTCTTTTATGCGCTAACGCAGACGGTAGTGAGAAGTTAGAGCCAAATCAAAGAGGTAAATCAAAAAAGCCTCGTTGCTTTAAGAACATAAAAAGCTTTCCCACTAAATAGGCACATAACAGAAAATCCTGGATGACGGGTAGTTTGTTCGAAAATTATCTTCATGACCTTGACAAAGCCATGAGACGTCAAAGAAGAAAAATTATTATGTTTCTTTATCAGTGCACGGCCCATACTTCTCCAAAGCCAAACTTAAAGAATATTCGTATTGAGTTTTTCCCTCCACAATGCACAAGCATGCTGCAGCCGCTGGACCTCGGTGTGATACATTCTTTCAAGTTTGCCTACAGAACTCTGCTCGTACGGAAGGCGCTAAATATGCTTGGAAGCGATAAGTTTGAGGATGCATCGAATTATAAAATCAATGTTCTTGAAGCTATGTAAATCATTCTGCTCTCTTGGAATAGTGTCACCAATGTGTGCTTAAAAAATGCTTTTCGTAAAGCTGGATTTCAAATCGAACAATCTGCAACTGAGCTTATAGATAATGTGATAGACGAAATTGCTACACTGAATATCAAATTTCCTGAATATGTTGATTGTGATGTGAATGTGCTTACGACAGAACCGGAAACAATAGCAGACATCTCCAACTACTTGCAGGATGTCGAAAGTGAAGATAGTGATGACGATGAGGATGAATCAGGCAAGAATGAAGATGAAGTATCGGTGCCATCCTTTTAAGAAGCGTTAAATGGATTAGAAACAGTAAAGAAATACTTTTTATGTAACGAATCACAGGAAGATTCGCTTTAAAAAAATTTTGACATCGAAAATGCCATGTACATGATCCGTAAGAAAAATTCAAAGCAATCGTGTATTACAGATTTCTTCAAATAAATTACCGGTAAGGCTGTTATTTATTTGTACTAAATTTATCAAAGCACAATTACAATGCTTAATTTTTATGACTTACAATTTTTTTTTCACTACTCATACTGAACACGACTTATATGATTTTATTGTTCATACGATATTGATTGTTTCTACAGTTAAGTCGTTCCGTTTTTACAGCCCCTGTATTTCTAAAAATGTCCCTAAGTTAAGGCTTATTGACGTTATACAGAGCTGTTTATCATGCTGTATCAGAACGTCACAAATTTTTCGTCACGTATCAGCGATGAAGCTCAACTTTATCTATAATAAAAAATGTTTGATAATTTTTCAAAAAAAAAAATACTCATCCCGTTTACTTCGTTGTTCCCGCTTTGTTCGTTTTTTTTTTTTTTTTTTTTTTTTTTTTTTTTTTTTTTTTTTTTTATTTATTTATTTATTTATTTTTTTAAAAAACGAGCCGTAAAAAAAAAAAAAAAAACGAGCCTGCCCGTAAAAAAAGAGCTACCGAGGTTTTACTACTGGAAAAATCATTCGAAGAACATTTACTGATAATTCTAGCAGAAGAAAAATCATAACAATGGCCTGAAGGTAAATAATGCTGAGTAATCGAAGAGCGCGCTAGCTCTTTACGTTTAAGTTAACGTATGTAAAAAAGATCATATTTTCAATAAATAGTAGAAACACCCCAGTTGCAATGGTAATCAATAGCATGCTTCAAGTTTGTACATTTAACCTTATTTACAGGAGAAAATGTGGCATAAAAACCAAGTTTTTTTGGAATATTTCAGCAACTTGATGCCTGGTTTTTGAACAAAAGGATAAAACAACAGTTTAAACAGTGTTACACACAGAAGCATTACCAGAATTAGAGTGCCATCGCACTCTAGTAATGACTCTTTTAAGAAATATTCCAAAATGAAAATTTGAAAAAAAATTAAAGAATTTTATTATTTGGATGAATTTTAGTTAATTAGTTAAATAAATAGATATTTAATAAGACGTCGCAGTATATTTATTATTAATAATATTTTAGTTTTTATTATGCATCTCGTTTTCGTTTCAAACACAAATCTTACTTCGGCAGTTTAAAGTTTTTATATGTGTTTCGCACTACACAAGAACCAAACCAAATTTTCCGACCTTTGTGGTACCTGTCGTCAGTGTTACATTACAAAATGATGAGCTCACTTTTTACAGCTATCCATTTAATAAATGTTCACTTCTTTAAATTTTGGTGAATGCCCACTACACAACGAGAATGAAATGACGGAAACTAGCAGTAACAATTAAAGAGTAGTTTCTGAGTTGACTGGTCGTCAAAAGTGGCTGTAAACTATAAAATCCATTTAAGATTCCATAAGTCCAGCAATGGACCAGTCGGCAGAAGCTCGGTTCCCGTAGAACACCGAAAGTGAAGCAACATCAACTTAGGTCAGTGTTTGGGAGAGTGACAACCTCTCGCGGCCGGTTCCTGTGAGGCCGTGTACGCTAAAGGGAGCTGGTGCACGTTAAATAGGTCGTGGCTCCAATGTCCTCCAAGTGAAACGATACCTCTGGAGCTGCCAACACCAGGTGACGGTCTCTCATCTGGGAGCTGGTTCAAGAAATTAAGAGACCACATATAAAGGGGTGGAAGTCGGACTCCTGCCTATAAGGGCCCCGTTAGACTCAGGAGCAGCGCACCCGTTCTTCCTCGTTTCGCGCGAGGATACGACAACAACAACATTCCATAAAAAATTAATTCGTTAAACGCAATGAATTTTATGTCCTTAGTCAAAATTTTTAATAAAAGTCAAAATAATTTCTTCGAACAACGCCTTTTCTTTTACTTTCAAACAAGAACTTCAGAATCCTAGATTTTCCGTCAGAAAAGAAAACGAAAAAACACTCACATAATCAGAATGTGGAGATCCACTTCACAGAAGGAAAAATTATCGGCATAACGATCAATAGGATAAAAACTACAGTAAGATATATCCTTAACTAAAATAAGTTATAGGACACATTTAAGTGCCGTTAAGCTGCGTTTTGATGTATTTTAATATTCTTTTAGTACACTTTGTAACGCATTTTGAGTATTATATTAGAAAAAAAGAAAGGTACTTTAAAAGACCGGAATCTTATTTCCTACGCGAAAATGCACTTATTGAAGATTAGTGACTTCAAGCAGTTAATTTCTTCAAACGTTGTCTATTGTAGCTGAAAGTGCTTCGATCGATTTTGTAGTGTTTTTAAAGCCCCGCAGCTGAGGTTGTATAGCTTCCATAAATCGATGGATTTATCATGTAGAATTTTTCTTTTCTCTTTTCAAACTATGATTTAAGGGTTTATTTGTCTCACATGAAAAGAATGTCTTTTGTGGTAAGGAGTAATCTTGGGTTTATCAATAGATCTACTTCGAATAAGGCTGAGGAAGTTCTATCATAAAACAGAAGTTTAGTACAGACGTTATTTGGAGTTTGAACAGGGTACGCAGCTCCTCAGTTCAACGGGCATTTATACACAGTAAAAAAAGATACATCCCGAGAATGAATGAAGATCTACTGGAAATCATTTATCTAGAGTCTAAACATAAAATTACAGAGACTTAAAACCAAGAAACTACAACATCTCTTAGACAGGAAATTTCAGTGAATAAAAAACAGAACTTTCTCGAAACTGATTGCAACAATCAATGTGCCGCTGTAGTGGCGGGATCTGCGAGTGCTCTGAATTACTATTTCTGGTACCCAAAGTCGAAGGTAAGTTCAGTTGAGTGCACGCCGCTCGGCCAAGGACGCATCTGGAGACGCGAAGCTAGCCCTCGAGTGTTAGCAAGCTGCTCGCTAGAGCAGGGTTGCCAGATTTTTCAGACTATTTTTAGCCAGTTGTAAGAAGTAAATTAACCAAAATTAGCCATTTACTTTAAGTTCGATTGTTGTTGCTGTTGTTATTGCTCTTGTTGTTGTTACAATGCCAACCAGGAGATACCCGAGTTCCTCATCATATATTCATTTTGTCGGATATCCGGTGTTTCTTGGAGGACGAATTTAGACCAAATATCCGGCTCTGATGTTTGAAACCTCTAATTTAAATACATATTATTAAACATGCCATAGCTTCCAAACACCGTGCAAGTTCTTACGTACATTTGAGTTGCGATCAGAGCTCAAGAGAATGTGGAGATGTTAACATGTATGTGTTTCGTCTATGTATTTTTGTCCTGTCCGTATCCGCTATCACAGGATTATTTTACTTTACTCAACTGTCTTACTTCTGCATAGCTTATACACTCTGCTGATTTAGCTCAACAGGAAATGGGTCCAACAGACAAGCAGTTGAATATAATTGTTAAGTAATCTAGGATAAAGTGGGTACTCCCTCAAGATGGCGTCGTATGGAACAATACGAATTGAAACGCTGATTAAGGACAATTTTGAGACGTGGAAAATTCAGATCAAAGATATATTTGTGAAAATCGACTTTTGGGACTACGTATCTGGTTCGAAACCAAAGCCCGAACTGATACAAGACGATGAAACCTCCAAGGAAGATTTCGACAAGTGGGTTGAGATGGATAAGAAGGCGAAAGCCGATATTATTCTGTGCGAAGCACCTTCGGAGCTGAATCAGATAAAAAATTGCTACACTTCATCTGATGCTTGGAATAAATTAGAGGAGATCTATCAGTCGAAAAGTCACGCCCGCAAAAGCTTCACTGATAAAGTCACTTATTCAAAACAGCCCATAAACTGTTGAGCTAAATCAACAGAGTGTATAAGTTATGCAGAAGTAAGATAATTGAGTAAAGTAAAATAACCCTTTAATAGCGGATACGGACAGGACAAAAATACAGAGACGAAACACATACATGTTAACAGCTCCACACTCTCTTGAGCTCTGATCGCAACACATACGCACCATCCAAGGTGGCGTTGCAGTCGACTGTTGCATGATCTATAACGAGAAGAATAGCAAGACATTTATATATATAGAAAACATTAATAGCTCTACATTTATAACAACATAAAACTACACAATTGAAAAGAAAAAAAAACATGATTGAAGTACAATTTGAGCAAAACATTACCTTTAACAAAATACTTCAGAGTGTAATGTATTCTATACGCTACAGTATCGCACGTAAAATTCAACTTCCTTACGAATATACTAAAAATTAAAAAAATAAAGCAGTCCTTTAAAAAGTTATAAAAAGAATATGTAATAAATAAAGACGTTAAAGAAAGCTTAAAGTAACATAAATTATTGCTAGAAAGAAAAAGATATGAGCAAAAAATAATTATGCCAATAAAAAAATTAAAAATAAAATTGGCTCAGTAGAGTATTTTAACTAGAGGGAGGAAATGTTCCATGGCGTACTTTTCTATTTCTTGGGTATCTGAATTATAGGGAAAATATCAATTGTCCAAATGTGTCCCTTTTCCACACACGAATGATTTAATTTCAGTCCTTATTTACCGTATTAGTTTATCTTTATTTATTTATTCTTAATATTTTTATTTATTTATTACGTTACATATTTACTTATTTTTGCCTCCATTCCCCAATTTATGGTAATAGAGCTTTTTGCCTTTAAGTACGAACGAATTCCCATAAATTATGGTATAAAATATGATTTACAACGTTGTTCACTCTCTCTTTTTCTTACTCTTTCCATATATATGTGCGTGTGTGTGTGTTTATTTATTCATTTATTTTGGCGTTAAATAAAGTTCGTGTATTACGCCGTTATTCTTTTCAAAAATATTCCAACCGTTTAAAACTGTAGGTACATCTAGTTCTCTGTAGTAGGGTTCTATAACTGGATAATTTATTTGAATTTTGCTACATTTGACACTTGCGCATATTTAAACTCCGGTATGTTCCTTCATTTTTAATTTTATGTTTATATACAATAATAAATTTACAATATTTTCTATGTAGATAAGTTTATTACAAAGTGTTGTGATTTATAACTCCAGCAAATTTGTCTGCGAAAGATTATTTCAGGTTTGCAAATTTAACTGTAAAATTTTAACTGGACTCGTGTGTATTAATATAATAAAGCTTCAAAATCACTGCGACTGTAACTTTCGAGAACCTGCTATTGCTCTTCGGGGACTCTACTTAAACGTCGTTTAAAGATGTCATGTTTCGTAGAAAATTGTAAATTAGGAACGCAAAAGCAAGTCCGCACTTGTTTTAACTATTGAACAAGGGGTAATTAACAAATGACAGCAACAGGAAGAAAATTCTTTAACTTAATTAAAGCGTTGAGAGCCCTTTCCATTCAATGGAAAGTTTAAGTTGGAAAGGAATGCAAAGAGAATCTATTGAGGGTATTAAAACTTTAAAATTATTCGATGTGTTGTGAAATCAACTTAGAATTTTGATGAGAAACACTTAAAACGCTGGAGAAGGGTAGAGTATATTTTTTTATATTGGACATAAAAGGTTTATTTTTGGTTCTTACTGGTTATATGGCCCAGAAGGCCAAGCTTACAAAACGCAAGAACAACTCCAAATGGAATATAAGCAAAATCTAAAATAAAAGTTTCAAGATATTTATACGTAGGGCGCATTTAAGAAAAAAAATGTTACTCTCTGGTTAAAGTTGTTTATTATTTTCTGCCCCCCCCCCCCCGTCTCTTCTATTTCTAATAATGTCCTTAACAACAAACAACTGTGACGCAAATTCATCATTTTTGTTCATATGTAAATCTGTAAACTTAAAAATGGAGTAGCATTTGTATTACGCAGCATGGAAAAAATGTATTAGATCAATAAAAAAAGAAAAATAAAATAAAAAAAAAAAACTCGCAGTGAGCCCCTTTTAACAAATATATATTTTTAAGTTCAGTAAGAATACTCATACGAGAAATTAAATGTAAATTAATTGTCTTAAGTAATAAAGTATACGTTGCTCTGAGTGTTTACGATCATTTTATAAAAAGCATGACAAGAAATAAACCACAGAATTAAATTCATATAATGCAGTATAATTTATTTCATAATCACCTTAAAACTAAAAGCTTGTTTATATTAAAAAAGCTATTTTTATATCAATTTGGCCACCAGGGGGCCAAGTGTTGCATGCCAGTGTTTTTGCTCCTGCTGAAATTAAGTATCTTTTATATATTTTTGGATATTTTCTGTTCAATTACTTGTATATTTGTTGCAATTTATTATGTAATTAGTATGTTTTAATTTTGTGAGACTGAAACTCATTCTATTTGCTTTTTGGGGTGTAATTCAATTTTTAAAGTTAAGCCTAACCATGTGGTACATTTCGTAAGTCTTGGGGAACAGCCTGGTTTTGTGGTTTACTGTAGTTATTTGTGTTTAAATTCAAGCTATTTGCATTTTTCTATGTAATTTGCGTTTTATTCAGAGTAGCAGTGTAAATTTGCTGATTTGTGTAATATTTTGCTCTTTTGATTGTTTGCATTAGGTTTATTGAGCTATGGGAGTTATATGTTTAATGAAGGAAATTAAAAATGGTAATGAGAGTTGGCGGATTTGCTGTGATAGGTGTGAGATGTTCAGTAAATTGGAGGGAAACGCTAATACAGCTACAGAGCAGGAATATATTTGCACAAAATGTGCTGAATTATTAGTTACGTGTCAAGGTGGTAGCATTGGAAGCCCAATTAGTTAGAAATAACTTGGGTGAAAATTCTATAAAAGAGGTGGGAACTTCTTGTGATGGGATTGTTAGGGAGAGTGAGGTTGCAGGGATGGACTGCAGCTATGTGCTGATAGTAGAACCAGAGGTCATTGTTTTAAGCTTTTCAAATCTCAGGCTAATCTTGAAATTAGGAAAAATTACTACTTCAATAGGGTTATAGGCAATTGGAATAGTTTACCAGAAGCGACTGTTAATTGCAGCGGGGTAAAAACGTTTAAGAAATCTCTTGATGTTCATTGGAGACTGCTAAATTGACTAGGACCAGCCTAGCTGGGCCCTGAGCCTGTTGCTGGTCGCACTTTTGTATTTGTATTTGTATTTGTAAACATTGAAGGTATAATGGCAAACATTTCACTTTAATTCGTCAGAACATCTTCTTTTAAATTATAAAAACAAACTATTGAAAAGTAATAAATTAAATCAATTGCAATTGTTTCGGCATAATATGTAGCATATATGTATACTTCTAGCATAAAGAATCCCATTTGTACTACTTATCATTATTTTTATTATTTGTCAATTATTCACCCCCTAAAATGTTCTGGGAGTTCAACAAATTAAAAGTTTACCACTGGTTAAAAATACTTTTTTAAGTAGTGATAATCGATTGTATTGCCTTTAAAAAGAATCAAAAACTGATTTTCCCCCTTAAACACTCAAACTAAACTTAAAAATGTGTTCCTTACATTTTTTAAAATGCAAAGCTCTTATATGAATGAACAACCAAAAAAATTTTCTGCTCATATTTTGCATCATATTCATTGAAGAATGATATAGTATACCATTTCATCTTAAAAGACTAATGGTATAAATTTCCGAACTGCTTAAAATTGAAATTAAAATGTTGTAAATCATGAAAGAAAATTAGAGCAGCTTTTTTCGCAAGTAACAAGTTTGAAAAGACATATTAGCTTTATTCTCTCCCTGAGAATGCAAACATTACATTATGAGGCCTCCAAATAAATTATGTTTCTTTACTTATAAGTACTAACAAGAGCTTCCTTGCATTAGATATCCCTAATTTCAGTCAATATCGTTAAGATATATTTCAATTCAAATTGAAAAATCTTTCAATTTTCACCTATTATTGAATGTGCTGTTAGGGGACATATACCCCGATCCCCCCTTTTACTTTTCTTTCAGGAGTTACGAGATACCTTATTTGAGGTTTTACTTTCTTTCTTAGACATTGTTTTTAATATTTTTCAATTTCACGAACATAAATGCCCTGGACTGTTTTAGGTCTCAACCCATTTGAACTATAATGTTTTCAATTATTTAAGTTCGTGTCCAGGCATATATAAACTATTTAATTGAGCTGTAAAAAGACAAAACTTTGACTTAGCATAGCCAAAGCAGCTTTTGGGGTATTATTTAAGTCAACCAACTAACAGCCATTATATGTTAATGACTAAGGCATACGCTTATTTAAAGTATAAACTTTCGTGCGCTCTGTTTAAAACCAACTGACAGCTTATTACTACAGGATGCATGCCCTGGAATCTGATAAAGTTATATAAATTACTTTTCAAATATGCCTCCTTCATTTCGTTTATGTAAATGACTTGAAAATCTTATGAGATTATCTAAACAGAAGTGTAACATAATCCGACTGCTTGCATCGTCATTTGTATTTTCAATCATCATTAGTATTCAGGAAAATGTATTTGAAATTTCAAATAATATTAATCTGACTGAACTAATTATTGTAAGCTCTTACAACCGTAATTCCTAACTTCAGCAATTGTCTCATTTAACTTGTAGAGTTTTTAAAAGTTCTGTCTAAAGCCATAATAATTCTTTGAAAATGATGTCAAAAATGCTATCAACATTTCTGACGGTTTTTGTCGACTGGAATTTTCTGTTGTCAGTACTGTCGCAGAAAGGCCTTAGTTGGGTGAGAAAGGGTAAGAACGTCTTTCCCAGAAATACTTTATTTGTAAAAATGTGTATTGTATTTTTCATTGATCCGTTTATTTTCATTACACTCAACACAGTGAATATTAAGAATGATCTTGGGATTAAGTTTTTTTACTCTCAATAATTCGAATCAGAAACAAACGTTCACGTTCTCAAATTCATACACTGTTGACATCAACATAATGCAACCTATTAATTAGTAGCTAAATCACGAGGTTACGGGGAAAGTGTCGCCACAAAGCCCCTAAATTGGAGAACCATGCAAACTACTAAACTAAGTTTCATCCGAGCATACGGTATGTGGCTACAAAACATCCAAATGAAATAAAAATGTCCAAAGAGGTTACGGCGAAAGTTACGTGCGGAGAGAAACAAAGGGATGTTAGTGAAAAAATTGAAAATTTGGGGACAACTGGTGCAAATGATAGGGGAAGCAGCATTCTATATTGTGATAAGAAATGTTAGTGATAGCTCTAACAGATGCTCCGCTTCAATGTGGTTTAGAAAAAAATTAACATTAAAGGTCCCATAAGATCCAAACTATCCTAAGCTTTTCTCAGTATCGCTTTTTGGTCCACTTACATCTCTTTGCTTCTCCACTGCGTCCAATATAGACCAACTACAAAGCCACTAAAATGGCGGAGAATGTAAACTACCAAGCTAAGTTTATCCGAGCACACGGTGTGTGGCTATGAAACATCCAATTGAAATGAAAATATCCAAAAGTTGGAATTAATAAGACCTTCCCACAAATACCTTTTTCCAACTAATCACACACTCAAAAATAGAATCCTCATTTTCGACGATTCTTCAATCGTCTAGAAAATTTCGTCATGTATAACGATTCTTTCCTCGCGCGATCACGTGACTTAAAAAAGTTACTACATAAATTTCGGCAATTTGACGAAAGGTTTACTCGGAGCATTTTTCACGAAGCCATTTCGTCAAATGCGACGAAAGTTTCGTGAGATTTGAGCATGCGTTTCTGAGAGTGCACTGGCTGTGTGACACGTGTAAGCATCACAAAGCTTGCGGGGGGGGGGGAGAAATTTCTCTTTTTGCTTAAAATAGAATGAAATACTTATTTAAATAACATTTGATAAAAATAAAGCAAAAAAGAAAAAACAATCAGTTTTTTTTTTTTTTTGCAGTCGGTTAGCAAATAGCAAGAAAATTTCCCTTTGTTTTTTTATAGAACTGGACCATTTAAATACCAAAACAAAAACAAAAAACAAAAAAAATCTTGAATTTCAACTTCTGAGATTGCAAAACTTCACAATGTTTTGAAATGATTTCGACGTACTTCAACGAAGAGATATAGATGTTACTTTTTTTTTATCTTTGAAGTATTTATTATCCAAGCAATCGATATTTCAATAAATATGCAATTAAATGCGAACAGGTTTGAACCGGAATAGATCATTATAGATTTCTTGACGAATGTTGCCGTTCTTGGACATAAAATTACCAATTGTAATTTGTTTTTTGATATCCAAAGTTTGCTGCTTAAATTTATAAAAATGTTTTTGACATTCCTGTTGTATCGAGCAACTAAGGATTACTAAAAGAATAAATAACAAATTCAGGAAATATAACACCTTCAAGCAAATTCCATAGTTCATTACATTCAAGTAATAAGTAGTACAGTAAAACCTGTAAAGTTGAAAACCTTTGTAAGCTGACCACCTGTCTAACTTGACCACTTTTGTCAGGAACGGAATTAGCCCTAAATTATACAATGTAAGGAAATCTTTGTAACTTGACCACCAAAGTTGACCACTTATGTACACCTCATTTGGGTGGGAGTATTATAAAAAAACCCTTTGTAAGTTGACCACCTAATTATTACTATATTTTTTTGTTTGTCTATTTTTGAAAAGATTAAAAAAAATAAAATAACTTCTCAAAGATATTTTTATGCTACAACGTTAGACCAGTATTTATCTGGATGGACGAAATATAAAATTTGCCTAAACCTCTTCGTAAGTTAACAAACATGGAGAAACTACTATGAGCACTCTTCTATACACCTATAAGTTGACCACCTGTCTAAGTTTACCACTAAAGTGCTGCACCGCAAGTGGTCAACTTACATAGGTTACACTGTATCTCTATTTCGAAGATGCTATCAATCAGCAATTTTTTTTAATACGCACATTTGTAAACGTGTTTTCGAAACACGCTTACGTAAAACTTCATATTTTAGCTTTATCTGCGCAACATTATAAATAGTTCTAGTGGTAAATTTGAACCATTACTCTGTCTGAAGATTTAGGCACCTATGGCCAAGTAAAGGTAGGACATTTCCTATACATTGAACATAAGCAATTTCAGTTGTGTCAGTATTAGAAGTTAGTAACCTAATATTTAAAGACATTTTATGTATCTATCAACAAATGAAGCATTCATTAAATGCAACGTAATACTAAACAAAACATTTCATGAGATTTTAATTAGAAATCGTTAATTTTTTTTTTTTTTTTTTTGCAATTTTTATTTTGTAATGCAATGATACAATAATAAAAATCAGGGGAATTTATTGATAAAGTTTTTCGAAAAATTAATGTGCTTCAAATCTGATTTATTAAATTGAGCAAAAAAAAATCACATATTTATATTTAAACATTCATGCACTCATGGTAGATTGCCGCTTAAAGTTTAAAAAAAATACATGATTTAAAAAAGGAAAATAGTGCGATGTATTACTGGTAGATCTTTGTTATCAATGCTGTACGTGTATATTACGTGCACGTCTCGGTCTTACAGAATATTTTAAAATTAAAAAACTTAGCAAGAAAAACGTTGAATTGCATGAATGTGAGTGTTCCACCGCGTCAGCCTTTGGATGTGATTGTGGCTAAACGTGAGCTGGCCGCACCAAGCCTGGTCGGCGCCGCCCTGCAAATGCCTATTGAACGCCTTTTCCTTGGGGGTTGAAAAAAAACCTGGGTTTTTTTTTGTTTTTTTTTTTCAAAAACCCCTACAAATGGTTTGAGGGGGGGCGCTATTGAGTGTTTTAAAGGTTTATTGCTTGAATAACACTCAATAGTTCGTCTTTTAAAAGTTTATTGACCGCCTCTTTTAGGGTCGAAAAAACTTGACTTTTTGTTGATATAGTTTGAGATTTATTGGGGGGGGGGGGGTCCCAGAGAATAGAGCCCGGCCCCTTTTTGACTGATAACCAGTGGCTTTTTTTTTGGCGGCGCGACTTTGTACATATCGACGGCGCGGGCCTAAAAATGAATCAGCTCTTCTCCCCATTGAGGCCACTTGTATACCAGTTTTGTTGGAATCCTTTTCTACTTTTTATTTATAGCAATGATGTTTAACGATAAAACTTTCAATTGCTCCACCTCAGTTGAAATCAACAAAAGCTAATCAGCATCACTCTTATTTGTTGCAAAGTTGAAGTGGTCGCAAAAAGTTTTTCGCCCACACACAACCGCTGCAGACCTTTTCCAAAAATGGTCTCAGCATCCTTTGAAACGCGTAAAACCGTCAAAATTGTTCACGAAATTGGAAGTGCTCACGAATCGATCACTTTCTCCAACATATTGGGCATAAAAGAATTGTGTAAACAAACGTTGAGTTTGGTACTGTAAACAAGAGCATAACGAGCAATCACTTACACTTTAAAAGTGTAGTATTTTCCAAATTAATTTAAAAAGTATCTGCCGATAAAGAGATCACACAACATAAAAGGACATATTTTCAACACATCGGATAAGGTTTCATAGGCTTCACTTTTGAGGTTTTATGACTGCACGGGAAAATTGCGTGCTTATACGGCTTAGAAATTATCTTTTACTAGACACCTGATCTCCAGGATGCCTTACTATCATCGCCCCACAAATTACTTTTTCTTTTTAACCTTTAATCTTACTCAACATCCATTAAATTATATATATATATCACTGATACGTAAATTCAAAACTTTCAGTCACGTTTCCTGTAATTTCAGAAAGCACTTTTGCTGCCATGGTAACTATGTAAAGACACAAAACATTTTCCAAAGTGTATTTTAATTAAAATAATGATTATTTGAGTAAAATAAGCTTTGATCATAGTCTTCTAGAAGCACCTAGTATCGCGTAAACAATGTAAACAAATATGCATTAAAAAGTAATTTTTATTGAATCTTACAAAACATCAATCATAAAAGATATTGCGACAATCTCTTAAACAATAAATTCTAGTTAAATAAATAAATGCTAAAAAACAAGCAGTGTGTAAAGGTTTATATCAACTGATTTACAAACGTTTTACAACGTAAAAATTCCAGCGACGGTTTGTGCCAAATACAACACATTTTAAAAGAAAAAGTTCCTGTAGCAAAACAGATGTCTTGTAAAATGGTTTCTGATTTTGAATGTGAATTTCATTTTAGTAGCAACTTCAATAATAAACAACTAAGCAATAAAAGCAGGTACATTGCTTTGAACAGGAAATATATACACTCTGTGTTTAGTCCCTCCATTTATATGCTACAAATTTGTGGCATAAATATATTCTCAAATAACGAAAAGAATAGAAAACTGTGCAATCAAACAATAGCTTCCATATATTCTAAACTGATGCTTATTTCCCTTGTTCTACTTCAACTGATGTTCTTGGCATCTGCTGTTAAGAAATCTTTAGAGATTAAACTACCGAGAATAGTTCTATCACATGCTTTGCAACTCTCTACAGTTTTAGGAATTATGATAAATCTGCAGTTTAAGAAGCGAAATATTTATCATTTCTTAAAAAGTTTGTACTATCACCGTTTGATAGCGTACATCAAAAAGCGTGTTGTACTGCTGCGAATTATCCCTTGGGTTATCTCATCTTTTATGTTTGCTTCCGGAGTTGCTGCAAGTTATTCGTGTTTGTATCCAAAGTTAGAATCCAGAAGCGATACACTGATAAGTGTTAATTATTTTGGATATTATACCAACAACTCTAAGATTTCGTTTTTCTTAAGATGTGTAGTAACATTTTCTTTTGGAATCTGTGGTTGTTTCGTTTTGGGTGGTTTTGCTGCATTTTATTGTGTGGCGTGCTTATTGATGAAAGCTATAAGCAACGAATTTATTCGACTTTTGACAGTTGACTGGGGAAGAGTAACAGGTTTACCACTAATAATGGATTATTGCGGCATAATAAGCAAAATGAGATTAATGGAAAATCTTTTTAGCTTTCCCGTTTTGTTGACGATATTGTTTTTGCTTTGTAAACAATTCTTTGCTGGATATATTCACATCTTTGCTCCTACAAATGTAGCAGAAAAATATAATGGTAGTGTAATGGAAGCTGTTCCGTATTTTGCTGTCTTCCTAATCATTTGTTTATCAGCTGCGGTGGCTTCAGAATCTGTAGCAAAAGCAAAACGTCATGGACATAAGTTTCTTTTGGAATTGAATGGTAAACGTAAAGATCGAGAAAAGCTTTTGTTTTTGCTGAGTGAGCAATTGGATTTGACAGCAGGAAAGTTTTTCGTTTTAAACAGAGGATTTATATGTAATTCCCTTGGAGGTCTTGTTACTTTTGGTGTGCTGTTTGCTACTTTGGGAAACTTAAAAGACTGAATTTAAGAGTAGTTGCAGTATAAAAGGCGTAAAATAATCAAGCTTTATTACGAAATTATATTTTCTCTAGAGATCAGAAACTGGAAAAGTATTTATGTATTATGCATTCAACACAAAATTAGTTCACTACAAAACCGTAAAAGTTACGAAGTACATCCGTAGCCGTACTGGTTGAGAAAATGTTTACCTTTTTTCTCCACTGACCGTAAGAAACCGTCTCGAATACTTATTTATTTCATAACTTTTACGGTTTTGTACTACCAACCCAGTTGTCACTTTAGAACCACTGATTTTACAGGATTTTTTTTTTTTTTTTAAGTGTACGAACTAATTTTAGTCAATCGTGGTGAATGAATTCTCCATGAGTTGAAGTAATAGTAAGTTGATGTAAGTAAAACAAATCATCAACTAGTTCCAGCAGACAGCCAATTCGATGTCAATATAAAAATTTTCAAATGCAACAAGAAGCTTTCACTGAACATTTAACGTTCACAACGTCACAAGTAGTTATTTAAAATTTTTGCTGGGATAAAGAGGCCACTATCCCCTTTAAACAGCTATGTGCTCTATTTCTTTGAGCATTTGTGATTTAATTACTTTAGATATTCATTTTATTGCATGAATCATACATTTTTCATGGTTTTACCTTTTAACTGTTAAGTGCAGTATTTAACAGTTGTTAACTTTTCTTAAAGTTTAAAAGCATCAGTTCTAAAAAGCAGTTTAATAGGAAGTTACTTGAAAAAAACTCATTTTAATCTATGATTAAGTCTCTATTTATACAACAAAGATCCTTGATGCCGGCTTTCAGAAAGGTTATACGTAACATTTCGCCGCTAAATATTTTACAAATTATTGTAACTTTTGAAAATGATGACACATTATGACTTTTTTCCTTTGCTGTCATTTAAATCGTTTATTTATCAGCGATCAAAAACAACGCATCCTACTCATTCGCAAATTTTTGCATCCGAGTAATCATATACAGATTGTTTGTGAAGTTTCTATAAAGTTTTGAGAAATGTTTTATAATTGGAATTGCGTTGCAAGTCGTCTGAAAGAATGCTGTCAACAGAGGAAAGAACAGCCATTGTTTGTGCCGTGCACTTGGATTATTGTGCACAATTATCTTAATGAAACTTTTCCTGATAGGGGAATTCGTCGTAGCTCTCAACGGCTTTGGGCTCCACGATCACCGCTCTTAACTGTCCTAGACCTTTTCCTGTGAGGTTTTGTGAAATCCAAGGCATATCGAGGGAAAATAATTGAACAATTAAAGCTACGAATTATGGCTGCACTACTTAAAGTGACACCAACAACCTTATAGAAGGTGTTTCGGAGTGTAGTGGAAAAGTGGCAATTGTGTCTAGACACTCGAGAGGGCCACATTAAATTGAACTAATTTGCCGTGGAGTTTTCATGTATATAACTTATGTTTCTTAATAAAACATGTTTAAGCGAAAATGTAGAGACTTTATAAATAAAGAGACTCTAGAAATATCATGTATTAACCCTTTAATACGTGGGGTACACATTAATTTCAACGGGAGCAGGTATGGTCGTCAAATTTATTTTGATCTACTCTTTAGAGCTTTATAAGTTCAAATTTTTCAATAAATTAATTTTTTAAACAACATCGATGTGACTTTTAAACATAGTTTTAGAAGTTGGTGCAAAATTAGGATAGATAAAATCTTTTGTAATCATGAATCAATTATAAATATATATATTTTTGCAGAATTAGCAACAGTTCCAATATGAAGTAACAAATGTGTAATGGTAATCAGACTCATAATTTTGCACCGACTTCTAAAACTATGTTTAAAAGTCACAGCGTTGTTTGAAGAATTAACTCATTTTTCACTTTTTAGAGCAATTTATAATTTGAAGTCGGTTCTATTTTTTATAAAAATTATTTTATTTTTTTCTTTTTAGTGTAAATACATTTTGTATATAAATACTCTATTTTTAAAAAATCCATGTCAAAAGGCAAAACTTCTTCGATGATAAATTCCGTATTGAAGTCGATTTTAGCAAAACAAACTGACTGGATTAATTTTTGCCTGGGAGAAACCTTCAGTCAAACTCTTGCTGTAATTGCTAATTGCTTTTAATATTATAGACCAATGTCAACAAAAACTTTTTTTAACAATGTTTTATATACTTATTAATAGTTTTCCCAACAAAGAAAAATCAAGCCAAGCCTTTCCAATTAAAATATAAAATACTTATTTTTCACCCGCAACGTTTTTTCTAAAAAAAGAAATGTAGTCAAACTGAATTGCGATATTTGAGTTAGACGACCCTCTATCGATTAAAGAAAAAATCATCAAAATCGGTTCATTTAGTCAAAAGTTCTGCCCATAATTTTTTTTCTAGTTATCGAATATGGTCAAACAAAAGTACGGGACCTATGGGAAACCACCCTCGATCGATTAAAAAAATCATCAAAATCGGTTCATCTGGTGAGAAGTTATGAGTGGACAAACAAACAAAACAAAACAATCGACATACATACAATATGAATGTATAACCTCCTTCCTGTGTGAAGTCGGTTAATAATCAATGTGATAAAATAATTTTTGGCAAAAAATAGAACCGACTTCAAACTGTAAATTGCGCTAAAACGTAAAAAATGAAATTATTTTTTAAACAACTTCGATACGACTTTTAAACATAATTTTTGAAGTCGGTGCAAAATTATGACAGTCTAATTATAATTACGCCATGCGTTATTTTACATTGAAACTGTTGCAAACTCTACGCCATTTATACTTGTAATTGGTTCATAGTTACAAGAGGAATCATGCATCAAAATCCATCATAACTTTTCACCGACTTCAAAAATTATGTTTAAAAGTCGTATTGAAGTTGTTTAAAGAATAATTTTATTTTTTACGTTTTAGCGCAATTTACAGTTTGAAGTCGGTCCTATTTTTTACCAAAAATTATTTTATTTTATTCTTTTTAGTGTAAATACATTTTTATATAAATGCTCTATTTTTAAAACATACGTATCAAAAGGGAAACATTTGTTGAGGGAATGACACTATATACTAACTGTTTGTATAATAAATTTCGTTTTGAAATCGATTTTAAAGGGTCACTAGAGCAAGCAAACTGTTTGGAGTTAGTTTCGTCTTCAGAGAAGCCTTCAGTCTTTTTGTTGTTATAATTGCTTTTAATATTACATCTTAATGGCAACAAAATCTTTTCTAACGATGAGTTTCCCGTTTATCAAAAATTTTCCCAACAAAGAACAATCATGCCTAGCCTTTCCAATTAAAATGAAAAAATACTTATTTTTCACCTATAACGTATTTTCTAAAAAACAGATATAGTCAAACTGATGTGCGATATTTGAGTTAGATGACCCTCTATCGATCAAAGAAAAAATAATCAAAATCGGTTCATTTAGTCAAAAGTTGTGGAGGAAAAAGCAAAAAAATGACCACATTTCATCCCATAACTTTTTTTCTACTTATCGAATATGGTCAAACCAAGGTATGGACCTATGGGAAACCACCCTCGATCGATTAAAAAAAATCATGAAAATCGGTTCATCCGGTAAGAAGTTATGAGTGGACAAACAAACAAAAAAAAACGACATACATACAATATGAATGTATAACCTCCTTCCTTTGTGAAGTCGGTTAAAAAGAAGCTCATAATACTTTCAGAAAATAGAAAATACTGCTTCTTTCCTTTATTGTTTTAATCACATAGGCCGAACGAAAATTTGAGCAGTAGAAACACCATTTTTTTAAAATTATTTAAATTTAAACGTCATATTTAGTATATATTTTAAATAGATATAGCATATGGATTAAATACAAGCAAAAGTGTTTTAATTTGAACTTAGTTTTCGGCATGAAATGTAACTGTTCTCACTGTAAAAAATGGGAAAATATAGCGTCTTTCTTTTTTTAAGTAATTTCGACTAAAAAAAATGAGCAAGCGCTGTTAACTAATTTGCATGTTTTTCGTTCTTTTTTTTTCTTCCCATGAAACAGGCAAATGGCCTATAGGAGGCGCAGTAGTCAAGTGTATATAGACAGTCAGAAGTTTTCTTGAGAGAGAGATTTTTCCTGGATTCTCGATTTTCTTGAATGCTTGAACTTGAATTTTGTCCTGACTACTTCTTGATAATAGCTTATTTTACGTTAATTTAGAAATCTAAGTTTGTAAATATTGTAAAATAAACCTTTTATTTTAAATTTAACATTAAATTTACGTTTCATTAGAATGATTAGTCATGAAAGACATTTCTTGAATATTAAAATATTTTTCAACCGCCATTCTCAATTTTAAGTATCGATGCTTACATAGAAATTATAGTTACAGAAAGGACAAGTATTATTTTATTTCTGCTGCAATAAATTAAAAATTTATACAGCAATATTACATTCAGAAAACAGGCCTGCAAATATTAACTTTGTAAAAACTTTTTTTAAAAATTATGGGTCACTGCAATGTTCTATAATGCTGATTCCGGAAATTAAGTTAGTTTTATTCCTTCACCCACCAGTTTTACACAGCACGAGACCCTACTTGAGACACACACTGTATGCTAGACTCCAAGAGGGAGATAAAATGAGATGCATGGTTGTTGCAAATATCAATCTGTACTATATTGTTACGGAATTAGGGGTACCGATGTTGTTTCTCGCTAAGCTTGGCGACTTTCCCATCGTGATAGATATAATTCTAGTTTTTGCTAGAATTTTCTGGAATCTTTGTGTCACGTGATCCGCGATGCTATTTAAGGAGCTCTGGCGAGAAGTTAGAGTTCAGTTCAGTTTTGAGTGCCTGTCAGCCTGATCCGTTGGGCTGTAAGCTTCGTGCTTAGTTCTATTCGTATATAAGAATTAAATATGAAATTACCTTTGGTTTCACGGATATGTTTGATTGTTGTGAGATATGTTTGTGTGCTCAAAATATGTACATGGTGTAAATAACTTGTAAATAAATTTATCTGTATGTTCAAGGAGTTAATCATTGGTTTAAACTACGTCAAACCCGTCACAATATTCATTAATACTTACGTGGCTTACGAACCACGTTGAACGAAAAGTATTGTGATTTAGTTTAAACCAATAGCTCGGTATTTTCATTTTCGTTTTGTCAGTAAAGCTGAGTGCGATACTCTTTCTCTTATGATCATTCTCTCGGCATTCGCGCAAGAGTGACCAGCAGTGCAGCAGTAATCTCCCATTATATTAATGTTACCTTGGTTTCTCTTTTCCATTACTTTCATAACCTTATGGAAGCGTTCTCCTTGTTCTTCACTAACAGTACCAAGATTTCTGGGAAAGAAATCAAGGTGTGAATGCAGAAGATTTTTAGTTTCAAAATAAGCCATTCGTCTATTTATTCATATTACCTTCATAAATAAAGTAGAGGTCGCGGAAAAACGGAGAAAACAGCATTTTAACATTCCTGGTGCATCCTAATCTAGACATTTTATCGAGCATGTTTTCAACTACATTCTACGTAGTCAGAATCTCTTTTGTTACCAAGAAAGCTAACCACTACTGCTTTGAAAGATATTCAAGCTTCATTTTCAATTGGATTCATGATAGACCGAAACATTTCACTAAACATTCAACGTCTTATATCTGGACCTTTAAACACCCCTCATTTTAATTTCGCTTCAGATAAAGGGAAAATTTCTCACGTAAATGCATAAAACTCTGCCCTGTCTTAAGCAATGCTTTAAGAAATTGTTTCATTTTCCCCAGCTTTATAGATAAATGCGCAAGATGTAAAACTTGTTTTTTCTCCTCGGTCCAGGGATTCTCTACTTTGCGAATGTTTCAAGTATTTGTTTAAGCTTTTCTGTCCCATTCACAAAAGCAAAAAAGCATGGAAATTTTGTGAATCCTCCTTGATGCCCAAGTAACGTTCCTAAAACTTTTTAATTACCACAAATAATCTAGTAACCTTTCTAAAACTTCTTGCTTTCGTGTTTTCGTTAGAAGCAGACCTAGCGGATCTGGTGTATTCCCCAGAGTCTCGAATCCATTCCTTCAAGTAGCCCCACAAGCGGTGGATGCCGTTGCTATATGAGTATTTTGACGGCTAGTTTCTTCATTGGAAGCTGATGTCCCTGGGGTCTAATGATGCGAAACTGCTCGAGTTTAATTTAGCCCAGAGTATCCAAGTCAAATGGATACTAAAGTGTCTTTAACATGCCGCATAAGCGCATACGATTTCCTGCATCTGGAAAATCTACCGACAAAGTGGGGTTTGAACCCTAGAATTTAAGCGTACGAGGACGCCTCCGTGCCGGCAACGGTTAGAAAGTTAAAACCATCAACTCTTACTGGATACACTTTTTTTATTGCAAAGAGTGCATTTGACTGATTAATTTCTAATATTAAAATTCAAGGAAAATGGTGTAGGTATTAATACAGTTTGCAACATAAATTTAAAGAGTTTAGTACTACAATGAGAAAAACTACGAAAAAAATCAAGCCCAACTTCATCTTTTTATCTCATTTTGTCCTTTAATCGAATTTGCATCAACAAAATTAAAAACAAACATCGTGTCATCACGTAAGTTGAAAACAATTAACCACAAATGCTTTACTTTCAGAAAGCATATATGTTACCATGGAAGCAATCGAGCAACACAGAAAATGAAATTTAGATTTTCATTTTGTAGCCAAATTATGTAAATGCACTTTGGTTTGTTCGTTCACGTAAAATATAACTTTTTATTACAAGACAAAATAGATATAGGTTCCAATAAATTCATAATTAAATGTTTTTCAAGAGTAAGTAACCTAGCAACAGCTTGTACCAAGTACGTGGAATTTTTCCAATTTGCGCTTAGGAAAAGTATAGCATTAAAAAAACAGATGGTCTATCAAAGCGTTTCTAATTTTGAATTGGGTGTACACTTTAGTAGTACATCCAAGGACGAGCAGCTAACAAATGGGTACAGCAATAACAACACACATTTTTCTTTGAATAGAAAATACGTACATTCTGTGCTTGGTCCCTCCATTTATATGCTACGAATTTGTGGCATAGATGTATTCCCAAATAGCAAAAGAAACTGGAAGCTCTGCAAGCAAAAAACAGTTTCAATATATTCTAAACTCATGTTTATTTCCCTTTTTCTACTTCAACTGACGTTCTTTGCTTCTGCTTTTAAGTATGCATTAGAGATCGACCGTCCAAGATTAATTCTATCACATGCTTCGCAAGTTTGTATTATTTTAGGGATAATGATGAGTCTCCAGTCTAAAAAGCGACATGCTTATCAATTTTTGGAAAGTCTATACCATCACCGCTTGACAATGTGCATCGAAAAGCGTGTTACATTGCTGCGAATTGTCCATTGTATCATTTCATTGTGCATTTGTGCTTCGGTAATTGCTGGAAGCTATTCGTATTTGTACCCAAAGTTTAAATCCAGAAGCGATAAATTAATACATATTAACTACTTTGGATATTACACCAGCAATTCTTACGTTTCCTTTTACTTGCGATGTCTAATAGCCTTTTCTTTTGGATTTTCTGGTTTCATTTTGGGAGGTTTTGCTACATTGTACAGCCTAACATGTTTGTTGATAAAGACGATGAGCAACGAATTCATTCGACTTTTGACTATAAACTGGGGAAAAGCAACAGGAATGCCACTAGTAATGAACTATTGTGAAATATTAAATAAAATGGAGTTAGTGGAAGATTTCTTCAGTTTTCCCGTCTTGTTGACAGTTGTGTTCGTGCTTTGTAAACTCTTCTTTGTTGGGTACATTCGAATCTTCGCTCCCAGAAATGTAGCAGAAGTGTTTAACGGCGATATATTAGAAACTCTACCTTATCTTGCTCTCTTCTTAATGATTGGTTTTTCAGCTGCGCTGACCTCTGAATCTGCAACAAAAGCAAAAACGTATGGACAGAAATTTATTTTGGAATTTGACAGCAAACGCAAAGATCGTAAAAAACTTATGTTTTTGCTCAAACAGAAATTTAATCTGACAGCGGGAAAATTCTGCGTTTTAAACAGAGAATTTATTTGCACTTCCCTCGGATCGCTTGTTAGTTTTGGTGTATTATTTGCTACTTTGGGAAACGTAAAAAACTAAATTAAAAAGGAAACCCATAAAAAACTGCTGAATATTTAGCTGACAATTTAAGAGATGACAAATTACATTTATGTAAAGCATTCAACACTAAATTCGAAACTCCTTTTAGTTAATCTTGCAGGAATATATATTTCTTGCAACAAGTAACAATCAACGTGCTTAAAAACAAATAAATAATAATTCAAACAGATGGCTATTTCAAGGCTGCAGCAGAGCAAAAGATGTTTCAACATGCTACGCAAATTTTTGACGGATTGTCATACGACACAACGTTTTGATAAAGATTTTGTTATTAGACATTCACAATTGTTTTGAATAGCCTCTGTAAAAAATGGCACCACGTAAAAGAGATTTCAAATATTTACCTACTCTATGAAGCAAAAAAGGTTATGAGTAATGATATCTGATGAGAAGCACGTATTAGATACAAGTCCTACTATGAATGAATTAGAATTGTACATAATTTATTTCACTGAGTCTTGAAACAAATTAAACAAATTATGAATGAACGAATCTCATTCATTCACAAGACTTGAGTGCACCAAATGCATTTTACAACTCTTGATTTACTACGTTTTTCTTTAGATTTAAAGTTGATGAAATATATACACCTGCATAAAACTTCATGCTTTACGTTTTTCTTTTAGATATGTAGATTTCAAGTTGATGATGATTGATATACGACTGCATAAAACTTCATCATTTTATAACATAAATATCAGCGCTAACTAAGCCTACTTTTCGAATTTCTTTTACAACACGATGAAGATTCAGACTCCCTCAAAACTTAAATCTTCATCCTAATCTATACCAGAAAGCATTTTCAGTCACAATATTGAAGATTAGTTATTCTCGGTTTAAGTAGCTTTAATCCTTTACACAATTCTCCTCTTCATAACGACTTCATCTTATAACAATCAGAGCGTGCCATAATTAATACCGGTGTATGGGCTCACCTCGGAGCCTCATGTTCAGCAAGCTCAAAGCTGTTAATTAATGGATAACTAGCCTTCTGGATGAGACTAATCCAAAAGTCTTAGTCACTGATGCACGCTGAGTGTCAAAGGAACGAAATCGGTTTGTTTATCAATATTCACGAAGAGCTGGTTTGGAGTACTTCGGATGAAACGGAAGAAGTTCAATACATTCGTTTGAAACATTTATTCCATCATTACTGACTATGAAAAATTTATTTCCGAGCTCGAAATCTATTAAAGTATTAATATAAATAGTCTTACAAAGTTGTTCGTCTCAGCGTAAGACAAAATTAATGTTATTAAAACTGGTATTTTAAAAAAATTAAACAGATTTTTTATTTCGATACACTGATAACAAACATGTTTTTTTTTCCTGTTAAATTTATGTAGAGTACCTTCTAATAAAATTAAAAGCATGCTTAGTTTGCATTTTTTCTTTTTATTATTATCATTTTTTCAATAAGACATTCTTAGGATAGAAATCTTAATACACTGTACAAAATCAACCATGAAAGTATTTTCATTTTTAAATGCATTAGAATCCATTTTTAAATGCATGTCTGAAGTGCATCCAAATCTATTGAGTATGTAACAATGAGGAAAGTCGTACTTCCACCGTTGTGGTGCTCATCTATAAACAGAAAGCGTTCCTTACTACCTTAATTCCTGGTCACTCTAAAGCGAAAGGGAGCTTGGATACCCAAGTGGCGTTAGAAACAATAACATCAACGTATTATTTTTAAATTTGTTAATAACAAGATTAGATACTCAATACTCTTCCTTCAGAGAAAGCGAGATTTTTCTTCGGTTGTTATTTATGCGCATCGTTTTACTTTTGACGGAAAACTATTGTAACTGTAAGCTACTCTTCTGTGAGACCTATACATTTTATGCATGTCTGCTACTTAAGTAGTCGGGTTGGGTAGGAGGGACCTGCTACTAAAGTAGTAGGTCCCTCCTACCCAATATTGCATAGTTTCTACTTACACGTTTCAGGCATGTTTCACTACATGCACGTTCATGCATGTCTGCTACTAAAGTAGGAGGGTTGGGTAGGAAGTAGCGGGTCCCTCCTACCCAATATTGCATAGTTCCTACTTACACGTTTCAGGCATGTTTCACTACATGCACTTTCATGCATGTCTGCTACTTAAGTAAGATTGCATAGTTCCTACTTGCACGTGTCAGGCATGTTTCACTACATGCACGTTCATGCATGTCTGCTACTTAAGTAAGATTGCATAGTTCCTACTTACACGTTACAGGCATGTTTCACTACATGCACGTTCATGCATGTCTGCTACTTAAGTAGGATTGCATAGTTCTTACTTACACGTTTCAGGCATGTCATCATATTAATGAAATGTATAGGTAACAGACATGCATTAACTGCTACTAGCAATTCATGCATCTGGTGAATATATTTTTTATGCATCTCTACTACTTATATGTTTTATGCTTGTATGCTATGCGCACAGTTTGTACATGTATGCTACCCATACATTTTATGCTTGTCATAAAGAGCAAAATGCCATTATATATATCAAACTTATTATTAAAAAATATAACTGCATGGTATTAGCTCACAACATTCGCATTAAAAAAACAAATATCTTTAATATAGAAAGGAGAAAATAAATTGAACATTTAAAAAGGAAATATCAAATTGCGTCTGGATAAAATCATAACGCACTTCAATAATTCACGCACCTGAACTGCTTCCCATACTTTTTTTTTCACTTGATCGCCTTCAATAAGAACTTTTTTCACGTTCCACTCTCCAAATAAGAACAAACTTATGAGAGCCATTACTTTATATCAGATAGATAGCAGGCGATAAACTTTTAGTGCTCTAAAGAACGTCTATATAAAGCAAATAAATTATCCCCATTGATGATGATGAAGAGAGTCAAATTTTAAACTCCGGTCATAAAAGCGAAAGAACTAAGAGTTATGATGGCGAACTTCTTCTACTGTGAGATTTTATATGAAAGGGAAATGAAATATAGTTCTATATTGTACCAAATGAATTCAAGAAGAGAGGAAAAAAGTGTGAACATAAAATTAATGCTGAAAGGCAGCTCAATCAGTGCGATCAAAGGCTTTTATTTTACGTGCCGAATGGAAAGGAAGAAAATAACAGAAAAAATTTGTAGATAAGCAGCGTAGTTTATGCCTAAAATAAAATAGTTTATGCGTAACATGTAAGAAAGAGCACAAATAATAGTTCCGCAGTTTTTTTATGTGTAAAAAATACACACGTTGAAATCTAAAGTTTAAAGTCAGAGTTATAGCTTTTGCATTTCTTTCGGGCCCACGTGCCAGATCATGTCACGGGTACATTCTCGTTTTTTTTTCATCCCGGCTCTCCATTCAGCCCATAGTGTGGTACTTCCTAGCACACCCTTCCCCCTCCCCGCAGCCCGCTCTGTAAGGGTCATGGTAAGAATTTTCAGGCTAGTAAGTTTTAAACTAGGCGCCAGCAACGCAAATGTAACTCTATCCTAAACTCCGATTCAGCAGTTCAAAACTGCAAAATGGTAGTCAAAGCAGGAAAAAATTAAAGTTCATAAATGCACACTTTGTATGCATATTTTTATCATTTTTAATCCATAAATATGTGTGAATGTTTTCATATGCCAAAACACTTTATTTTAGTAGTTAACCACATGCTGTTTATGTTTCTTTAATATTCATTTTTCCGAAGTAAAATTATGATCTACGTGAGAATAAAAAGTTACCCTCTTTTGCGAGAAATTTTAAAAAGATAGGATCAGTTGGGGTAATTGTAAACATGAGGTGAATGTAAACAAGCTTTATAACTGCGATTGTGGTGGTTTTGAAAACTTAATTAAGGTAAGGGATAAATTGACAAAAAAAAGCACGGTAAAAAAATGGTTAACTAAATGTAGTGATCATAAATTTTCCTCTCCAGCACATCTACAAACACGAAGAAAACGGTTTCAACAGTTTTTATTTGTCACCTGGAATGTTGCAAAAAACATTTAGTTATAAAATTCATTCTGCCTCTCATTTTTCATGTGCAAGTTAGGTGTTTACAATTACCCATACATTTTGAACTCTGGGGTAATTATAAAAGACACTTAAATTTATCGTACTTCCAATCTTTTTGGAAGGTAAAATATTATATTTTGATGAAAATTATACTTTTGTGTCTATTTCACATAAATGCTGTAGTTGGTGCCAATGCCACTTGGGAAATCTAAGCTCCTTTCGCAGGGCGACCAGGGCGGGGTTATAGCCCCGCGTTTATTAATAAGCTCCGCTAGGGTGGAAGTATGATTTGGCTCAGAGGTGGTCTCCTAATTTCGAACCGGCTCCCAGATGAGATACCGTCACTAGTTGGCACCGCCAGAGGTATTATTTCAAATTTGGAAGACATTTGGAGTCACGACGGATTTTACGGGCAACAGCTCCCATTAGCCGGATATGGTCTCAAAGCAATCAGTCGCGAGAGGTATTCATCCTCCCAAGCATTGGACCACTCGTGCTGCTTCCCTTTCAGCGTTCTGTGGGAACCGAGACTGTATATGCCCGGTTTTCTATTCTCATCAACGTCATGGGAAAATAAATCCCTGTTTACATTTACCCCAGAGACTCTGGATAAGTGTAAACACGAGTTCACGTTCTAACAAATAGTTATCAAAATTTTTGTGCACATTTACTCACAAGGGGTATAGTATTGGGTACAATGCTCACAATTTGAACTGTCATTTCATTCAAGATGTCGGAAAGGATCAAAAGTTGAACACATTCCAAAAGCGTTAACAACTACCCCAACTGACATTAAGCATCGGATCATTCATTAATTAGCAAATGGCGTTAATATGAAACTGCGAATAATTTAAACGATTGTTCTGTATTCTTGATTTTTGGTAATTCTTTCATTTTTTTCATTTTTTGTTGCTTAAATTTTTATTTATTTATTTATTTTAATCGTTCTTTTAGCTATTGTTTATTGAAACTGGTTCTTACGTGTTGAAAAGACATAATTTCTATTATATTGGTCTTTTGTTCGTTTGCTTCCTATTATTGCGCTATTCACTGCGCGGAGCCTTTGTCGAATGTGTTCGCATCCACAAGATCTTTTTTGAATTAAAAGAGTAATTGTAAGAGAGTTCTTGTAATTTCGAGAAATTACATAATCTTGTTGAAAATGTTACTTATTTCAGTGTAAGGACAAAATGCATAAATTTTGGATGAATATGCAGAAGTTGTCGACTCCTAAATCAAATATTAGACAACTGTAATTATTAAGTAAATTTGCTTATGCTTTTTGTCACCACAAAAGAAAAAAATAGCAACCATAAAATTTTATTAATGAAATTCTGCTCACAAGTATTCGTAATACCAATATAAGCATTAAATTTGCCTTATTTCTTGCAATATTCGTTATCATCTTTTTCATTAAGAAAGCTAGGCGGAACCTGGACATTTCATGCTTAAATACTGAGTTATAATTTCTGATGGAGAATCAGATTTGTTGCCGAAATCGTTGTTTTAATCTGAACGTGCTTGAAGGCTATCATGACCTTGAGCCAAATTAGTATCAAAAAGTCCTCCATGGTATTCATATAAATTTAAAGAAATCATGACGTAAGTCTTTTTACACGGTTTTATTTAACTTGATTTGTCACGGAAGTTTGTTACGCGGTTTTCCACCACTATTACTGCATAAATTATCTTCAAACTTTGCACGCAAGCTTATCTTCCCGATGACAATACAGTATTCCATCCATTTTATAATTTATTATAACGTTGATTAGGAAAAAAAATAATAATTTTGGCTCTGAGGAAATTATTAGAATTATTACTTGTCGAATGGCAACGATAGCTTTGTTTAGAGAACTCAACGATGTTATTTAACTTGATTTGCCACGGAAGTTTGCTACTCTGTTTTCGACAATATTACTGCATTTTAGTTTTTTTTTAAATAAAACCGTGTGACTTAAAACATTTTTTGAAGATTTAATATTCCTTATTTCTCCTGAGGTATTTTCAAGGTTGTATGCAAAACGCAACACTCATTGATACTTTCTCTCTGTAATCAGTTTGCTCAAAACATCGTGATGGTAATGGATTTCACGTTTAATGCGATACCATTTTTTCACGCTGAAAAAGATAGACTTCTTTTCCTTCCATCAAAAAGCAATTTATGCGAAACCGACTGAGAAATCGATACATGCGACAGATATTAAAAAGAGAAATACATTCATCTCTAAATGTGTTTTTAAAGAATTTTAGAAATGGAATAAAAGGAATAATCTCTGCGTAATTTTTTTACATTTTGAGCTAGCGTCGTGCAGGTGAAAATGAGAGTGCGAACAAGTTTCAACAAAATAAATAATGTTTCAAATTTAATATTAATCGAATTTGTTGAAACTTTCCTTAAGGAAGAGATAGTTCTCATCTTTTACCTTTTTTGAAAGAAGAAGTGATACTAATTTAAAAGAGGAAATTTGATTAAATTTGTATTGCACAGGAATTTTACTGCAAAATATCAAACTATTTATTGAGAATAAACTCGGTCATATAGATTTTGATGTTCCAGTTTTTCACGACCTAACGCAAAACACATGACTCAGGGGTCATTTCTGCCGGTTAATTGGCAAAAACTGACTGATTATAAATAATCGGAAAAGTGGCCAATTGTGGTCGATTACCGACTAGTGCCGATTAATTGGTGCTTTCCTAATATGAAATGGGTAAATAACCTAACAATAGCAATATCTTACTGATTTGTACCAAATAAGTGATGGTATAGGGTAATATTTATCTTAATAGAGCTGTTTTTCGTACTTCTGCAAAATATTTTATTTTAAACCATTAAAAAAAAAGTCTCCAGGCAACTGTTAAATAAGAAAAGCAATAAATAAATAAATAAAATTTTCGAACCTCAAAATAAGTACAAATCATTACAAGCACTAGCTGAGATTTAAAAAACGTATGCAGAAAAAAAAATGATAAATTTAAGATGTTTGAAGGTCTTGAAACAATTCATGCATGTTTTGCATTCTCTTGTCTTATTTCATGGGATTCTTAACATTTTTCTCTTTCGCTCCTTTACGTGATTAAAAATAATTTTGTGCAATTAAGAAATGTATTTTCAAAACAGAGCAGAGGAAACAGAAAGTATTAACTATAAACCAATAAACGAGGTCAAGAAAGCTCGTAATTATTTTAGAGAAACTAGTTGTGCTTGTTTAGTTATCATAGGGTGAAGCAATTACAAATACTTGGTTTAATACGTATTACTATTTAAATACTAAGGTTTTCCCTGTTTCTGAGACCTCTACTTTATTTATGAAGGTCATATACATAAATATACGAATGGGTTATTTTTAAAGTAAAATTCACGCCTAGATATTTCCCATCATTATTTTTAGTATTGTCATTTAACCTAATGATTACTTTCTTCTTTATTTTTCATTTTTGTGGAATTAATTTTCCAGCCTTAATCAACATGTATAGAAGTTCCTGTTCTTCCCCATACTGCAAAAAAAAATCAACAAAATTGGGGCTTTTTCTTGCTGCATGCGAATGTTCATTATGATAAACAGATTTGTTTGTGTACGCGTTATACACTATCCCAAACATTTCTTAATTGCCGTGTAATGTAAATCGGCATTTTTTTTTTTTTTTACAAAAGATCACATAATAAAGGAGTTCTAAACTTTTTTTAATTGACTTTTGGGTTGTTTCTTTTAACAATAATTAAGGTAAAAAATGCTATTAAAATATACTAAAAAAAGACATCATCATAGAATAAATTCGTTTATTTAATTAGAGATGAATTTTAAGGCTCATGAGTTAACAATAAAAATGTGAGAGTTTTGGTTTCACAATTCTTTCTTGCTTGAATAAAAACAGCTAAAGTTTTCCTTTTAAATGGAATTAGTTAACTGAAACTCGACAAACAAATGTCCTTTGTTTCAGTAACTGAATTATGCACAGAAGTACACTCTTCGAGCTTGATTATTAAGTTACCTATGTAAAAGAAGAAAAAAAAGAATGATATGGTGTAAAAGATTAAACAGATTTTCTTTTTGCTCCGAAATATTTCCCCTTACAATCGATGCTACATAGTTCAGTTGTGAGTGCAAAGATTGATTGTAGCCTTTGAAAATGGAAATTTCTTCAATGACTTAATTACCAAGGCATATTGTCTAGAATAATTGGATTTCTCCGATGTATCTCATTCTTTGATAGAAATATGATAAATGTTTCTTACATAATTTGTTATTGATGAAAAATAGCTCTGTTTAGTATGTGAATCCGAAAATAATGAATATAGAAGTTGTATTGCAAGAGAAGAAAATCATCATCATACTTGAAAGCAAAAGTTAGTTTGGTTTTATAAATAGAGATTGGTACCTTTTCTAATGATACGTAAGCATTTGTAAGAGTTGCATACGTAAGCTTTGTCGCACATAGAAATGGCTTTTTTTTTTTTTTTTTTTTTAAACAAATGCGTCGAATAATTTTTGTGTTCTCATTTGTTTTTCTAGGTTACTGGTCCCCAACCCTATGCCCGCGGGCACCATGGCGCCCGTCGATCGGTCTAGGTGTACCCGCTGCTTGTGCCCAACGATAAAATATTTCAGTTCTCTAACTGTAATAATATTTCATATTAACAGTTAGAGAACATTTAGAATCTAGAGTAATATGAATAAATGAATAAATGTCCATTATAGCTATGAATAACCCTATAATTATAAATGACAATGAATATCATAAAATCAAATATACATTACGACTTAAAGATGAACACCTTGACCATTGCTTGTGAGCAGGAATTTCCTCCTATTCTCCCAATTATGAAGCGCTGGTCAGTGAAATGCATTGCCAAAGATCACATTGATAGTATTTTATATATTGTCTTTTAAAAAATTATGCTTCGTATGTTTTGCAAGCAATTTAGCAATCATTTATTTTACACACGAATATTAATACTAATTATATTCATATGTTAAATTAAATTTTGAAATTAATTTTTTTTGTGCATTATATGGTGTGTATTATTAACTTTATCCACCAACTATAAATTTATCTTGAAACAATAAATGCTGCCCACCATTCGACCGATATTCTGGTATGTGCTCTTAGGTACAAAAAGGTTGGGGACCCCTGTTCTATGTACTTGGAACTTTGGTAGTAACCCATCAAAAAACCGACCACTTAATGCACGTATACTTGGAAAACAGCACAAGGACGAAGTTCCCTTAATTGATGGAAAACGTTTTGCTTAAAAAAATGGGATCTGAATCACTAGGGCTGCATCAAGAGACTAATCAATAACATCATGCTCTGGCTGTGGTGAGATGATCCTGAAGCCTTAGTACGCCAGCCGCCCTTCTCTACCGACTACATCATTAGGTGGATCATTCACTTTCAATTGTTTACTTAACATTTATTTCATAAAAAATGCTTGCACTGCGAAAAACAGTTTTTTTTTTACTCTGGCGTTGTCATGCAATAGGATATTTCATGACTAACTTAAGTAAGAAACATTTGTACCAGGTTGAAGTCATGAAAATAGAATACTTCATAATAGGGATGCTCGATTAATCGGAAATAATCGGTAACAGACCATAATCGGCCCATTTTTACCGATTAATCAGCCAAGAATTATTTTTTTTATTAAAATTACCTTCAGTACGCCAAAAATAAGAAAACCTGTTGAATAAATTAATTAACAATAGCACAGATGACCTCCGTGCTAGAGCGATGGTGCACCTCCCCTCCCCTAACCTCCCCCCGCAAAAAAATAATAACTACGAAAAGTATCAGAGTAACAGTTATAAAAATATGATTTCTTTAAAAGAGTATGGAAGATATAACAAAGGAAACAGGAATTTTAAACAACAAGGTTTTAAACTTTTTTTACAACACTCATAAAATGTCCAATGCCCTCGTCCCTTTCCTCCGTGTGCTGTGTAGTAAAAGTAATGTAATTTTCTGCAACATGAGGATGTCATGCATATAAACACATATACATATACATATACTTCTTAAGCTGTGTGGGGGGCAAGTGGATGGCCCCCACCTGGCCATCCTAAATAACAACCCTTGATACAAGAAAATTATTTTATAAAGTTCTTGCATTTACTTTTTAAAGCACTTATTGCATTACAATTAATCGGAATCGATCAATTAACTTCTGCCGATTAATCGGTTATCGGTAATCGGCCAATTTACGTATCGGTGCATCCCTACTTAACATACCTAAAACGTTTGCATAAAAATATTTTCCGATGACTATAATTTTCTATAAAACGCGTTTGAAAAAATAAATAAATAAAGAGTAGCTTATTCGACACTATGTCGAAAAAAACATAAGAGTTGTTTTACTTTTATTGTTATGTACTAAAGTGAGAAACACAAAAATTACTTTCCTTATATTTCCCACTTTCCCAACAAGTTTCAAAAAAAGCAATATTCTTTCTTCCTTTTTCAAATCCTCCTAAAATATATTCGCTTACAAAAACTAGTTTACAACTCTATTTTCTTTTTAAATAAAGTAGATAAATTCTTAAAACAGGCAGAATTTTTTGACACTACTCTTTAAATTCTATTTCAAATAAAAGATTGAATTTAAGATTCTGTTTGTCCTTTATTGCTTTTTGAAGTAGATATATATTGTAGTCGTTTCAGAGCGCGATCATTATGTTCATAAAAAATATTGTTTAGAACAACATACTTAAGCTTTTAATCGTAAACACATGTGAGTTATTACTTGCTCGCACCTTAACTAAGAAAAACAAATATTTATTTTTTAATATACAGGTGCATAACCTAATATAGAGGGAATAAGGGTTACCAATTTCTATCAAACATTGATAACTTTTCCATTAGTCGCGTAAGAGAGGTATTTTACTTAAATAAAACTTAGGTAATATTACGTTTACGGAGAAGTATGATGACATAATATACTGCTGTAAAGCATTTGGATGCGAACCACAGATTGTGAAAGAGGATTTCATTACATTTCCAATGTAAGCGCTATTTTTGTCTCTAACACTATAAATTTATCTCCAAAGCTTAAATTCAACTGAGGCAATCGCACGACATCGAAAATTTGAAAACTTGCTTTGTTAAGAAATTTTAGATAATTAAAAAATAATAATTAAGCTATTGGGATAAATTTATTCTAATTTTGCTTATTTAACTGCTGTGTAGTGAATTATTTTCAAATCTTGTTAGGGAATAAAATATTTTTCCGCAAATGCAGTTAGACCGCGAAGTTCTGACACTTGCACTTTCAGAAACGCATGTTCAAATCTCACGAAACTTTCGTCGTATTCGACGAAACGGCTTCGTGAAAATAGCTCCGAGTAAACCTTTCGCCAAATTGGCGAAATTTGTGTAGTAACTTCTTCAAGTCAAGTGATCGCGCGAGGAAAGAATCGTCGTAAATGACGGAATTTTCTTGACGATTGAAGAATCGTCGAAAATGAGAGTTGTATTTCTGAGAGTGTGGTCACCTCTACGCATGACAGAACAGGACGAATCCATTCGAGTTTTAAGGAAGTTCGTTCTGCAAGTGCGTTTATTAGCATGCGAATCAGAATGATTGCTTCTCTGTTCGTTGAAAGCAACTAAATTTATAAGCTGTCATATAGCATCAGTTCGTGGGAAATCAAGTATGCTAAACGAACTAGAACGAGAAAAAACATGGCACATTCCTTACACCAGCAGGTCCTCCCTGGAACATGAATGGATTCTTCTTGGCACTCTGCCAGGTAGATTGCTTTGATTGATGGTAGAACCGTACAGCCATAAGTTTCATAAATATGAGAATTAATCTATTTCATCATTACCCTGGTACAAGCAAATTACATATCACTAGTATTTGTGTTTTTACAGCTTTATGTTCCGGGAATGAACTTTTGGCATGAAATATTTTTCTGGTCAGTCAGTCGTTTGTGAATTCATATATACATATAGTTTTTAGTATGGCGTAATGTCTGTCTTAACTCCATTTATTTTTCGTTTCAAATTTGCCTTTTTGCAAATACTAATGCAAATATTTTTACCAAAAAAAAAAAACAAACATTCAGAACTATTAACTATTTGACATTAGGATAAAATAAGTTTTAGAAGTCATCAAAAAAACCGTGCTTAAATTTCTTCAGGTTTTGTTACGCGTTTTTAAAAAAATATGGGACCAAGTGTACAAACCAGAATAAGCGTTCTTTTAACCCTCTAAAATTAAAAATATAATTTCAAATTATTGCAAGAGATAGTGAATGTATAGAAGTTAGTTATTTAAAATGAATTTCCTCAGGTGCACTTTTATCGTAAATTCAATTACCCTTTATATGTTTGATATTTTTTATTAAAGAGTACTTTTTTCATTTCTTTAACTTCAATTATCTTTTCTTTATGTTTTACTGCTTCAAAAGGCTTTTTCATAATAATGTGCATTTTTCAAAGCTCTCAGCATATTGATAATGTTTTTATTTTTTCTTTTGAAAAAGAAATTAACATTGAATGTTTAATTTAGTTAACTCATTTAAAATGTAAGATTAAGTTCAAAATTTCAGCTTATAAAAGCAAAAGAAAAGCAAATGTTTTTCTTCTTTTTAAATTCCCTATTATTTTCCTTTTAATTTAGTGTTTTTTCCATTAACACTATATTTTAAGGAGAAAAACTGGAGCGCTTGTAAAATAAATAAATTATTTATATCTGGGTTCTTTTTTAAACAAAAATGTTAAGATTCCATTGAAATAACTTCAGTTAAGCTCTAACACGCTGAGTTGCGAATTGTTGTACATATTTAGCATTGGTCTCTTTTAACAAGTTTTTACTTTTTTTATTGTTTTTTTTTAATAACTTTATTTATCTACATCAGATTTTATTCTTATAAGAACAACAGATGAAACATTAGTATCACTTTATTGCGTTTTTGCGGACAAACGCAAACATCGGCCAAACATAAAAATGGATTGCATCGTTTTTTAGCCTATTTATCCCTTAAATGTAAAAAAAAGAAATAAAATCATGGAAATAAGCTCAATAATCCTTTGAAAATAAACACAAAAAGAAGTCATAAATAAATTAGTTACACATAAACACACACAGAACTTGCACGGAAGTACATATGTGCATTCCTGCACATATGTACTTCTGTGTGCGTTTGTACACACTTGTACATATGCATGACGTGAGTAATACTCTGTACATTCATATATATGTGTCCACTATGCGTATTTACAAGCAGTTGCACACGTGTGTACATAATCATACGTGTGTACAAATGTACATACGTGTATGTGCATCAATGCGTCAAGATTGGTATATGTGCAGATGTGAACACGAGAGTTCTTGTGTACCACTGTGTACATGCATACACTATCGAGTATGTGTGTACATATGTACACGTGTGTACCCCTGTATCTGGTGTATATTAATATACATGCACACTGCACTGTACAGTATGCACATTTTATGTATATGTACATAAATGTGTACATGTGTATTTGCACATTTGTATTCTGTATACATGTATATACATGTATTAATGGAGTACACATGTATGTCTGCATACATGTGTACTCCTGCGAACGCACGTGATCTATGAATTCCAAATTTTTGTACAAGAAGGCATAATTAATAATAATAGCAGTTTTAAAAGACGCAATATCTACAAGTTAATTGCAAAAATCCTTTTTAATTTAAGGAATTTTTTCAACTTTCAAAAATATATGTTTTAATAAATGTAAATTTCAATTTAGGCAAAATAAAACACCTTTTTAATCAAGAATTGGTTGTTAAAAGGCTAATTAATAGGAAATCACTTGCTTTTCAATGTATGGGGGGCAGAACCCCAGCGCACTCTGCTTTTTCATCGTTTGTTGTCTAATTTTTCGCCATTGAAACGACAGCGGCGGACGGTCGTCACATGGGGAAATACGAAGATCAAAGTTTCTTCAGACTAACTTATTGGAAGGAGCTGTCTGCGTGAAAAAATATTTGATTTGAACCATTTTTGTTCAACTTTGTACAGTTCAAAAAAAATTAACATTCGCGCTTATGGGAAAATTTCAATCCTACATAAATCCTGATCTAAATGACGGACTCGCACTGAAAAAACGTTATTGGAAGGAGCTAATGACGGAGAACATGTACAGATACGAAATTCATCCAGAGCTAAACGAGCCTGTTTACCATGAAACTTTTTATCTGGATTTTTGAGGATATATCTGAATGAGTGAATGAATGAATGAATAAATAAATGAATTAATCAGTTCTTGAATGAGGAGTGAATGAATAATTGAATGAATGAATGAGAGAATCAAAACGTGCGAGATGAAAGGAGAGCTAGATTATAAATTTGATGTTGTTGTATAAGGGAAAGTAGGCTCGTGTATTTTTTTTTTTCTTTTGATTGACGGTAATGCTAACTGTTCCTAAACTGTTAACTCTCTATACTGGAACTTCTTGTTTTTAGTATAGAGAGTTAACAGTTCAGGAAAAGTTAACATTACCGTCAATAGACAATGCCGAATATTTAATTTAAATGTATAACAGCTTTATTGGCAAACTTTTTTTATGAAACTCTAACAAGACTAGAATTAAAATTTTTCGACAAGACATCACAGAATTTGTACTAACTCTGAGCATTTTTTTAGAAAAATATAAAAGGCTTCTGTAAAAGCAAGACAAATTTCACTGTAAACTTAACAATGGCGAACGGATTTGATTATTTTATTGAACCTACGATTCAATTTACGAGTTCTGTAAGTTTTATTTCTTGCAGAGAAGAAAGAGCCATAAGCCATTTCAAAACAGATGATTACTGGAATGAAAATCTTTTATTCCTCTTCTTAATTTTAAATAGTACTATTCTTTAGTTTCTTCTATTAAAATTGAAACACTTTATCCCTAATGTAATTCGCTGTTAAAATTACAGAATATTATTAAAATAAAGTGCATTTGCAAAGCATAGAGCAATGTAAAAAATGTTTTTTCATTACATAATTCTTTAACTTCTTCAATTCTTTAATTTTATGTTGCCATTTTTTTATAATTTAGTAGAGTATTTTTTCCCCTATGCAGTACTCTAATGTACTGTAAAGTGATATGATTTTTAAACTTTCTGATAAAAAAAATATAGAAGACAAAATTTAGTGAATTATAACACTGTAACGCGTAAAAATTTTAAAGAATGAATTTGGTATCGAAATATACGTCCGAAAGAAAAAATAAAAAAATGATAATGAGACTGAACTCTCCATTTTGTTTTTGTTTTTTTTTTCTTTAAGGCTTTAATACTTATAAGTCCTTTCCCCTTTTTTTTGGGGGGGGGGGGACTTTTTGCTTTGTAACTTTTTTCCCCTCTCATTTATATAACGCATTGCTACTTTTCTCAAATTTACGTCATTGATTTCTCTACGTCATTGGTTTCTTACGTCATTTCTAAAATTTATATGATGCATATGCGCCGTGTTTTGAGCATATCACACAATAAATTAGGATCCTTAAAAAAGGATATTTATATACAAAAAACAAACTTCATTTATAATTAAACACACAGTGCTGGTAAACAAGAAATTTCACTGTGCAACAAATTTGAACTTTTTTTTTTTTTTTGTCCTTCAGATGAAACTACGTGATTCTATATGAACAAAAGGTGCCTAATTCAAATATCCAAACCAACATGGTCTATCACGTACCGTTTTTGCTGGAGACCCACTTCTCATATTTGTACAAATTGGTTGTAGCAGAATGTAACTGACGCTTTCTTATTGAAAATACAAACACTAAAGTGATTTTTTTTTTTTTTTTTTTTTTTACGATTTCTTCTTGTTAGGCATCTGTTGGTGTGCCTTGATAACAGATCAGCAATATTCATTTTGCATACATCCATTCCATCGACCACTGAAACACTTTTCAAACACAGATATGTCCTAATGAAACCTTTCCCCTTACTCATTATTAATTGCGACAAGGTTTTGAGAAAAGAAGTCCATATGGGAGTCCAAAAAGTGCAGTTTTAATGACATAAGGCAACCTATAATACAAAGTCATTTTATCATGTCACCAACAAGATTTTCGTAGCTTTCAGCTTTTTCATTTCCAAGGAAATGTGTGCATACTGATTTTAAGGTTAGTGAGGCTGACTTTTCGGCTTCGGGCAGTTGTATCCATACTCTTCATCATGAAAGACTTCTTTAAAATGTGGATCAATAAAAACCCTTTCTTTTGCCTCACTTAAATTTTTGAATTTGTTCCTGAGATTCCAGAAAACCACTCCTTCTCTGTCCGGAGCTGTTCAATCGGAAAGACGCCACCTTCGAGATGTTATTTTGGCTACTTAATTTTTGCAAAGAGTTACTTAAAATTTCAAGTTTGTAAAACACATTGTTTAAAAACATTAACTTTTTTGTTCAAAATTTAAAAATTTGTGGCTTTTTATTATTATTATTTTACAACGTTTTTCTTAACTCGCTTTCTTGTCCGTGCAATTTTGCAATTGAATTCCCGACCATTTCCCGATAAGCTATTGTTCTGGAACTTCACATATAGCTCATAACCAGATGACAATGCAATATTCTACCACTTTTATCATGATTTGATGAGTTTCTGAAGTATTTTCAATGAAATAAAATTAAATATGGCGATTAGTTCCGAAAATTACCACCGAAATTCAGTAGCGGCGCTGCGATCGTCAAAAAAGCGGGGAAGAAAATTGTGGAACAAAAAGGGGAATTACAGAAATTTAACTGTTGCACGTGATTTCAAATGGACCGCAGCACTAGAAAAATAAAATCAGTGTAAAAAATTAATTGAATAGGAAAATTTAAAAGTGCTTTGCTTTAATTTTTAATTTAAAAGAAATAAGTGAAAGAAGAAAGAAAGAAAATAGTGAAGAAGGAAAATGTGAAGTTAGTGAAAGAAGGAAAATGTGAAGATAGTGAAAGAAAGAAAAATAAAGTGAATTTTCTACCTTTTTAGTGTGCAAGAAAAACGTTGCTTTTTATATAAAAAATTTTATTTTAAAACTATGCTGTTCCCAGTAAACACCATGTACATATATGTCTGTGAAAATCGCGTGCAATATCCTCACTTCGAATTTTCATTCTGCAAAACTAGTTTTATACTAGGAATGCCGATTACATGGAAAGTAGGTAATAAATTTATGGCCCCAGATAAATCGGTTGATAAATTGGACAGTCTGATTGGATTGAGGCGATAAACCTTATCGGAGTTTTCTATTCTTACTTGATTAAGTTTTATTTGTTTGATTTCATCACCGACACATTGTCAATATACGAAATCTGGTTACATCTTGAAACAATGAATAAAAGAAATCAGATGATTGGATTAAAATTTCTCGTCTGGTGTTTCCTAACCCAATTTCGACATAGTTTACTGCGTGCATAAAAGCTGAATCTTTGATTATACTGAATTTATAGCTTAAATCTCGATATTTATTTACAAGATATTTATAATACGTACTTCTTTTTAGAAGTGGTTCTAAAATGTAGGTATCAGACAAACAGTATTTTTAAACCAATTTGGAAACACAAATTCAATTTTCTCTTCTGTTGAAAAATTTCTACATAAAATTTCACGTAATTTTTATGTTTCTTAATTCCATTTCCTTAAGCTCTTATGTGCTAAAAAACACGTCTTATGTGTTTAAAAAACAGTAAAAGAAACTAAATTGTACGATCGATCTATGATAACCCGGATCAAGGCCAGTTAAAAATGCAAAAACAACATTCTACTCACTTTGGTTCATATTATATATAAAGCTGAATTTTTGTGTGAAAACACTTATGCTTACATTTTAAAAGAATATTGCATTTACTCTAAAATAAAATTCAAGAGATGTCATTGTTCTTATTTTCGAGAAATTATGCAGGGAAACATGGAGTAAAGGGAAATGATAAAATGTTTACTCTGTTTGCAGGGCCACTGATTAAATAACATTTTAACTATGTGACATAACTTGTAGTTGATTCCAGTCAAAACAGTAGTTAACTCTAAAAATCTAGATATATATGTTAATACAAGCCATTTTCAAAATGTGATGCTCATGTTGTAGTATTTTGTGTTAAGTCAAAAATATTTTTTGCTATTATGTAATGTTAAAATTTCTGTTTAAAATATTTTAACTAATAGTTAAAACCTACTAATGACCAGCGCACTGTTTGTTAATTTTATGTAGGCTTGTTTTGATTTCAAGTGTTTAGTACAGTTTGTCATGCGCATACGGGACAAGGGACTCTGTCCCAACATCAATCATCAGACATCTAAATTTATCTTTTATTTATTCCTTCATTAAATTATTAATTCATTTATTTAATAATTTTTGAGTAGATTTTTCATCCGTTTATTTAATAATTTTTGAGTAGATTTTTCATCCGTTTATTTAATTCATCGTTTATTTTATTTTTTTGCATTCATCAGTTCATTAATTCATTCGCTCGTTTTACCAATTATTCATTCATTTAGTAATTCATGTTTAATAAAAAGTATTTTTAGCCTTCTGTACTCGTAAATATGAATCACGTGTTGTTTGGACTACCATAAGGCGACGTATGAATGCAAAGGGCTAATTATATCATAGAAAACTATTTCATCAGGAAAATATTTCAATTTTTCACTTAGCGCCATACATGGTGCAAAGTGATCATTTTCTACTGTTACTTTAACGTACAAATTTACATCTTAAAATGAAAAATAATATTTTGATGCAAGTTCTGTCATAAAATTCATAGTTTCTTTTTATGTATTGTTATTTTGAAAATTAATTTCCAATTTGTTCATTTTGAAAAATGTAATTTATCTTAGCTATTTTACTTTGCTTTACACTCCATTACCTATACCACGTGTTAATGAAATTATGTGTAAAAACGTAAACTTTAGTTTTCTTTTAGGAAACTTTAAGCTCGATATGATCATTTTTGAACACAGCAGAATACTACTTGATGTGAACACTTTGTAAATTAAATTACGTGTGGCAACTTCGCGAAAAAAGGAGAATTTTATTAAATAAGCCAAACACATTCTATTTGGGACGCAGCTGAAGTCTAAATACGGAAAGGAAAGGTTAAACATGCGAAACGATTTCCGTTACGTTTTTGGAGAATATGGTTTGTAATTCTTCCCCTTTACTTCGTGTCAAAATATTTCTTCATGCACTGTAAAAAATAATAATAATAAAAATAAAAACAGAAAGGAAACGGAGTGTTTTTGTAAATTTACGAATAACTTGTTTAAAACCAAATACAGTAAAACCCCGTAATACCGCGCCTCAGTATACCGCGGAATCGGATGTAACTCGGTTACTATCATGTCCCCCGACGTTTAAACCACCCTTTATATTCCAGATTCTTTGAATTTTTTGAAAAGTAAACATATTCTCTAATTCGTGAGAGTGTATAAAGGTTTTTAAAACATTTTTTCTTTGAAAAGTGCGTTCCCCCCCCCCCCTTCCACACAAATCTACTTTTTTCTTAGAATCTCTCCCCCTTCATAATCTCGTGTTGATAACTTAACAAGATTTTTAAGCACACATTTGCTCAGAATACAATTGTTTTTGTTGCATTTGATATGGTTTTAGCTTAGGAGTCTCAAACAGCAGAAAAATTTAATCTGAATAACCTGTCACTAGATAGGCAGACCGCTCAGTTGAGAAGTGTGCTTCTTGCACAGCAATTACAGCAAATAAAATGGCAGCAAACAAGAAAAGAAACAATTATACAATAGAAGAAAAGTTAAGAGTAATTGATGAAGTTAAAAGTGGTGCAACAGGAGCGAGTATATTTCGTGAATATGGTTCCGCGGTACAGTTTCATTATATGGCGGTTATTTTATAACGCGGGAGCGAAACATGTCCCCCGACAACCGCGTTTTAACGGGGTTTTACTGTAATCACGTTTCTTGATACCAGTTTCTCAATTAAATTCTTGTTTTCTCGTACTTTGTCCTACTACAGAGAAAGAGCTGTTAAAGTACGGAAGTGTTCATTTAAAAGCCACAAATAAAGTTCCTCGATAATCTGTGGTTACCAGTTTAAAAATCGTCAACAAATGCATTATATGTTGTTAACATACTAGTTTCCTTGAGCTCCTGTAAGGCATAGGAATCACAACAGTGTGAGTTCATGTTCTGAGCTCGACTTCGTGCACCAGAATTAATATTTCAGCTTGCTCACAGTTCGAAGCGCAGTTTCTGTTACTGCTGATTTACAAAATATTCTGTTTTTTACTTTCTGTAACTTTTTTTTTCAAGACTTCGCAGTTTCATGTTTTTAATTCTCTGTAATTTTACTTTAGACTCTGGACAAATGATTTCCCAACAGAATCTCATGTATTTTCGGGTAAAACATTTTTACAGCGTTAAAAAAATGTAACTGGAGTTTTTATATTTTATTATAATAATGTTGATATAGGTTTCATTTTTCGGTCTTTAAAAAAGCAGCACCTTTTCCTTTTTTGTCTTCGAAAGGGCAGCCTCTTAAATTTAGACCTTTACTCCTTACTTAACGCAAGAATTTCCGTATGCTATTCCGAAAACGATTTGTTTTTTCTTTTTTTGAAGTGCGCATTTAGAAAGAAAACAAAAACAACCTTGATTTAAGTAATAAAAAAAGTCTTTTATGCTGTTAATAATTCGCAAAAATATGTTTAGTACTTTGCAATGATTTGAGTGCAATGAAAATAGCGATACGTTTTTCTTGAAATGGAATGACAAAAAAAAAAAACGAAAGAAAGCAAAGTAAAGGAGGAAAGAATGATGTAAAGGAAATAAACTTAATTATGTTGCAAAAAGTATTGTCTGATCTCAGTTTTAGATTATTGAACTAGTCTGTTGAAATTCCAAGGAATTAGAATGTTTATTTTTATCAATTAACACTTTTTACGTTTCTTTAGTTTTAACGTTGACCGCCCTTGTTTAGCGAAAAATCATTTGAGAACAAAAGCTGGACGATTGGATACCATTGCAACTGTTTAATACAGAAAAGTGCAAACGCAATTTGTTGTTCTGGGACTAATTAAATTAATTGCTGAAAAGCGAACGTCGAACTTAATTATCGAGGAAAAAATCACAAAAAAAATAAAATATATTGTTTCCGAAAGATTAAATAACCATTTTTGTTGTTTTCTGTTCTTCTGTTTCAAACTGATGCTAATTAAGTTGTGAGTGGTTAAGATTTTTGAATCCAAGGAAAAAGTTGTTCTGAATGTTTTAAGAATCCGCAAATTTAAGTAACTTAATTGAAAAATCTTTGCTAATTACCTTTGATGACGTTAAAGAGAACAATTAAAAGAATATTTATATTTTTTATCGTTTTATTAAATTAAAAGAATTTATTTTTGTTGTAATTGTCGCTAAATAAAAATAGGAATTCCATCACTTCTTTTAATGTGACAAGAATAAGTAACACGTTAATTCTCTGTTATGTGACAAATTCATGTAAGTAGCAGTCATTAAGTTCTATACAATATCTTGAGTGACATTTGAGCAGTCCATTTTGAAGTGTTGTCTGCAAGAGCCGGATAACACTTAAGCACAGTGAGAGCGAAAAAAGAAAATCCGCTAATAGTAATGAATTCCTCATTATGTAGTCTTTTATACGCTTTATTTTGAATACTAAATTACTCTTGACTATAAAAGATAAAGTCAAGAAGAAAAAAAGCCTTTTCTTTTAAAAAACATTTCATTTTTTAAACATATTTCAGGAAAAGAATTCAATTTCACACTAGCAGTAACATCAATTACAATATGGCTGCACCACTATCAACATGCACCACAATACAACAGCGATCAGTGATTCGTTTCTAGAATAATGAAGGTGTGAAACACGCACCACGTTAGAACAGCGATCAGTGATTCGTTTCTTGAGTAGTAAAGGTGTCAAACCAATAGAAATCCATCGCAGGATGACAGTACAGTATGGTGACCGTTGAAAAAGGTATATTTGAAGTAATTAAGAACTAAAGTTAAATGAGGATAGAGAGAGAGAGAGAGTTAGCTAGATTGTAAATTTCAAGTTTGTGAATACGGGAAAGTAGGCTCGTATAGTTCCCAGATCAATGATTTCCAGGAGTTCTGCATCTTGTTGATGGCTGTTTGAATGTCCTTTTTAAGGGCGCTATCTCATTCTTAGACCGTTAGAGGAATATAGAAATTCTGATTCGATTGTTTTTTACTGTTACCTGAGATTCAAAAACAAGGAAAAACAACGTGGTAAGGCACAAAAAATAGTAAAACTGAATTTGATACTCGTGTTTTGGGGTTGCGAAGAACCCTTTCATTGGTGAAAAAATCATGAGCTTCAGGATATACAACTTTTCGTGTCGATAAACAGATTTCTTGTAATCACGGAAGTCCGGTCTAGAATAGATTTTGAAATTTTTGGGCGTCATTACGATTTTTTCGTTATATTCATTTTCCGCATTATAAGCATTTAATGATTAACCGCAAGCTCAGAAATTTAGCATTAGCATTATAACTGTCTGAATATTTTGCACATGTGAACACCGTAAAATTTATAGATCCGCTCATTACTTTTTTGCCTCGGTTACTCTAAAAATGTCAATAGATAATCATACGCTGGTATTTTATTCTAATCATTTTGATATTCTAAATATTGGCACATAGAAACTCTTTTTTCTTTTTTTGGTAATGAAAAATCTAAATGTTCGCCCATATCTTTCATTTCGGTTTTCAAAAATAAAAGGAAAAGTAAAGAAAAGAAAAAGAAATTCATAAACAGGAGTTGTTCTTAACTTTCGCACTACTCTACTTCCTGTTCAGAAAAGGCTTAAGAAAAGTTAAGTTTATGCTGGGAACATGTTTCTAAACTTTTGTTACGCAGACGCTTAATGGTTAGAATTTTTTGACATTTAACCATGTAATCGATATTTTTCTTATTTGGTTCTATTTTGGATAAATGCAGGACATCATTGCATGGGCGCTGACGGACGCTCAGCTCCTGTATCTTTTCGATTTTATGCGAATCTTTACGTGATGGACGGAATTCAGATTATTTAAGCATTAAAATAAGTTCTAAATACTATAGGGTTTCCAAACTTCTATGATTAGAAATGAGGCCTCCCTGGGAAAAGGTGTTTGAATCTAATATATTTCTAACCATATAAATGAGCGTAATGTGACAAACACAAAGAAATAAAAAAATTGAGATTTTCTCTTCATGTCTGGGAAGGAAGTATACAGCTCTATGTTAGCACGCTCTTCTTTTCACATCAGAATTTTCTCAAGGAAGTGTTTTTAAGTTTGTATAAATTGCTGAAATTCATTTGTCGTACTTAAATTATGCATTATAGGAGTGAAATATTCGTTCAAAACTTTCATGCAAACTATTGAATTCTATCAATTTAAACAAAATACATGTTTATAACTTTTAAGTATGCGTGCAAAAATATGCGTACATGAATAGTATATTTTGCAAAACATTAGCAGTACAGTAAAACCCCGTTAAAACGCGGGTGTCGGGGGACATGTTTGGTACCCGCGATATAATGAAACTGTACCGTGGAACCATATTCACGAAATATACTCGCTGCTGTTGCACTACTCTTAACTTTATCAATTACTCTTAACTTCTCTTCTATTGTATAACTGTTTCTTTTCTTGTTTCCTGCCATTTTATTTGCTGTAATTGCTGTGCAAGGAGCACAGTCAACTGAGCAGTTTGTCTATCGAGTGATAGGTTATTCAGATTAAAGTTTTCTGCTCTTTGAGGTCTCCTAAGCTATGAAACCGTATCAACGGCAACAAAAACAATTGTGTTCTGAGAAGATGTGGGCGGAGGGAGAGATTCTAAGAAAAAAGTAGATTTATGTGGAAGGGGAGGAACGCACTTTTTAAAGAAACAATGTTTTAAGTCTTTATACACTCTCAGACTAGAGAACAGGTTTACTTTTCAAAAATTTCAAGGAATCTGGAATACAAAGCGTGGTTTGAACGTCGGGAGACATGATAGTAACCGCATTATATCCGATTCCGCGGTATACCGGGGCACGGTATTGCGGGGTTTTACTGTAATTTAAGGCTCAAACATTTTATCTTCCATAATAATAATAATAATGAAAAAAACCAGCATTTTAAAATATATATATATATATATATATAATGTTGATAGAACCTTCCGACAAAAACTGTTTAATATAATGTTTTTCCTTCTAAATTACCATGTCGTTCAATCAAAGGCAGCACCGTCACGAAGAAAAACAAATAAAATAAAGTAAAAATCTTTACTCAACGGCAAAAAAAGACGCATCATTTTCAACGACATCTTTTACAGGAACTACAAACAAGTGTTCACAAAATCAATTTCGCAGAAATCGAGAATCGATGCTTTGGAAAAAAAAATTTTCCTGGCAATTGTTTTTATACCTTGACGCAAAACCCTTTTTTCGTTCTTACAGGTAAATGGTATCAATTAACCGCAGCTGTTGCGGTTTTATTTTGCGACCTTTTTAAGTGCATTTTATTGTTTATAAATGAGCTATTCTCCTTTAAGCAGGAAACCTATGATTCGCAACATTTTAATCAAACCGGTAAATGTTTCTTAGTTGAATATCTGATAAATTTCTCATCTGATACTTCTTAACCCAATTAAATCATACTCAAATACCTATCCCGTTAACAGAGGAATCAGATTTAGCACTCAACCTAGCGACGTAATTGTGAACCTATTTCTACCGCGCTCGGTCAAATTGATCGGTAGCTAAATAATTTTTAAAAAAATCTTGGAAAGGAGAAAAAATAACTAGAAGTTCAGGGTGAAAAAATATTATATGCACATTCTAAGAATTGTCATATAGTTCGATAGCAGTATTATAATGTTTAAAGCAGCGCGATAAGGGAGTTTCCAATATGGGAACCCCTCTGTTTGAGTGCACCAAAGAAGAGCAGAGCGGAGCGCTTTTTATTGACCTGTAATTGACAGAAGAATGTCGCACGTTTCATATTGTATGTTTACTGTGACATTTGAAAGCAATGTGTTATCCAAATTAAAGGGAAAACAATTATTTGATTTCAATTACTTAGCAATTGGATACAGCGACCATTTAATATAACAAGCCGCAGCAACAGTACAACTCCACCTGGTGCAAGAATATAAAATGGCTCAAGAGCTTGCGAGCCCGTGATCATTCAAATAGTTTTTGACTTCCGGAGCATCAGTTCCTGATGTTTGTTTTGTAGCGTTTCACCTCTCTTGCACATATGTAAGTACTAGTAAGCCCGGCGGTCATACGAAACGACCGCTATTCTAGATATTATAAATTGTAATTAAAATGATTTGTGCAAAGGTGTCTGCTAATTTAAACTGAATTACCCAGGTCAGGCGGCGAGGACGCTCCTTTGCTTAATGCCCCCCCCCCCCCCTGCCTACACTACTTTAGATTTATGGTTGGATCTTATTATGAGAGCCCACCCCGTTGGCGCGGTTGGCGATGAGTACACCATCTTGGTAATCCTTATTTGATCGTAACCTTGTTTTATCGTTCTGCGAGGTGAACGCCAAATTGGCGGTTATAAAATGGGGTGGGCTCTCCTAGGATTTTACCGGAGCGCAGACGATAAATAAATAAATTAAAAAGAAAGAAAGGATTAAATTAAATTCGCGTATACATTATTTTTTAACGGAGATTGCAAATATAGCAAAGCCTCACTCAATATGCTAGATAAACGCTTCGATTATTATTAGTATATTTGTTACATTTGTTACAATAACAATGGCAACTGCATTGATTTGTTTGTTCACACGGCAACTGTAATGATATGGTTGGAAATGAGGGCAACAATGCAAAAATAAAATAAAACGGGTCAAAAAAAATCATTGAAAAATTAATTTAAAAAAAACTAATTGAGTCACAACTTTCATTTTTGCAGCGATGAGCTTCTCGGATCATAAACATTAACCGTGCCGATTGTGGTCCCGATCGGTAAAACGGCTTGGGATTCCATAGCGGACAGACAGACAGAATGAGCCGCTTATATATAAGACTAGTAAGCCCGGCGGTCATACGAAATGACCGCTGTTCTGGATATTAAAATAAATTGTAATCAAAATGATTTGTGCAAAGGTGGCTTCTAATTCAAACTGAATTACCCAGGTCAGGCGGCGAGGACGCCCCTTTGCTTACTGCCCCACACTACTATATATTTATTTACTATACAATCAAATTGTTTCTGAAAAATATAAAATTACCATCCAAAGAACTTATTGAAAATTTTATTATGCTTTTCAAAACAAAAATTTTAATGAAACTGGACAAAAAGAGCGCTGCCAACCTAATAAGAAAAATAAAAAAAGCGCAGACGATAAATATATAAATTAAAAAGAAAGGAAGGATTAAATTAAAATTCGCGTATACATTAAATTTTAACGGAGATTGCAAATATAGCAAAGCCTCACTCAATATGCTGGAGAAAGGTTTCGATTATTATTAGTATATTTGTTATACAACAACAATGGCAACTGCATTGATTTGTTTGTTCACATGGTAACTGTAAATATACTGTTGGAAACGACGGCAACAATGCAAAAATAAAATAAATCGGGTAAAAAAAATCATTGAAAAATTTAAAAAACTTAATTATAAAAAAACTAATTGAGTCACAACTTTCATGTTTGCAGTAATCTCAGGTCGTAAACATTAATCGTGCCGAATGTGGTCCCGATCGGTAAAACGGCCTGGGATTCTATAGCGGACAGACAGACAAACAGAATAAGCCGCTTATATATAAGAAGAAGATATTTTTCGCTTATATTAAATTTTTATGAAAAGTTAATGTAATGTATCCATTAGTACTCTTGACAATCTACCTTCGACTCCCACATCTGGTGACCCGGATGTGATCAATTAAAATGAAGACCGGATGCGGTCATTATAACGCGAGTCGATTGTAATAATAAACTAACTTTCCTTAACTCAAGTAGAGCAGAAAGGATAAAAAATTATAATTAATTATAGGAATATTAATTTTTCAGCTCCTCTTAGTGATTCCGTTACTACTCAATTTCAAAAGCTGTGAGGGGAGTTAATTTAATTAAAGCGCTGTGTTATCTGTTTTGAAAAGAGATCGATATCGAAAGTAAATGGACTGCAGTGGAAGAGTTCAAAGCAAATATTTAAACTCTAGTATCGCTTGAAGCCTAAAATTACTTTAGTAATGAACTTTGAGAAGATTTAAGCTTCCGAAAGCGATTTCGCTTGCATTATTCAAAAGCTAATAATAGTTACGAGATTAAAGGAACACAGTGCAGTATTTTGACGATTACGTTAGAAATTAAAAATGATGTTTTCATTCAAAATTGGCATTTTAAAATTATATGCATATAGTTGCTGCTGCAGTAAACACTCGTATAACAAAAATACTTTTACGACCAATCGAGGCGGAAAAAAAACAGAAAAATTGCTGAATAGAAAACATCAGCTTAATGCTTCATTAAATAACTGCACAAGAATCAATTCAGAGGAAAAACAAACACAGTTTGAAACAGATCCACTTCTTAGATGAAAATTTATACAGCATTCAAAATTCAATGCCGACTCTAATGCCATTTTTTTTTTCTCTTTGATTTCTTGAAAATTAAACAGAAAGTTGTTCAAATAAAAAAAAATGAAACATAACGAAGCCTCTTTCAAATAATAATTTTTTTTTTGTTTGAACTTTTGTGTGAATAAGAAAATTTCTTGAAGAATTATTCGAGGTAGATAAGCAGACAGACACGTTTCCCTTTCTTTTAATAACCGTACCTTTTATTTTTCAACAATTACTGAACCAATCTTTATCATTGGCTTTTTTCTATTAGCAAAATCTTTTCTCAATTTCAAGCTTTTATTTCTTAATATTATATATTTATTATTTTCCAAATTCTATATTGTATACTTTTTACTGTCTAATATGTATATACAATATTTGCTTGAGGATTCTAGGACAGAAGTTAGTGTTTATACGGAAGACACAAACCCACAAACTAGTGACACTAGTGACGTTATAATCTAGAACTCTCGGTCTAGATAAACATGCTTTTAAATTTATTATCAGTAAAAAAAAAGAACTGAAAATAAATCTATGTGTCAGAATTATCAGAATGAACGTCTCCAATAAAAATGTAGAATTAAAAAAGTTTCACCATGCGAAACTTTTCAAACTCTACATTGTATTGCAGATTTCTGCCACTTTCGTTTGTTTGAGTTAAAAGGGGGGTGGAGGTTTCCGAAAGGAAAATATTTTCTGTTCAATTTATCATTTATTACTCAATCTAGAGAATGCAGGTTTTTAAAATACTACATTTACTACTCTATTGGTCATAAATTCGGTTTTATTTGAGTTTTCGGATTCCAGATAATAATAAGAAATAAATTACTAGAATTACACGTATGCCAGCATTAAAATTTTTGTATCGTTTATAATGAGCATTACAAAAACTAAGTATTGAACTCGTAAACCAGGATTTATTTGATTTCTTCTTTTTGCGTTCATTAATTTGCATTAATTAATTCCATTTTGATAAAGTTACTGTTAAAGTAAATTAATTGTTCATATTAACTAGTTTTGTAATGTCAACAGTATTGCTTTCTCGTTCTTTCTTTTGTAATATTTAAATCGAGTTAGTGAATAAAATGTCTCTTTAGCTTTTGTTCTAAGAAATGCTTCTGTCTTAAATTAGCTCTGCTAAGTGTTCTAGTAGTAGCACAATGAAGTAAGAATAGGATATATCTATATAGTTTAATAGGTGATGTCTCAATACTTTAATAGGTTATGGGCGATAGCATGCTCACTGTGCGTTTTTATAGTTTAATTTAAAGAAGAGATGGTTAGCAAAATCCTTAGCGTATATTACGATGAATTTATCAAGAACTGTAAAGCCGTTATCTGGAAAAGCAGATTTTCCAATGTGGAGACGGAAGATTAGAGACATATTAGATTACCATGAAAGAGCACTGGACGTAATCGATGGTAAATTAAAGAAGCCGGAAGAGTTACCGAGCACAGCAGACGAAACAGCCCGTGAAGAAATATGAAGTGTGTTCGAATTTGTTCCGGAAAGCCAAGAGTTACGCCAAAAGTATGATCGCCAGTACGATAACAGATTCCGTTTATCAGAAGATCATGGACAAAGAATCAGCATATGAAGCTTGGGAAGCATTGAAAATGTTGTTCGAAGCATCGTCAAAAGGCCAACTTTTCAAAATTTGCAGTGAATTTTTCACCTTCAGTTGGATTACAAGCGATGACATTTCAACCCATATTGTAAAGCTAAGCAGTTTGTGGACTGAACTGAACAACGGGCTTATAGCGAAAGGGGAAAAACAAACTGCCAGAATTGTTATTGGTGTGTAAAGTTTTGAATATTTTGCCAAGTAATTTTAAGTCATTCAAATCAAGTTGGATGCTTCTAGCCAAAGATGAAGAAAAACTTTTCAAGAATTGGCGACACAATTAAGTATGTTTGAAAGAAATTTCGCCAAAGGCACTGATGAAAATGAAGTAGCTGTTCAAGAAGTACTTGTGGTGGGAAAATCAAAAAAGAAAATACAGAATTGCAATAATAAGTCAAGAATAAGAAAAGAAGATCGTTACAATTATTGTAAACGTAAAGGCCACTGGATAAAAGACTGTAGAAAGTGGATTTCTGACGGAAGACCATCAAAAAGTAAATCAAGTTCAGCACAGTCAATCAAGAATCAGCAAACGCAGCACTCATGTCTCTTTCTGAAGAGGCGTATGCAACAGAGACTAGTCCAACAACGTTTTGGATAGACAATAGAGCGACTAAGCATGTCACAAACTGTTCCACATACTTTACAGATTTTGAGAAATTCAAAGATCCTTGTGGAATTAGAGCTGCAGGAAATGCAACTTTGGTTGCACTTGGAACAGACACTATTCAAGTTAGAGCAACAATTCATGGAAAAGAAAAACACGTTTCTTTAAAAGACGTTTGGTATGTTCCTAAAATCAATAGAAATTTATTTTCAGTACTCGCTGCTCAAGACAGAAATCAAAACAGCAAATTTGTATCTACTCCTACAGAGTGCTGGTTAAAAGTTAACGGTGAAGTTCTTTTGCATGGACATCAAAAAGTTAATGGTACGTTATTCAAGGCAGACATTCAACCAATACCTCCTAAAAAAGTGATAGAAGTGCATACTGCTGTGGAAGACAGCTCCTTACTACAGTTATATCATGAAAGATATGGTCATCAAGATAAGCGCCACGTTAATAATATACTAGAAAAAGAACTAGGTATCATCGTAAATTCAGACAATGAATTGTGTGAACCATGCGTTTATGGAAAAACACACCGGTTATCATTCGGCACGAGAAAGAAAGCTTCTGAACTAGGAGAACTTATTTCAGCGGACGTCTGTGGACCATTCGATGAGTCTTTTCAGAAGAAACGGTATCTTGTCGTATTTAAGGACAGCTTTACCAAGTTTCTCTATGGTTACCTCGTCAAAGAAAAGTCAGAAGTTAAAAATGTTCTAGGTCACATCGTTGCACATGCCGAAGCAACAGGTCATTCAATAAAGGAATTTCTCAGTGATAACGGTGGTGAATTTGATAATGAAAGCGTTCGTGCAATTCTTGACACAAAAGGAATTAGGTTAACAGCTTCTTACACCCCAGAACATAATGGAGGCTGTGAACGTGAAATGCGCACTATAGTCGAAATGGCCAGAACTTTTAAATATGCAAATTCTGAATCTAATTTCCCTGCATCATTATGGGCTGAATCAGTTAACTCTGCCATATACATATTGAACAGAACAGGGAAATAATCAGTAGAAGGTATAAGTCCTTATAAGATAAAAGAACTTGAAGCAAAGTTCAAGATCACTGTAGGAGAAGTAAATTGTTTTCTAGGTATTGAAATTGAACGTCATAGTGACAGCTCAATAACAATTAGTCAGAAAGGATATGCTAGAAAAATCCTCAAGCGTTTTGGATTTGAAAAATGCAAATATGTAACTTCTCCTATGTTAAAAGATTCAAGATTGGAAAAATCCGATGTTAAGACAGCCGACTTTCCTTGCAGACAAGCAGTTGACGCCCTTATGTATTTGATGGTAGGAACTAGACCTGATCTTGCCTACATTGTAGGATATCTATCAAGATCACTCGAAAACCCATCTGCCGAGGATATATTTATATTGAAGAGAGTATTCCGCTATTTAGCAGGTACAGCTAATTATGGAATCACTTATCATGTAACCGACATGAAAAGAATACTTCAGTGTTATAGTGACTCAGATTTTGGCGGTTGTACCGAAACTGGTCGATCAACCTCCGGATATGTTATGCTATACGCTGTAGGAGCCATTTCTTGCCGCAGTCAAAGGCAATCCATTGTTGCAACTTCAACGACTGAGGCTGAAATTATAGCAGCATCAGAGGCAGCCAAAGAAGTTATTTGGCAATTCCCACACTTCAAGTGGATAACATGGCAGCCGTAAAGTTGTCACACAACCCTGAATATTATCGAAGAACTAAGCACATAGAAATAAAGCATTTCTTTGTACGCGAGAAAGTACTAGAAGACAAACTGAAAGTTGAACAAGTGTCGACTGAGAAACAAGTCTCCGACCATCTTAACGAAGCCCCTGTTGAAGACAAGACTATTGACATTGCGTAGTCAAATGGGTTTAATTTAAAAATGCAAAATCCAGTTAACAAGGGAAAGTGTTAAAGTAAATTAATTGTTCATGTTAACTAGTTTTGTAATGGCAACAGTATTGCTGTCTCGTTCTTTCTATTTTAATACTAGCTGTACCCGGCCACGCGTTGCTGTGGCTCAGTACGGTTCGATGGAAAAGCAAGAAAAAGCACATATATGTTTCATTTGACAATGCTTGTTGTTTCATTGTCTGAAAATATAGATTGTCCGGTTTACCCATTCTAGAACACGTAATTTATAACTGTACACATGAGAAAATCTAAACTGCTCAATTTGATTGATCGGCCTTGAGCTTTATTTTTTTTCACAATGCTTGCGGGCAATTTTTTTTTTTTTTTTTTTTTGTTCCATTGTCGGTGAAGATTTTGATATTGTCTGGCTCAGCACATTGAAAAATTCCAACATAAGCTTTATCCAAACAGAAGAAACACAAACACCAAAAATTCTAAATTAAAAAATTGCCGTTCAAAATAAATAATCTGTGTTTTAAAGTTCCCTTAATCGTCAAGTTCAAAAATAATTAAAAAATACTTCAAAATTTTAACATCAGAATGAAAATAGCTAAATGAAACTGTTAACATTCAAAATAAGTAATCTTTGTTTTAAAGTTTCATTTAATCTTTGAGTGCAAAAATACTAACAAATTCTTCAATACAAACGGAAAAAACAATAAAATAATTTTTGGAAAAAATAGAAACGACTTCAAACTATAAATTGCGCTGAAAAGTAAAAAATAACATTATTCTTTAAACAATTTTGATACGACTTTTAAATATAATTTTTGAAGTCGGTGCAAAATTATGACAGTCTAATTATAATTACACCATGCGTTATTTTACACTGAAACTGTTGCAAACTCTACGCTATTTATATTTGTAATTGGTTCATAGTTACAAAAGGAATCCTGCATCAAAATATATTATAATTTTGCACCGACTTCAAAAATTATATTTAAAAGTCGTATCGAAGTTGTTTGAAGAATAATATTATTTTTTACTTTTCAGCGCAATTTATAGTTTGAAGTCGGTTCTATTTTTTCCAAAAATTATTTTATTTTATTCTTTTTAGTGTAAATACATTTTTATATAAATACTCTATTTTAAAGACATACATATCAAAGGGGAAACATTTCAGGGAATGTCACTAAAAACTAACCGTTTGTAAGATAAATTTCGTTTTAAAACCGATTTTAAAGGGTCACTGGAGCAAGCAAACTGATTGGATTTAGTTTCTTCAGAGAAGCCTTCAGTCTATTTCTTGTTATAATTGCTTTTAATGTAACAATGAGTTTCATTTTTATTAACAACTTTCCCAACAAAGACAAATCGAGCCTGGCCTTTCCAATTAAAATGAAAAAATACATATTTTTCACCCATAACGTTTTTTCTAAAAAAAAAAAAAAACAGATGTAGTCAAACTGATGCGCGATATTTGAGTTAGACGACCCTCTATCGATCAAAGAAAAAATAATCAAAATCGGTTCACTTAGTCAAAAGTTATGGATGAAAAAGCACAAAAATTACCACATTTCAGTTCCTTACTTTGTTTTTCTAATGATTGAATATGGTCAAACCAAGGTATGGGACCTATGGGAAACCAACCTCGATCGATTAAAAAAAATCATGTAAATCGGTTCATCCGGTAAGAAGCTATGAGTGGACAAACAAAAAAAAAAAACGACTTACGTACAATGAGTGTATAACCTCCTTCCTTTGTGAAGTCGGTAAAAAAAATTTTAAATCAAAATGAAAATTGCTGAATTAAACTGTTGCTATTCAAAATAAGTAGTCTTTGTTTTAAAGTTCCCCTTAATCTTCGACTGCAAAAACACTAACAAATACTTCAATACAAACAGAAAAAATTATTAAATCAAAATGAAAATAGCTGTACCCTGCCAATAGTTGCAGTGGCTCATCCTCCTTAATAAAACATTAAAAACCGAAATATTTAAATCAAAGTTGAAATAAATTAAAAGCGATATATTAAAACACATGTTCTGATAAAATTTCAAAGCAATCGAAGTATTTACGGAGATTTGAGGTTAGGAACCAAGGCTGAACTTGATCGTAACCGTAAACTGGGTCACGTTCAGCCTTGTTTGTTTGTTTGTTTGTTTACGACCATTTCAGGTCACATAAATATGAGTTTATTTGCTATTCTCAAGGATATGCCTCAAACTCTCGTCCAGTATGACAGATAGAACAAGACATCACAAAAGATTTTATTATACAAAGAAGGAAATACACCCAGGGCAAAGGTGGGAATCGAACCCACGCCTCTTTCTCTCCGCGCAGGGAGGCACCGGAGCCAGTCGATTTGACCGCTCAGCCACTGAGCCTACACGTTCAGCCTTGTATGAACAAACAAACACTTACATTTTTATTTATATAGCTTATATTACTCGGTGTTGAAGAAACTGCTAATTATTATTTTTGGATCAAGGTAAGCCTTAAGAAATCGAACTAAAAAGCTTATAACTGGCGTTCTTTTTGACTTAGAAACTTCGAACAAATTCCATTTTATGCAGAAAAACCAGCGCTTTCGATCGATATATTATATTAATATGTGCAAGGTTTTTTTCACCCCCATAATGGGAAAATAATGTAGAAATAGTTCCTTAAATTATAATAAAAAAGGAACTACCAGTCGAATTTTTTTTCTAGCGGGTCTATAAACCATCCGCTTGAATCACTCTGTCTACGGGCAAAATTTCAAACCAATCGGTCAAGTACTTTCGGAGATTTGCGGCTTGCACAAACGAACACTTACATTTTTTGCCTTCTTTCCCGTAAAAGTAAAAAAAATAATTATAAAGCATGAAAGAAGGCATAGTGTGTCGTGAAAATATCGTTAAAAATCAAGAAAAGTCAAAAATAAATTAAGTACATAAAGATTGAAAAATAAAAAATTTGAAAGTAAGGTTTTGAGATGGGGAAAAAGTGTGTCTGTCGATCTGTCCGTCGGTCTGTCTGTCGGTCTGTGTGTCGGTCTGTCCCCCCCCTCCCCTAATAACTTTTAAACGAATTGTTCTATTCGAAAAACGATTCTTTTTGCATTCGAAAGATCTCGGTGAGGACATCTAATTTCCATATTTTATTTTTTAATTTGAACAATTTTTTGTTCAATTTTGAACAGTTCAAAAAATTTTAACATTAGCGCCTATGGGCGAAAATGAAGCAAATTATGTAAACTCTGGGTACAAGATCTAAGTTCCAATGAACAAGCTCACTGGAAGAAGTTCTTGGCGTCAAATATTGATTTGAACAATTTTTGTTCATTTTTGAACAGTTCAAAAAAAATTAACGTAGTGCCTACGGGGAAATTTCAATCCTATATAAATCCTGATCTAACGGGCCGATTTGCTTGGAACAAACTTTATCGGAAAGCTCTTATGACGTAGAATATGTACAGATAAAAAGTTCATCCAGAACTAACGAGCCTATTTTCTTATGAAATTTTTTGATCGGGATTTTCAAGAATATTTTTGAATTAATGAAAGATTAAATGAATAAGAAAATAATGAATGAATAAATGAGTGAATAAATACATGAATGACTGAATAAATGAATGATTGAACGAATCTATATTAACCGTTGAAAAAGACATATTTGAAGCAATTAAGAACTAAAGCTAAACGAGAAAGATAGAGAGATAGCTAGATTATAAATTTGAAGCTGGTGTATACGGGAAAGTAGGCTAGTATAGTTCTAGACGGAACTTCTTGTTATTTATATAGATTTGAATCGAGTTAGTTAATAAAATGTCTCTTTAGCTTTTGTTATAAGAAATGCTTCTGTCTTAAATTAGCTCTGCTAAGTGTTCTAGCAGTAGCACAATGAAGTAAGAATAGGATGTATCTATATAGTTTAATAGATAATGTCTCAATACTTTAATAGTTACACGTATTTCAGGAATACTTCTTTTAAAAATTAACATTGTTAAAAAAGGGTATTGAACTCATTAACTCTGATTTATTTAATTTTTTAACCTTGAGATAACAAAAAAAGCAACAAAAAAAACGATAGAAAGAAAGGAAGGAATGAGATAGAGAAACCACGTGTAATTCTGAATTAAAAAGCCATTTTATTTATTGTTTATGAAGACGATTACAAAAACTGAGTATCGAATTCATAAACTCAGAATTATCTGATGTTTTACATCTATATAAATAAACCAAAAGTTCGTGTATGTGTGTGTGTCGATCGCCTCCAGCCGAGATGGAACGGTCTACAAGTACGAAATTTTGGTTACAGGTACCTTGAGTCAGGTCCTCGTGCACCTCGAAGCGTTTTTCCTAAAATTCGAATTTGTTCTTTCTTTATTCCAATTTTAAGCAAAACTTGATTTTGAGATTATCACATCGAAGAAACGTCCCACGTTTTAGATTTTTGCAGCATATGGATGCCCGTAAAAAACTGCACAAGATGATCTCTTTCTGACGTTCGTAGAACAAATAGAACACGCGCAATAGTCATTTGAAGTAGTTTTCGAACTTTAAAGCAAGGCTTACCTCTGAATTTATCTGCTCAATTTGCGTGTTTTCGCCAAAATTAATAGTACTTTTGTCGCCAACTAGATGATTTCTGTTAACGTGAGATTGAAAAAATGCTGTTTTATCCTTATTCATACCATTTTATGAGTGAAACAAATTCTAAAAATACATTTCATTTTTTTCGTAGAATTTGTGGATTACTACCAGCAGACGATTTTTAATTACTTTATCTTCAGGATGATTTTCTTTCTTTTAGGCGATTTATTTCTTGGATAAAAACTAGGTTGGCATGCTTTCTGTATCGGGATTTATTTTTGATGAAATTTAAAATTTCGCCAAGTGTTGATTCTTTTTCTTCGCCCACCATCCAGTAAATTGTTCTCAGTATACTATTTTGTTATTTCCAAACCGCGCCAATAATCCTTATTAGTAATATTGTTCTCATTTAATTCAATACGTGATTCACACTATAGGATCATGGCGCACTTGCGTTAAGCTTCCATTACTGCAGTGCAATCAATTTGGCGATCTTCTGCTTCATTTTTTTACGTAGCGGTTTTTATTGATTTCATATTTTACTCAAGTTATTTATTTTATAACATTTATTTAATTTTTTTACTGTCTATTTGGCGTCATTTGGACAGAATTTAGTTATTTCTTTCTATCAACCTTACTTTAACACGTCAGCATTGGTTCAGTACAAAATATTTTCTAATTTAGATACACATTTGCCTTTGAAAATAATGCTTTTCTTTCTTCCGTTTTTATCCAAATTTTATAAAACTGCTATATTTAATTGAAATTTCAGGAAATGTTTTGACGATTTTGCAAGTGGGATTTTTAGGAACTGTTGTCCTTATTTTGATGGGGAATTTAAAAGGGTCGGTTGGTAGTTTTAGGAACAGCAGCTCTTAAAGGTCTGTAGTTTAATGGGTACTTTTAGGCACTAAACGTCTTTATTCTAATGGGGATGTTTGGAGACTAATGTCCTTATTCTATTAGCGATGTTTAGGAATAGTTGTCTTCATTCAAATGAGAGGCTTTAAGGAGTGTTTTCTTTATTGTAGCAGAAATATTCAGGGATCGTTGTCTTTCATCTGATGGACCTTTTTTTAAAGATAATACTGCTCTTAATCTGATGGAAATTTTTAGATGTGATGCTGTCTATATTGCAACCGCGATTTTCACGGACTCTTGATACCATTTTTGCGCAATCATCCAGCTGCATATATGCATTTTAGTTACTGTTGCCCTTACTCTAATAGCAATTGTTATGAACTGGCATTTTAATGTGGATTTTTATGAACTATGTTTTTTGTTCTCAAAGGAACTTTTCTATGATGTTCTTTTCAATGCAATAGGGGTTTTTAATGACTTTTACTATTTAAATAGGTTTCTTAAGGACTGTTGCAAATCTGCTACTTAGATTTTTTGCGAAAATTTTACCTTATATATTTTTAACAGCATTTTGGACATGCGTCACTTGGCCTGCGAATGATGCAATATTACCCGCGCAACGCCGGGCATTTCAGCTAGTTTGAAATAAAAGCCAAAATAAATAAATAAATAAATAATAATCTATATAAATAACCTGTTAATTTATTCGCTCAAATTGCGTATTTTCGCCCAAATAAAGAGCACTTTTGTCCCCAAAAGGAAAATTTCTGCTAAAGTAAAACTGATGAAACTTCTTTTCGGATTAAATCGCAAATAATATACTTTTCTCACCAAGAAGAGATAACTTTTTTTCGTATAGTTAATTGTTTTTAATTTATTATTTTACGTTGTACAACTGACGAAAATTATTTTTAGATTAAGTCGTATACAATCAATAGCTTCGATATTGGTGATTTTTGATGAGATTTAAACTTTCGCCAAAAGGTGATAACTCCCCCCCCCCCTTCCCCGTGCAGTTAACAATTGTTCGCAATATATTATTTTACACTACGTAACGTTTTCAAACCGCCCCAAAAATCCTTATTAGTAACTAGTAAGCCCGGCGGTCATACGAAACAACCGCTGTTCTAGATATTATAAATTGTAGTTAAAATGATTTGTGCAAAGGTGTCTGCTCATTCAAACTGAATTACCCAGGTCAGGCGGCGAGGACGCTCCTTTGGTAACTGCCCCCCACTGCTATAGATTTATGGTTGGATCTTATTAGGAGAGCCCACCCCGTTGGCGCGGTTGGCGATAAGTAAGTATACCATCTTGGTTATCCTGATTTGATCGTAACCCTGTTTTATCGTTGTGCGAAGTGGACGCGAACTTGGCGGTTTTGAAACGGGGTGGGTTCTCGTAGGATTTTACCAAAGCGCAGACAATAAATAAATAAATTAAAAAGAAAGAAAGGATAAAATTTAATTCGCGTATACATTAATTTTTAACGAAGATTGGAAGTACAGCGAAGCCTCACTCAATATGCTAAAAAAACGTTTCGATTAATATTTGTATATTTGTTACATGTGTTACAATAACAATGGCAGCTGCATTGATTTATTTGTTCACGCGGTAGCTGTAATTATATGTTTGAAAATGAGGGCAACAATGCAAAAATAAAATAAAATGGGTCAAAAAAATCATTGAAAAAGTAAAAAAAATTATTCTAGCAAAGATATTCAGGGACCGTTGTTCTTTATCTCAATTTTAAAGAGAATACAGCTTATTCTGAGGGAAAGTTTTAGATGTAGTATTGCCAATACTGTAATTGGGATTTTTACGTCCTCTTGATATCATTTTGGAACAACTGTCCTGCATATGTTACTTTTAGTTATTGTTGCCCTTACTCTAATGTCAATTCTTATGAAATGTTGTTGGCATTTTAATGCGAATTTTTATGAACAGATATTTAGTGTGAAATTAATTTTTTGAGGTTGCTGTTTTTAATGTAATCGTGATTTTTGACGAGTTTTGCTGTAAAAATGGGATTTTTCAGCACTGTTGCTCATCTTGGATTTTTTAAGAACATTTTTCATTATATATTTACCACAGAATTTTGTACATGTGTCACTTGTCCTGGAAGGATGAAATCGTATTCCGCGCAACGCCGTGCACGTCAGCTAGTAATAAACAAATAAAATGAAAAACATGCATTTTAGAATTTTTTTTTTTTTTTTTTTTTTGCTCATGAAAAACGTTACAAAAACAGAGATCGGACAGCCTGTTGCCTATAGTCTACAATCTACACTATACTACACCAGACAGAGAATTAAAGTTCGTAGCATTTTCGGAAAATACAAAGCACTAATGAAAATTAAATTCATAATGCTCTTAAAAATGCAAGTAGAGCTAAAGATAGAAAGAAAGAAAGAGAGAGAGAGAGAAAGAATCTAAAGCCATGTATGCAAAAATAAAATGTGCTAAGACCAAACATTTGGGAACTTATTATCTACGTTACAATCATTAAATCCAATTCAGCCACATCACCGAAGCTAAGCTTATTTTGAGTTTTCGTTGTTTTTTTATCTGGAACATTTTGTTCTTAAACAAGCTTAGAAAGAGTTGTCTTAATATTTTCTAATTATTTTGTCTGATGTTTAATGTACATTAAAAGAATGCGTGGATTAACTGAAATATTCTATAGAACTCAGTGGATGAATGTATAATTACAGTGATAACAAACAGCTTATGTGGGACTTTATTGTGAAGTATGAATTAGCGGGATTAGCTTTTCATCAAGAATCCGCGTTAATGTTTTTTCCTGACAATGGGAACATGACATTAATTATTTTAAGGATTTCATCAAAGAATTAATTAGTAGTACCAACAGTTTTTGTTAGATATCAAATTAAAAGCCAATAAAAAATAGTACAATAAAAGCACTGTTCAGTTGCTAAAATTTTAGCTGGTAAAGGTAAAAATAAAAGTGTTTTAAATTTTTATTCCACGTTTGACGTTTTTATTGCTAACTAAATTTTTGTCTTAAAAATTGCTTTGGTTTTCTTTAATGGATAAGTCTGATCATTTGGTTCTAATAAAAAATTACATTATATATTTCTTACTGCAGAGTGGGTTTCGCCCATAATTATTATTACATTAATAGAAATGAACTAAATGCTTTTGAGAGTCTTTGAAGGTTATAGAAATAGCCATTGGAATATAAGCTCATGGTTTTAAAGGTATTTTTTTTAGAAATAAAAAAAAATCGTATTAAATAAAGAAATCGTTTCTCGCAAGTTCAGTCTATCAGTTTTCAGTTTATTGGCATTCGTCAATAAAAATAAAGTTCTGAGAAAATTTTGCACATCATCTCCAAATGCGCTATAAAATTAATGTTTTCATAAAAAATATACAATGAAGCGTTAGAATGAAGTGTTAAAATGTTAAGTACAATTTTTTTCTTATTAACGGCATGCATTTATTTTTTTTAGTTTTAAGTTTAGCGTTTTCCATCTTTTTGAATTTTTTTTTTATGCACTTAATGAAATGAGCTCTATCATTATGTGCAGCATGAAATAATACAAACAACACGTCTAAAGAGTTACGTTGACAGATGTGGATAGCTTACTAAAATTGCAACTCTATTTTTAGTGGGATTTTTTAAAAAAAATTTGCGATGTTCTTTCCAATAGCAGACGCAACGTTGTTTTTAGCAACATAATTTATCTTTGCTATGAATCACCAGAGTTTTCTTAGTTGAAAGTTTAATCCATTGATGGTCATTAATGTGATAATCACTCTCTAAAGAGATACTCAATGTAAACTACATAAACGCCTAACACATGAGTACACTTGAGAAATAAAAACGTTTGAATTTGTGCTGGACAAATAACAGGCTAAATCACTGCTTTTCCAAGCCTATCAAGGTCGATGCTGAATTAGAGTTTTTGAGATGTAGCTCATGTTATTTTAAGTTTTAAATGCTGTTTTCGAAACATAATGTACACATGTGATACATTTTTTTTCAATAAGAAGTCGGCTCACGGCAAGCTTCACTTAACCATCACAGGCGTATATTTTAACTTTTCTGAACTACAAAGAATGAAAGGTTTCTTGTTTCTTCGTGTATAAGTAGAATTCTAGGCAGCATCATGACAAAAGAACAATTGCCGCCAAGCCAAAAAAATGTATACGAAAATTACATGCGTGGGCGACAAATTTGTCGCCTAAAATATTTCATTAATCAATCAGTGTTTAAACTATTTTAAAATTAAAGCATTTGTTCTATTTTTTCATAAGAACTTTGATATATGTATATAGATCAAATATTTATGAAAATAGTACTTTTTTTAAAAACTTTATTTCTACCATTAAAAAATTTTGACTAATGAACAAAAACCTAGAGGCCTTTTTGTACCTCTAAATTTTCATTGTTAATGTGGATTCTATTACAGTAGTTTGAAAATTTTCTTTTTTTAATCTTTTCCCTACCATTTTTAAGTTTTGCCTACTCAATCATAACCTAGACTTCTTTTTGCGCCGTTAAATTCATACCTGGTAACTATCTTTTATATTATACGTTTGATAAAATTTCCCCTTTTGAACTTTAGCCTGCGATTTAAAATTCTTGATTACGAAATCATAATCTAGGCTTATTTTTGGACCAATAAATTTTCATTTCTGGTGTGTATCCCATGTATAAGTTTTTGAAAAATTTCCGCTTCATTATCACTAAAATTTACTTTTCTTATGATTGGTATTGCTTTTATTGTGGGTTTAAATTTTTTTTTACTTTACAGAAGCAGTTTACTTTTCAATTGCAACGTCTAAAAACAACTACTTTAAAGGGCTTTGCCATATTGCTTTCAAGAAAAGAGTCATCATAGAAATGATATCTTGAGAACCAAAATAGTCTCCGAGCTACCTCCAGGTTTTTGAGCACTTCCAATAAGAACATTTTCCACATGCTCACTCCATCAATAACTATGACCGTATGACAGAGATTACTTCATATCAAACTGACATCGGGCCATAAAGTTTTAGCGTGCACAGGAACACATATAGGTTGCAAACAAATAGTCTTCCTACATCATGATGGAAATAGTCAAATTTTAAACCCCGGTCATAAAATTGCGGAAACCATGAGCAATAATGGAGACGTTCTTTCCTGTTATGCTTAGAGTTATAAAGAAATGAATCTTCCTTTTTTTTTCATTATTTTTAATACTTTTTTATTTTCGTAAGAAAAGATTGCAAAAAATGAAAGTACTATTACTTTCATTTTCTCCGTACCTTCTCTCACGAATCATTTGAAAAGTTAAAGATATTTCTTGAATGAAAGAATTAAATTTTTAATGCTACTAAAACATTTTTTTATCAAAGAAGAGTGATGAAGTTTGCAAAGAAATTCTTTTCTCGTGTTAGAGATAGTGCTGCTACTAGTCAATTTTTTTCGTGACGTCAATGCATAATTTTTTTTATCTTTATAAATGAAATTCAAGTTTTAAAATATAACACATTAATTTCGTTAATTCCATATGGGACAGACGTGTTGTCCCGTCAACTCCATAAATTTCAATAATAAAATACTTGAAGCTCTTACTTGACGCATTCAGGTATTCTTACGTCAGGAACCTGATATCTATGTTGGTAATTAAGAACAAATTGATCTTTATTTACAAATAAAACATTTAATTTTGTTCTATTTACAGCATTTGGAATTATTTATAGAGCGGCTATCTCTTTTGCTACATAATCTTAGCCGCTTCGTTCACACACTGAAAAAGTAAAAAACTTTATAACAGTAATAATTTCTTTGCAGACAATAAAAATAACAATTGTGAGTAGGACTCCTGCCTTCTAGTGGTCAGAATGGTTCACATGTCAAAGCACAACTTTTATGCTTCATTTCAGGTATTTAAAATCTAAATAACTTAACAATTTCGCGTGCTTACGCATCGTCATGCCTAATTTTAGGAATACAATGCCGTGACAGACTGTCCAATTTTTTTTATGACTGCCACGGCATGTTTTTACGTATATAATAATTAAAAATATTTTTCTCTTGGACTGAAATCCTTCCACTATTCTTAAATAGGCATGAAGATGCCTATTAAAATTTTGTATAGACATGAAGCATATTAAAATTTATTAAATTATTTTAATATTTAGCGCTTGAAGTGAAACAGTTATCGTGAGACTCATAAAAAAGTATATAAAAAAGATTCATGGGATTCGAGCCCTGATGTGGAAGTAAATACATTGGTTGTATGGAATATTTCAGAAGAAAATACCCGACGACAGAACCATCTAACAAAACTTCAAGTAGAAGACTTTATACCATCTGAAATCTGTAATATTCTATCCTAAAAGTCTGTTTTGGAATCTTCATTGAAAACTGTTCCCTATTATTACGGTTGCACCCGAATTTCAAACACTATCATGGAAACTACACTGTTTGAAATTTCATCATGAAATTACGGTTAAATAACCGGCAGCAGTCTGTCCATCTAATCCACCGTTAAATTTACGGTTCGGAACATTTTTCTATCTTTACGGGACCTAAATTATTTCCAATCAGCTTGGTTAAAAAGCCGTAAATGCAAAATTTTACGGTTTTATAACCATTTGGATAAAAAATGGTTTAAAAACAAAATTTTTACCGTTTTTGAACCATTTTAAGGCGTAGAAGTCGTAACGAAGCTTGCGGGAATCGAACCCGGGTGTATGGCATACCAACCTTGCGCTCTAGACATTCGGCCAACAACAAGACTCAAAGCGGCCGTTTATTTATCAATGAATCTTTTCCAACAGGCAAACTGCCCTAAAATTGAGATTTCAGTTTTTGATTGGATCCAAAGTCATTTTTGGTCTAAATTTACTGTATATTGACGAAAATCATTTTATTTGCTGCAAAAATTAAAATGCAAACAAGCTTCAGCAGCTCCAATGATGGGTTCGCTCATTCGCAAGCAGTTCGAGAATCCGATGTCTCCAATTTTTGATTTACGTGTGTATGTGTTTCTATTTAGTAACCACTGCTTAAGCCACTTTATTTTCTTCTTTTTTTAGATACACATGCAGATTTGAAATGATAAATCTTTATTAATATTTTAACAACAACGTACGACCGGTAAGGTTTCGCAACCAAGATGGACGGCCGATTCTTATTGAGAGCTTGAAAATTACGGTTAGTTAAAGCGTTCTTTAGGAGAAACAGAGAATAAACGAAATTTTCACAATCAGCGGTTTGAGTACCATCTTTTTAATGGTTATTCAACTGTTGTAATTAAAGATGGTAAAATAACAATAAAATAAATGGCTATTTTACTATTTTCTTACGGAAATTTTTAACAGTGTAGTAACGTGTAGTTAGATCATGTTGTTCCTGGTTGATATTATTCATTTAGCTTCGAGGTTTTCACTCTCTGAGTTAGTAAATTGTAAGCATGATAAACCATTACCATTATTAAAATCATCAAAACTGAATTTGTTTACTCATTCTAAATATAATGGCAAAGTGAAAATACTCTATAAAAACGATCGAAATCTCTATGCATTTTTCAAGTTATTTCAAATTATTTCTAAAAAGAATGCGGTAAAACAAGATATGTCCGTCACTTTAGAATTTGAAGCGAAATTCTATTACGGTAGAGACCTTTTTTTAACGGATATCCCGTCAAGCCGCGAGACACGATGTCAGTCAAAGAAGAAGATATCAGTATAGAATAGAGAATTTTGAAAAGTAATTTAAGCGAGGTAAACAAAATTGAATCAAGTGTTCTTCTTTCACAGGCTAAGGGAATCAAAATTCTGTTTGAGTGTACGAGAAGATAGTGATGTTGACAACTTACCGTTTACGCGTACAAGTGAGAAAATCATTGTTTCTTCATTAACAGTTTTTGTTACTTCGCTTTTTAAAAAATAGTTTGTGCTGAAAATCATCATTGAAATGCAGGAATTTTACTTAAACTATTATTATGTATGAAAAAGGCGTAAATTGCTAAAATATGTTTGTAAAAATGATATCATATATATTATATATATATATATATATATATGGAGGGTTCAGAACATAAGTGAACCAAGTCCACTTTTTGTCATTTTCGAGTTAGCAGCACAATAACATGCACTAACTATGTAAAATTTCAGTGAAGTAATGAACCAAGGCTCTCTTTCAACTTTTAAAATTTTATTTGCAATTAAGAAATTTGTAAGAGGTAATTTTGTTATAAAGCTTTAACTTTAAACCTCTGTGGCACAAAGAAGCTTTTTATGGACTTGGTTCACTTGTATTCTGAGCCCTCAATATATAACTTTCCCCATAAAAGTTTTTTTGACAATGATAAGAAGTAGATTGAAAAATATCAATGGGAGGGGGGAAGGCAATTTACCTAACATTTTTGTAAGAGAAAATTGAGTTCCATGCTCGTGAACTGTAAAAAAATTCCTGAAAACTTACGGTAAACAATACTGCCTTCCATGTTACCAGTACTTTTTGGGGTAAAAATTGTTTTTACTTGCAATACACAAAAAGTTACCTAAAGGTAATTTTAAAAGAAATTTTTGCTATAAAATTTATGGAAAACTTTTATTCTATCTTAAGCGAAAGTAATTTTTGTGGTAAAGCGCACTGGCAACATGGATACCAATACTTTTTACCATAAGTTTTCAGGATTTTTTTTTACAAAGTACTTGAAATGCGACTAATGAGTGCTTCTAAACTATTGAACTACATACATGAAATTCGTTCTTACTTCAATCGATAGAATTAAATCACGGAAGTTGTGGACACGGAGGAACAAGTCAATCAGTTTCAAGAGGATTTAAATCAAATTTCTAGGTGGGCAATTAAGTGGGGTATATCTTTTAATATTGGGAAATGTTAAGTGCTTCATTTTGGTCATGGGAATAAACATGCAACCTATTATTTACAAGGTTCCTTCATTAGGGAAGTAGAAGAAGTTGTTGATTTAGGAGTATTGATTAGTCACGACTTCAAGTCCAGTCAGCAGTGTAGCATATAAGTAACAAAGCTAACAGGATGCTTAGGTTTATCAATAGGGCTATTTCGAACAGATCTAAGGAAGTTGTATTGACATTATACAGAAGTTTGGTAAAACCTCATTTGGAGTATGCTGTTCAGTTTTGGTCTTCGTACCTAAAAAGGGTATTACCTTATTAGAAAGAGTTCAAAGGAGGGCTACAAGATTAGTAAGTGGTCTCTCAGGTGTAGATTATGAGGTTAGGCTTAAAAGGCTCAATATGTATAGTCTTGAGCAAAGGAGAGTTAGAGGGGACATGATTCAGTTTTTTAAATTCATTAAAACGGGAAATGTTGATGGACTACAGCTATGTGCTGAAAGTAGAACCAGAGGTTATTGTTTTAAGCTTTAAAAATCTCAGGCTAATCTTGAAATTAGGAAAAATTACTACTTCAAAGGTTGTAGGCAGTTTTAATGGTTTACCGGAAGCGACCTTTAATTGCAGTGGGGTAAAAACTTTTAAGAAAGCTCCTGATGTTTATTGGGGACTGCTAAATTGACTAGGATCAGCCTAGCTGGGCCCTGAGCCTGTTGCTGGTCGTCACTTTTGTATTTGTATTTGTATTTATATAACTAAGCCTTAAAAAGAGGTGAGAAGTCTATTTATCATATTTGGCATTGTAACGTCGACTTTATTTTGATCATCCTCACTTAAAGCAAACGTATTGTAAATCATTGTCGCCGCCGGGTCCATTGCGCGCATAAATGCAGCCGTTTACTTTTGTTTCGTACTAAGTTGAATGGCAGTTGAATAAAACTTAAATGTTTGCTTAAGCATACTATTCTTATTTTTGATTCCATTGTTTCAGAGAAGCCTTCCCTCAAACTCTTATTATAATTGCTTTTAATATTACTGCTTAATGGCAACAAACTCTTTTTAGGGATGAGGTTTATATTTATTGCCTCTCAACCAAGACATGTTCATATCTATGACAATATAACATTACAATTATAAATGAGGCTTGCGTGACATAAGAAAAGGGGAAATAATTAACTAATAATAAACTGTTTCCAAAAATTTTTATTGATATCGCTAAAACTCGTCAATAGCTACTAAACAAATAAACAAACAAACAAAAAGTATGAAATTTGGTTAAAAAACAGAAGAGAAAATGGTTCGGTAACTGTTTTTGTCTTTGGATCATTCTATGTCAAGTGATCCAAAATCTAAAAAAAAAATTTACCTCACACTTTTCGTTTTTTTTTTTTTTTTTTTTTTTTTTTTTTTTTTTTTTTTTCAAATTTGGCTTATTTATTGTACCCCTAAAGGTAATTAAAAATACAAATTTGTAGAGTTTTAGCTTGTTTAGTTTTTTAGCATCAGGCTTTGATTTTGTAAAGAACTCACTTTTTACATCTTTGCTTCAACACAAAATAGGCCATAACTCATCAACAAATAGATAAAAAGTTTTAGTAAAAGACGTTTTAATGTATATTGAATGCTGTTTCATATGATATGCATCACGACAAATTTTATAAAAAATTTAATTTTAAGGAACGACCTTAAAATTTAAATTTTTAATTTCTCGAAACACGTATAATAAAAATTTTTCAAAAACTTCTAATATTTCTGTCTATTTAATCTTTGTCTATACAAAATTTCAACTTGGGGACTCAATGGGATCATATTGTTTCAATTTTTTGAATGTAATTTGATTTGCCAAAAAATAAACATTTTTGTGATTCAAGCTATTTTAAGCTGATGGTTCCTTAAAGGCGATGATTTAGTTAGCCTTCTAAACACATCTATGCATGAGTGAACAAGCATGGACATGTCTGTGCATGAAATGAACAAGCTCAAAATTTATTTAGGGGGAGGAGAACAAATGCATACACATTTTTGTCTTATCATAGCTATTTTAAAGTACTGTTTACAAATTAATTCAATAATTATTTTTAAATGAATAAATTGACTTATTTTATGCATTAATAATATCTTAAAATAGACAGAATATTTTTAAATAGATAAAGTAGACAGAAATATTTGAGAATTTTTTGAAAAATTTTCATTATACGTGATTTGAGAAATTTAAAATTTAAATTTTAAGGTAATATTTTTAAATTAAAAATTTTCATAAAATTTGTTATGATGCATATGATAGGAAACAGCAATCAATATACTTTAAAATGCTTTTTACTAGAACTTTTATCTCTATTTGTTGATGAGTTATGGCGTGTTTTGTGTTGAAGCATACGTGTAAAAATGTGAGTTTTTTACAAAATCAAAACTGGATGACTAAAAATCTAAACAAGATAAAAATCTAGAAATTTAAATTTTTAATTACCTCGAAGGGTACAGTTGATGAGCCAAATTGGAAAGAAATCAAAAAGGCTGAGGTAACATTCCTTGGATCACTTGATATGGAATGATTTCTTTGACTATTTATATATAGATGGTTATTTTAAAACAATTTCTTCATCACCATTTCTTTCTCTTTAATTGGCTCTTCGGAATTTTTTAGTTATTTCTGTGAGTAGTGTTCCGCGAGTTTATTCTAATTAATTAATTGATTAGTATTATTGTATCCTTTTTTATATACCTTTTTTATTCGAAAATCCTTCGAATTCGAATAAATATCCTTTTTTATTCAAATAACCCTTCCAAACTTAATTCAAATTTATTACAACCGAAACATGAAGATACATTTTTATAATAGATATCGAAAAAGAAAATTTAACGCATCTAGGTAAATTACCATTGAAATATGTAAATGCAACAACATCATTTGTAGAAATGGAAATACAATTTAGCATTGGAAGAAATATAAGCATGCAGAAAATAGGTTACGAGCACATAATGCCGAAATGCTTCTGCTTTTGCTTTACAATTTAAACGAACTGAGATTTCGTTATTCATACAACTGCGATGTCCGTGTTACTGTGTGGAGTATTTTGGAAAACTTATTTCGTTCACTGAGTGTTTTTTTACACGATACTTTTATTTTACATAACATCTTATGTTGCAAAAACTTGTATTTTTAATTAAATTCATTCAGTAGCGTTTCTTGTTCTTAGCATACTAAATATAATTTCAATTAAAAACATTTTTTCCCGCCGATTAATCGGTAAAAATCGACCGATTATAAATGTTAGGTAAAGTGTTCGATTACCGATTACTGCCGATTAGTTGGTGAATATCTAATATTAAACCATCTTTCTTTTGTTCTTTTGTCGTTTTTTGTTACTTATGTATTTTTATTTTCCTTTTTTAAGCGCATTATATTATTTAAAAAAAACATAAATATTATTTTTTATAAAATTGCAGAAGATATTTCTGATACATTTCGAGCAATTTAATCACATTAAAGTTAATTTACGTTGGTGTTTAGAACATTGCTTTCCGCCTAAAATCACAGAGGAATTCTATTCACAAGACCATTTCTACAGAAAAATAAACAATTTATGCTTGGAAACGATTGTGATATATATATATATATATCTTGCGGCACAAAAATTCACTCAGCTTCTTCATGCAACCTAAAATGTAGTGTGACAAGTGGAAAAGACACATGTATCAGTTTCAGTAACTTAAAAAATGTATTCCCGAGAAGAATTGAAAATATTCCAACAGGATGTTATAGTTTTTTCTATGACATTTGGTTTTTTTTTCCCTCTGGCTATAGTTTTCAAAGAAACAGCCACGAATATTTCTCACAGTTTTATGTAGTGCATTGTAGCTGTTTAAGAAATCTCTGGAAGGTTTTCAATTTTGGGCGGGCTACAATGAAAAAGGGTTGAATTTTAATTTATTTCTTACAAATCTTATTTATTATGTTAAAATTTTAAGTGATTATTATTTTCTTCTAAAATTTAATTTATGTTTGAGTATTTTAAAAAGTTATAACATTTTTCTATGATTTTGATACAATACTGTTCTTTTCGAACCGAATATAATATGTAAACAAGAAGTTCCGTCTAGAACTATACGAGCCTACTTTCCCGTATACACCAAATTCAAATTTATAATCTAGCTATCTCTTTCTCTCTCTTTCTTATTTATCTTTAGTTCTAATTATTGAAAATATACCTTTTTCAACGGATAATACATATTCATTCACTCACTCATTCATTCTTTCATTTATTCAGCCATGCATTTATTCATTCATTCGTTACCTCATTCAAGTGTTTATTCATTCATTTACGCATTCATGTATTTATTCACTCATTTATTTATATTTTCATTTATTCAATAATTTATTCATTCATTCTTTTCCTCATTCATTTATTCATTGATTTATTCTTTCACTCTTTCATTTATTCATTCATTCATTATTTCACTCATTGAGTCACTGAGAAATATCCTTGAAAATCCCGATCAAAAAATTTCATAGCAAAATAGGCTCGTAAGTTCTGGATACACTTTCTATTTCTACATGTTTTACGTTATAAGAGCTTTCCGATAAAGTTTGTTCCAAGCAAATCGGTCCGTTAGATCAGGATTTATATAGGGTTGAAATTTCCCCGTAAGCTCTGTGTTAATTTTTTGAACTGTTCAAAAATGAACAAAAACTGTTCAAATCAATATTTCACGCCGAGAACTCCTTTCAATAAGCTTTCAATAGGAACTTGGCTCTTGTGCCCAGAGTTTACAGAATTTGCTTCAATTTTGTCCATAGGCGCTAATGTTAAAATTTTTTGAACTGTTCAAAATTGAACAAAAAATTGTTCAAATCAAAAAGTGAAATATAGAAATGAGATGTCCTCGCCGAGATCTTTCGAATGCAAAAAGAATTTTTCCAATCGGACAATTCGTTCAAAAGTTATTAGGGGGGGAACAGACCGACAGACAGACAGACAGACCGACAGACAGACAGACCGACAGACCGACAGACAGACAGACCAACAGACAGACAGACCGACAGACCGACAGACACACTTTTTCCCCATCTCAATACCCTACTTTCAAATTTTTTATTTTTCAATCTTTATTTAATTACTTCACTTATTTTTGACTTTTCTTGATTTTTAACGATATTTTCACGATACATTAAGCCTTCTTTCATGCTTTATTATTATTTTTTTTTTACTTTTACTTGAAAGTAGGCTAAAAAGCGTGATATTGATTTATCCCTGCTGCCCTGATTTTAGGAAATGGTTTAATTAATCAATAGAACACAAGTAAATGATTTAAAAGTATATGTAAGTTTCGTTAATTGAGATACGATCTTAACAGTGAAGCCCTAGTTTTACTTTTAGCAAACCTTTTTGAAGATTAGTTGGTTTGCTATTTTCTTTGCAATCCTTAACGCTTATTTTTCGTCATTATACACATCTGCACTGCATTACAAGTACTACTAAAAATGCCAAAAAAAAAAAAAAAACTCAGAGAAATTAAAGGAATAAATTAAAGCTTTAAAAAGTTTGTTTTGTAAAGTAACCTTAAATGGGGAAATTATTATTACGAAAATATAGGATTCGCTTCCAGTACTGAGCGAAGAATAGAAATTTCAACAGCCTCCCAGAGACATAGAAGATAGAACACTAGTCTGTATTCTAGTCCTAGTTCGGATATGGATGTTCTTGCTCGGTTTAGCCTTTCTTCCGATCGTGTCCGAACAGTTCGGATTCCACTTTATATTGTAGGTCTTTCAGCGATACATAAGAACTTCCTGCCCTGCCTGATTAATGAAATACGTGGTGATTACTGGTGTGGGTTATAACTGTGGTAACATAATTAAATCTGTATTCTGAATTTTGGTATATAAATCAGCAACGGAAGAACTTAAGGGAAACTTTAATGTTATACTTAAGACTTTAAACTGATGTACGCGTATCTGGGTTGATGGTGTTGTTTAAAGGATTTATTTACTACTAGCTGATCCTCCGTAGAACAGCGGCGGGATGTAAGTTCAACAATCAAACCGGAGCATGATCACTCGATATAAACAAACTAAGGTGTTGCCACACCAAAGAATCGGAAATTAACCGTTTTAAAATAGCTTAAAACGCTTTAAAATTCGAAAGACTTAAGAAAAGATCGCTAGATATAAAGTTGAGAATGACCGCTCGATATAAACAAACTAAAGTGTTGCCACTCCAAAGAATCGGAAATTAAAAATTGAGTTATGAATGGAAATACTTTTTGAAAAATAAAAATAAATTTGTAAAAGTGCGTAAGTGACGATAACGAATACAAATGTTATTTTACTTTCCTATGCTAATGATTAAACAAATTTTTAAACATCGTTTTAGCATAGTTTGCTTTTTGCATGATATCAGAATCGTATCGTACCGCAAAATTTAACCGTAGCTGGTCCACGTTAAATGAAATATACATATAGATATTGTTCGTCTTATACAAACCTGAAAATTAGAAAAAAATAAATTTAAAGTATAGATGCGCGTTATACAACGGACAATGTGATACTGAACGGCAAATTCTTACAAGCAAGTTATTGTTCGTTATTTTAAAATAGGTGGAATAAAAATGTTTGATGTTAAGTAGTAGATCTTTATTCTAACAAACTTCGCTACAGTGGTGACCCGGACGTGAGTTTAACACGCAACCTTCTGGTCCTAATCGTACGAAGAATATGACGGAAAATTTGTACTTACCGTGAGCAGAAATACAAATGAAGTGTTGCGGTAAAATACGAGAATATTGACAAATCCCTTAATTCTCAGAATTACGTTTAAAAAGTTTCAACTTCTGCATTTTCATTATTTTTGCTCGTCCCAAGGTTCATGAGCGAGTAGATCGCCTGCATATGTCTTGCCTAAATGATATCGCACATGCATTCTCTCTATAATAAGCTACCTGTATGCACTAAAAACTCAATTTGGCAAAAAATGGACTTTGATTGTCTTCCCCCGTGACCCTCCAAATATATATGAGTAAGAAATAAACACAATAAATGTACTTAAAGATGAAAATCTTAAATTTAAACCCAGAATTTATTTTAAGAGCAAAGAACTATCTATTTACCGTGACCATGGATAAAAAGAAAATGCTACTGAAAATTTCGTTGGCTTCTACTGAAAATCATTTTACAAGTTAGAATTTCTTTCTATATGTAACGGTGTAAAAAGAGATGTGTTGAGTTAAGAAAGGAAAAGTTGATTCGATTTGTAGAGGAAAATGTCTTACTTGTCCTACTGTTTTTGTCAAAAAGCTTGCAGCTTATTTGTTTAGAATGTTTTTGGAGGAAAAAACGTTTATTAATCTTCTGTTATTTTTTTCTACCCAGTATTATTTTTGCATATCTTTTAAGCTTATCAGATCAGGTACAGGTGTATAAAAACAAGAAAATTATATTTTGGAGTGAATTAAAGTGCTTTGACGACTATGAACTACGATTTTGAATGTGGGGCACACAAAATAAGGCTATTTAAATACTTATTAAAACTGTGGCATGCGTGAAAGTCAAATGTTGAATACCGTTGAAATTCAACTTGAGAATAAGTGGATTCAACACTTTGATTCACTGAGGAGTTAGTCCTACAAAAATGTAAATGAAATATTGTTAATCTTCTGAACGTGGGCTAGTACCATAGACAAAAGATAAAGCTAAACTGAACGTTAGGGTTACATTTAGGCTGTCAACTTTGGAGTGCCTGATTGCAATCACGTGACTATTTGGGGGGATGGACAGACTTCTTTTCAGCCAATTATTGGCTTTACAACTGCGATGGCGATAAAGAAGCCAAATGTAGAACCCAGCTCTTTTTTTTTTACTACGAGATTCCCTGTTATGTTTACAAGCGGTTTCGAACTTGCGTACAATAAAACGCTCCCTCTATCTTTATTATTAGTGTAAGAGTTTGAACCAAAAGGGATTTGTTCTCAGAAGAATAGTTCAAACTTCGACCCCTGTCAATTCTTAACATTTGGAACTGACAATTGTTCAGAAATTCATACCCGTACAAGCTCTCGAGAGATTCCTGACTCTAGGAGCTAAAATAAGGTTCAAAGTCCTGAGTTCTGGCTCCAAAATTTAAAAAAAAATGTTTTGTCCTCAGAAGAATAGCTCAAACTTCTACCCCTGTCAATTCTTGACCCTTGGAACTGACAATTGTTCAGGAACTCCTACTGCACAAGTTCTAGAGAAATCCCTGACTCTAGGGGCTAACAATAAGGTTTAGAGTCCTGAATTCTGGCTCCAAAAAATTCTTTTTGGAGTAGTGACCACACCATGATCAAAATATTATTTCATGTACTAGAATAGGAGTCGTGATATTCAGGAGTAGCAGAAATAGAGATAATAAGTTTCTTTACAGAAACTTAAATAGTTGAATCAGCTCAGATCATTACAAGGAAAAAACCTCCATAATCCAAGTGATTTTAAAATAAACATTAAAAAGAAATAACATCTGCTAAGAATTCCCCAGGAGATACTAAAAATAAAAATACATTTCTTTCAAAGACTCTTTACAAATAATAGCAAAAATCCAAAAGAACAAGCAAATATCCGGATTGCTTTTCTTCCTCATCTTCCCAAAAGGGAAAAATAATAAGTAGTTGGATATTCGATCTCCACGATTCAGTTTGAAAATTCTTTTCGCAGTCAGTTTCTATTGCGCATAAATTGAATCCGGGTTTCTCAAATGGCGAGGAAATAAGAAATTATTGTTTGCTCGCTGAAAAGACGCTGCTCTTATGTGGAGGTAAAGGAGAGGAAACAAAAGAAAATGCACTTTTATATTTCTTCATTTATCTCCCCAAATGAAAAATAATATGAATCTTTCCTGTGAAGCAGATATAACTGTTAAATGGAGCTACATGTATTTTTATGTCTCTTTCGCTTAAGGACTCCTCATGATAAGAGCATTCTTCTCCTCTTTCTTTCGTGCCCAGTGTAACTTGAAGAACTATTAAGAGGTTTAAAAATGTTTCATTTTCATTCTATTTTTCTATCTGAAGCTAGTTTTTGAATACATTAGATACTGTTACAGGTTCTGTGTCTTAGTTTACTTTAAAATCTCAATGACTAATGGATCACGTGACAGACCATTCCAGAAATTTCCAACAAAGACTAGAATCATCGGTACCCCGAAAATCGTAACAATATATATATATATATGCAACTTAATAGATAAAAAGTTGAAACTAATAAAGTTGTGGAATCAATACACACGGTGCTCTACTATCACCCTGTTTAGATTTACATCGAGCTCATAAAAATAGAAAGTCTTTGAAACTTGGAATGTGGGCTATTGGAAAACGAAATCTGTAAATAGAAAATACTATCAAATTTTTACCCCCTCCTCTTTTGGGGAACAAAGAGCATGAAGAATAAAAATCAATTTTTTTTTTTTTTTTTTATCACTCAATTTGTTCAAGGTACATTCTATTTGTGTTCCCCCATGTTCATAGCGTATTCAACAGCTGCGCGAAGGGTTTCTCTATCAAATACAGCAACTTGGCGATGAGAATTGCAATAATTAGAGCAGCGAAAAATTCACACCTGGTGGTAAAATTTTGAACTGTTATTTTCTTATTGCGGATTTCTTTCCCCCAAAATCCATATTGTTACGAAATTAGGGGCATTGATGTTGTTTCTCTCCAAGCTTGGCGAACTTTCGGATCATATTATAGACTAGCTGAGATGCCCGGCTTTGCGCGGGATAATATTGCATCATTCGCAGGCCAAGTGACGCATGTCCAAAATGCTGTTAAAAATATATAAGGTAAAATTTTCGCAAAAATATCCAAGTAGAAGATTTGCAACAGTCACTAAGAATCCTATTTAAATAGTAAAAGTCATTAAAAATCACTATTGCATTGAAAAGAACATCATAGAAATGTTCGTTTGAGAACAAAAAACACAGTTCATAAAAATCCACATTAAAATGCCAGTTCGTAAAAATTGCTATTAGAGTAAGGGCAACAGTAACAAAAATGCATATATGCAGCGGGATGATTGCAAAAATGATATCAAGAGTCCGTGAAAATCGCGGTTGCAATATAGACAGCATCACATCTAAAAATTTCCATCAGAATAAGAGCAGTATTATCTTTAAAAAAAAGTCCATCAGATGAAAGACAACGAACCCTGAATATTTCTGCTACAATAAAGAAAACATTCCTTAAAGCCTCCCATTTGAATAAAGACAACTATTCCAAAACATCGCTAACAGAATAAGGACATTAGTCTCCAAACATCCCCATGAGAATAAAGACGTTTAGTGCCTAAAAGTACCCATTAAACTACAGATCTTTAAGAGCTGCTGTTCCTAAAACTACCAACCGACCCCTTTAAATTCCCCATCAAAATAAGGACAACAGTTCCTAAAAATCCCACTTGCAAAATCGTCAGAACATTTCCTGAAAATTCAATTAAATATAGCAGTTTTATAAAATTTGGATAAAAACGGAAGAAAGAAAAGCATTATTTTCAAAGGCAAATGTACATTTAAATTAGAAAATATTTTGTACTGAACCAATGCTGACGTGTTAAAGTAAGGTTGATAGAAAGAAAAAACTAAATTCTGTCCAAATGACGCCAAATAGACAGTAAAAAAATTAAATAAATGTTACAAAATAAATAACTTGAGTAAAATATGAAATCAATAAAAACCGCTACGTCAAAAATTAAAATGAAGCAGAAGATCGCACTGCAGTAATGGAAGCTTAACGCAAATGCGCCATGATCCTATAGTGTAAATCACGTATTGAATTCAATGAGAACAATATTACTAATAAGGATTGTTGGCACGGTTTGGAAATAACAAAATAGTATACTGAGAACAATTTACTGGATGGTGGGTGAAAAAAAAGAATCAACACTTGGCAAAATTTTAAATTTCATCGAAAATAAATCCCGATACAGAAAACATTCCAACCTAGTTTTTATCCCAGAAATAAATATAAATCGCCAAAAAGAAAGAAAATCATCCTGAAGATAAAGTAATTAAAAATCGTCTGCTGGTAATAATCCACAGAATCTGCAAAAAAATGAAATGTATTTTTAGAATTTGTTTCGCTCATAAAATGGCATGAATAAGGATAAAACAGCATTTTTTCAATCTCACGTTAACAGAAATCATCTAGTTGGCGACAAAAGTACTATTAATTTTGGCGAAAACACGCAAATTGAGCAGATAAATTCAGAGGTAAGCCTTGCTTTAAAGTTCGAAAACTACTTCAAATGACTATTGCGCGTGTTCTATTTGTTCTACGAACGTCAGAAAGAGATCATCTTGTGCAATTTTTTACGGGCATCCATATGCTGCAAAAATCGAAAAGATGTGACGTCTCTTCGATGAGATATTAATAAAATTAACAGTTTTGCTTAAAATGGAATAAAAGAATAACAAATTCGAATTTTCGGAAAAACTCTTCGAGGTGCACGAGGACCTGACCCAAGGTACCTGTAACCAAAATTTCGTACTTCTAGACCGTTCCATCTCGGCAGTAGGCGATCGACAGACAGACACACACACACATACACACACACACACACAAACTTTCGGTTTTATTTATATAGATAGATAATTCTAGTTTTTGCTAGAATTTTCTTTAATCTTCATATCTCATGGATCTTATATAAGGAGCTCTGGCGAGAAGTGAAAAGTCCAGTTTAGTTTTAAACTTTTGGCGAGTGCCTGTCAGTCTGAATCATTGTGCTGTGAGCTTCGTGCTTGAATCTATTCGTATTTGGGAAGCAAATACGAGATTACCGTTGGTTTTACGGTGATGTGTCAGTTTTGTGAGATATAATCTGTACATAGTGTAAATAACTTGCAAATGAATTGCTCTGTTTGTTCTAGGAGTTAGTCATTGGTTTAAACTACGTCCCGCACTGGACCAGTCAGTAGAAGCTTGGTTCCCGCAGAACACCGTAAGTGAAGCAACATCAACCGAGGTCAATGCTTGGGAGGGTGACAACCTCTCGCGGCAGGTTGCTGTGGACCGTGTACGCTAAAGAGAGCTGGTGCACATTAATTCCGTCGTGGCTCAAATGTCCTCCAAGTGAAACGATGCCTCTAGGGGTGCCTCCCCATTGGTGGCCGGGGAAAAGTAGCCCCAATGTAGTTATGCGTGTCGTAAGAGGCGACTAAAATAGCACATCCGTTCCGGGTGACGTAAGGCTTACTTTGTAGTAGGACTGTGGCCTCGGGATGGTAAAGCAGGTCGGCAACTCTCTGCCAGCCCAGCCCTTATGGCCGGTGCTGGTTGTCAAGTGTCAGAGAGTTTGTGGAAAGTTCGAGGAGGACAGCGCTGAGTGCCGCACCCCTCGTATTGGGGTGGTCTGCGAAACTGAAAGGTATATGCAGTCTGGCCGTAGTTGCATTGGGTACCTCTAGGGGTGCCGACTCCAGCTGACGGTCTCTTATCTGGGAGCTGGTGCAAAAAATTAAGAGACCACATAAATGAGGTTTAGTCAGTCTTCAGCCCTCGTGGTTCCTCGCTCAAGTGAAGCTACATATCGCCCTTAGCCATAGATCATATGATCTTCTGGACCTGGTGTAGGCCTTCCTACGCCAGGGGGACAAGAAACAACATGACGACGAACCAGTAACAGTATAGAATACAGAACCAGCTCTATATACGTAGGTCTAAGCAGGTTAACTTTGATTGTAACCATACCGTACTTATATTAGTAGATATATGCAGTCAAACGCTCATAACGACACCACTTTTAACGATGCATTTTTATTACAACATTAAACCACCTCACTTTTAACGTCATAGCTTAAGAAGTGACTTCGGGTTTACGTTATTTTTCCACGTTTTTCTTTGTTATTTTATAGCATTTGAGATAAGATTCTTCTTTTTTATGTAACTGAGAATTTATGATATGGTTGTCATTTCTTGTGCCAGTAGGTACTCTGTTACCTTACTCCAAGAACATTTTCTTAAATTATAGAAATTTTTAAAGCAATTCAATTAGTTCTTGTAGCACGAAACAAGCAAGTTAATTTCTTAAAACAGGTCGTGCATTTAATAAATTCTGATGAGACCAATTTTTTGTAAGGTCACATAATATATATAGAGTGTTGGAAATTATTTCTTTCCATTGATGTGTCACTGATATTTGGAACACAAAGTAATTACTTTAAGCTTAAGCCTTTTTAAAAAGGAAATAAACTGAAAAGTTGTCATAAAATTCACGCAATTTCTCTTTACACTGAATTTTACTCCACGGTAAGTTTTTCAAGCATCCGAGTTCCTGCGAACTTTAGGAAGCAAACACGTCATTAAAATTTATGCCCCATTTTATGATAGAAACAGCACAGGAAGTAGTATCACAAATCAATTTTATGTCATAAATTCTAGTCCCTAGTTTTTACAAAGTTATAATAAAGTCTTTACTTCGCTCCTTTGATCTATAAGAAGCTTAGAAGTTGCTTTTAAAATTAGCTTATAAGAGCGAAGTATAATCAGGGCGTGTATATAAACATTGCAAGCAAATATGAGAAGGCTTAAGATACTGCAAATAAGTACTTTGTATAGATCTTTGGGCAGTGCTTTTACTATGACTACAGTCAACATTTCAGATATAATTTTTAAACATATTAATAATTAGAGATTTAAAGTTCTCGGTAATAATTTTCTGGAGAACGTTAAATAACATTTTTATGAAGAAGAATATTCGATAATATTCGACTAAAATTTGACTACAATAATATCAGCACAGTAGAAATTTTATATGCAAATAAGTAACTTCAAATTCTTAATAAATTTACAAAAGAAACTAGCTTAAGCATAATAGAAATATAATTTCACGTTAAATTAAAGCACAAATGAGCCTTAAAACGCAGACATATGTTTCGGGATATTTCTATTACTGTTTACTTGCACGAAGTTAAATTATTATTAGCTTAAGCATATTAGAAAAAGCAATTACATAAGCGCATTTCAAAAAAGTGTTTCAAGAACACAAACAATAAGTTCTAGCATTTAAAAACTCTCTCAAATATGATATAAGTCGTTCTTAGAAGCAATTTCGGGAATTTTTACATATAGTTCAGGTGTAGTTCAGTTTATAAGAAGAATAATCTTAAAACAAATCATGGTTTAATCATAATTCATTATTCACTACAGATTGAATAGTAGAATTTTAGAAAGAGCATTTTTTAGCTACATTTTAAAACTTTTAAGTTATTTTTTCTGAAATATACATGAAAAATCGTTTTAATATTGTGGTGAGGGGTGATAGATAATTAGGTTAAGTTTTTGTGATCTCAAGTGGAAGGCCGAAAATGATCGTAAGCAAACTTAGTGTTGCGTTAAATGTTTTAGAATAACCCTAGTTCAGATCCATTTCCAGCACCTAAGCTCCTGTGCAATAAAGTTAGGATCGTAACAGATCTTTGGTGGGATAACACGTGGTCGATCATGTGTATAATAGAAACAAGAAAAGAGTACCTGGAATTAGGCTTCATACATGGGATTTATTTCAAAAGCCTAAAAAAGGGGAATCGGACGTTAGGGGTCAGGTGAGGCTGCTATTCTATGTACCTGGTGCCCTTTTTGTTTGCATTCCTGGCGTCCATGCTCCGGATCGTGGCGTGTTCACAAAAACGGCAGACTCTCCTGGGTCACGACATTACTGTCACATCAGCTCCATTCGTGAAGCATCAAACTGACTGGATCGCAGGCAGGGGTTGTTTTTTTTAGATGAATCAGGCGAACATCGCTACTTGAAGAAATATATAGACGTTTTCGTTCATTGCGGATTCAGGGCGTACCGATCGTCCGGTACTGACAAAAACCTTGCAACCGTTCGTGGGGGGACAGCCGCTCACTGAAGATTTCCTCAAACGCTTTTCCCACGTTTTCCGCCGAAGTCCGCGCCAGCCACTCAGCGGCTGCGCCTGAATTGCCATATCGTACAATTGGAAAGTTCGAGTTACTGTTGCTCTTCTTCACTGTGAGTCACGTGACCTACTGCAGGAGTGCAAGGGAGCATGGAACATTGAGCAGTGCAAAAACTATGTCGGGCTTCACGACAAATATTAATCTTCAAACAAATCAAGGTTTAATCATAATTCATTATTCACTACAGATTGAACAGTAGAATTTTAGAAAGAGCATTTTTTAGCTACATTTTAAGTTATCTTAAACATTTATGTATATTTCCCCAAAATAACTTAAACTTTTAAGTTATATTTGCTGAAATATACATAAAAAATCATTTTAATATGATTTTCATTCTTAAGCATGTGTTCAACTCATTTATTGTAAAGAATTTTCTTAAATGACCAAAATATTTCACTGCGCAGAGAAAGTTCTTTTGAATAAAATTGTCATTATTATAATGACTATTTTATTATAGATAATAGGAGTAAAAATATCCGAAATTAAATGTCATTTATGTATTTTGATAATGAGAATTGATTATTACTTCATAACATTAATGACAGTAATAAAAATTTATATTTACTTTTAATGCAAAAAAATTCTCTTCATTATTCTCCAGATCTCAACTTCATGAGAATATTACCTATTCACATCTCTTGGGATAATTAATTTCAAAATTCCAACGGTTTATCACGCATTCTCTATTACAATTCTGTCATTACTGGACACTAGCTTTCGTTTTCGATATATACTTTTAAAAAGAGAAACATCAAAGAAATAAATAAATAACTTTTTTTAAAGAGAAAACTGACATCGAGTAAGTATTTAATTTGAAGAATGTTTGTCTTTTTCCCTCAGTCTTTTTTATTTTCTTATTTAATCCATTTGCCACTTTTAAACCTAATCCGAAACTTTTTCCATGCATCTACAGATACTTAATAGAAATCTTTGCCGTACTATTTTCTCAAATTTAAACCCAAGTGTATATTGAACTAAATAAGTTAACAGTTGAAATTTAAATTAATACAAAGAAATTAATAAATAGATCAATAAAGAGAACCGTAATTAAAGCATAAAAGAAACCCACTAAATTGTTTGATGATCAAATTGATAAGGAACTGGTTATTTTCTTTCAAAAAGATGAAAATAGTCAAATGATTACAATCTTTTCAGCGTTTTAAAAAAATTCTACAGTACAAATACGCTTTCTGTTGGTCATATAAGTGGTTTTCAAAAACGGCTCTTTTTCCATTTATAATTTTAACTTTTCCGGATCATGTGATTTGTTATAGAATATGCCTTTGTTTCCGTAGACTGATGAGACATTCTTGATGGTAAAATATTGGCTTGCAATAAATACGAGTAATCTATAGTTTAAATGCTTTACAACATGTGTTTAGTTTGTTTGGATTATTTATTCTAGAACAGGTGTTCTAATGGAAGCTATATGGCCCTTTTGGGAGCTGTAGGGAATGAAAGGCAACCGATCAATATCCAACTCATCATATACTTTGAAGTTTTAACGTCTGCTTAGCTGTCGTGTGTAGCATTAAATTGAGTATTAACCTCAGAAATTCTTGAAACTCCGGGTTGTCTCATGAGGTGGAGTGAGTTCGGTTGCTTTTCATCCATTCCCTCCTTTTTTTTCATCAAGTTTAAATTTCCACCCCCACTACAACATCTATATTCTTTCATAAATATATTGTCCCAATGAGTTGATGAAGAGTTGCAACAATTACAGCTTGAGCAGTTGAGATATCGACAGAGCTAGATGAAAAAGTATTTTTTTTTTTTTAATTTTTTTAAATTAAAAATTTAAAAAAAAACTGGCAGTTACTGTTCCATGTGCTATTTGTAAGCTTCAGAGTTCATTGTCTGATTATTTGATTTTATTCGTAGTATACAAGTATATAAACTCTTTTATGCTGTAATAAAAATTTTCACGTTAAGAAAGCACAAATTAGCATAAAATGCAGACATATGTTTCGGGATTGCTTGGAATCCCTTTTTCAATGCAAAAGTGGAGCTTCAAAAACATCCAAATGAAGCTCTTTTATGCCAAAACTTTATGACTATAAATTTTATTATGGAAAATTATATAGTTTAATTTGTTTTTCAAAGGAAACTATTTTTCTAAGTAAAGCCATATTGTATAAACAGAAAAGAACCGCTAATAAGACCAAAAACGTATACTTGAATATTGCGAAATTTCAATTTAAAAGTTTAAAATTAATCACATTCAAGGAAGCAGGAATGGAAATTTCTTCTACCGCGAATTTTTCTTTCTACTATCTTCATTTCTTCTTTTGTTCGGAAAATTCCATCAGTATAGATAACAAATTAATTACCGTTTTGAAAGCCCAGACTTTCCGTTGAACAAAGATTAGTTTCAAGCCTTAAAATTCTTACCTTAGTTCATTATCTTTAATCTTATAAGCTGTAGTATATGCTATTCGTCTTAGTAAAAATATCCTCGCTGTAGACATCTATAAATAAATAATATTCTGTTGTTTCTATAGAATTTATGAAATATAAAATAGGCAAAGTTAAGACACGGATAAAAGGATTGATTTTCTTGGCTTCGTTTACTGATCCCCAGTAAAATATGTATTTGTCTTTTCTTTCTTTTTAGCCTACTTTCCCGTAAAAGTAAAAAAAAATAATAATAAAGCATGAAAGAAGGCTTAATGTATCGTGAAAATATCGTTAAAAATCAAGGAAAGTCAAAAATAAGTGAAGTAATTAAATAAAGATTGAAAAATAAAAAATTTGAAAGTAGGGTATTGAGATGGGGAAAAAGTGTGTCTGTCGGTCTGTCGGTCTGTCGGTCTGTCTGTCTGTCGGTCTGTCTGTCGGTCTGTCTGTCGGTCTGTCTGTCGGTCTGTCTGTCTGTCGGTCTGTCGGTCTGTCCCCCCCTAATAACTTTTGAACGAATTGTCCGATTGGAAAAATTCTTTTTGCATTCGAAAGATCTCGGCGAGGACATCTCATTTCTATATTTTACTTTTTGATTTGAACAATTTTTTGTTCAATTTTGAACAGTTCAAAAAATTTTAACATTAGCGCCTATGGGCGAAAATGAAGCAAATTATGTAAACTCTTGGTACAAGATCAAAGTTCCAATGAACAAGCTCACTGGAAGAAGTTATTGGCGTGAAATATTGATTTGAACAATTTTTGTTCATTTTTGAACAGTTCAAAAAAAAAATTAACATAGTGCCTACGGGGAAATTTCAATCCTATATAAATCCTGATCTAACGGGCCGATTTGCTTGGAACAAACTTTATTAGAAAGCTCTTATGACGTAGAACATGTACACATAAAAAGTTCATCCAGAACTAACAAGCCTATTTTCTTATGAAATTTTGCTCATTTTTGAACAGTTCAAAAAATTTTAACATTAGCGCCTATGGGCGAAAATGAAGCAAATTATGTAAACTCTGGGTGAAAGATCAAAGTTCCAATGAACAAGCTCACTGGAAGAAGTTCCTGGCGTGAAATATTGATTTGAACAATTTTTGTTCATTTTTGAACAGTTCAAAAAAAAAATTAACATAGTGCCTTCAGGGAAATTTCAATCCTATATAAATCCTGATCTAACGGGCCGATTTGCTTGGAACAAACTTTATTAGAAAGCTCTTATGACGTAGAACATGTACACATAAAAAGTTCATCCAGAACTAACGAGCCTATTTTCTTATGAAATTTTGTTCATTTTTGAACAGTTCAAAAAATTTTAACATTAGCGCCTATGGGCGAAAATGAAGCAAATTATGTAAACTCTGGGTACAAGATCAAAGTTCCAATGAACAAGCTCACTGGAAGAAGTTCTTGGCGTGAAATATTGATTTGAACAATTTTTGTTCATTTTTGAACAGTTCAAAAAAAATTAACATAGTGCCTACGGGGAAATTTCAATCCTATATAAATCCTGATCTAACGGGCCGATTTGCTTGGAACAAACTTTATTAGAAAGCTCTTATGACGTAGAACATGTACACATAAAAAGTTCATCCAGAACTAACGAGCCTATTTTCTTATGAAATATTTTGATCGGGATTTTCAAGAATATTTTTGAATTAATGAAAGATTAAATGAATAAACAAAATAATGAATGAATAAATGAGTGAATAAATACATGAATGACTGAATAAATGAATGATTGAACGAATCTGTATTAACCGTTGAAAAAGGCATATTTGAAGCAATTAAGAACTAAAGCTAAACGAGAAAGAGAGAGAGATAGCTAGATTATAAATTTGAAGCTGGTGTATACGGGAAAGTAGGCTCGTATAGTTCTAGACGGAACTTCTTGTTTTTTTTTGCTTCAGATTAACCTTCTATCGTCAGAATTATTTTAGGATAAAATTAATGTTAGAACCAACAACGAATGTCACTTTTTTTTTCTTTCTAAGTTTTTTGCTGTAGTGATTTTTTACCCTCTTCCTCAGATAAAAAAGTTCTACATTTCTTTCTATTAGGTCAAAAAAAGAAAAAAAAAGAAGTTGTGTTTGACTGACACATTCTTTTTCTTATTTTTACCTACAGAAATGCTAAAATCACACACACATGTCACTGGGGAGCCTGCAGCTTAAAATGGGATCCGATCAACTGTAAAAAAAAACTGTATTGCTACTAGAAAATCTCTAATAAACTGGGATTCTATGACTTTATCTAGTAACCGATACAGCTTATTCTTAAGTAACGTTACTGCACTAAACTTGGTAAAGGATACTAAGATCGCTTTAGGAAACATAAGTGAGAAATTACTTGTAGCAGTGCAGTTGCTTTCTTTGTATGCTTACTAGGAAATTGCCAGGTTCATCCTTTGCTCTGTAGTAGTGGCGCCATCAGTAAAGGTAGAGTTAATATTTCAGGTACACAAAGTGGAAAATGAGTTTAATTGTGGAGAACTATCGATAGTGCTATCGAATACCATCGATAGTTCTGACTATCGTGACCATCGATGGTTTTTTTAAACAATCTATAATATCCGATAGTTTTTGTATTAGCAAAACTGAAAGTTTTTCTTATTTATATTCGACTTCTGTTTTGGAATTTGTGTTAAGTACGTTTATTTACTGTCGATTTAATATTTTTAAGTGTTAAAAGTTTCTTTTTTCTATATTTTTCTTCTAATCATTAGAATAATCGTCTTCTTTTACTGAATGACAAACCGAACCCTTTCGATATCTTAAATGTTTCCTCAAATTATCGCATTTAAATCAACTAATGTACTACAAAAATAGTTTTTTTCCTATATTGTTAGAAAGAAACTTTAATTGTTTTTTGCCATTTTTGAGCCAATTGAGCCATTTTTCTAATGTTACATTTTCATTTAAAAATAAAAAACTATTACTTGCCCAGAAAAAATTAAAAATTGTGCAAAAATTTAAGGGTTTTTTTTTGCAGTAATTATTTGGTGTTTTTCTACTCAATAATGAATTTTTTTACATATCTATTCAGTTAATTATTATTATTATTATTTAGTTTTCATTTTCGATTTATTTGACACCTTTATTGCAGTTTTCTAACGTTTTTATTTTATTTATTTAATTATTTATTCTTTCCCCAGGAATTTCATGATATTTTTCTGTGCGATCAGTTTTTTTTTTTTTAATTTTTAGATATATATTCAGCGTTTTCGTTTAGATTAGTGGTAAGTGCACTTTTACCTTTAAAAGCAGTTTTAGTTTAAGGTTAAACAATATAAGCACTAGAACAACAGAATCGCCCCCGATGCCAGTATCCACGGTCCGACTGGCAACAAAGCCTCCTCAGTTTTACCTAAAAGGTACCAGGATCGGGTTCTAACGGTCCACCGGTCCACCGGTACCACGGTCCGACTGGCAACAAAGCCTCCTCAGTTTTACCTAAAAGGTACCAGGATCGGCTTCTACTATCTTTTGAAGACGCTGCGCGAGAACGAGCCCTAACCAGCGGCATTTGTTAAACAATTAATGGTACAATTCTTTTACAATAAGTCACACGTAGGTACAATAGGTGACGTAAATGACAAGTTGAGTGGTAAATACCATAAACAATCTTATGCAAATGAGAAACAGGAGAAATAAAACATACGTACATAACAAAGATTCACATAATAGAAAACTGAGAGCATGAAAGCAAGTCATAATACAAATGTGACAGAATAAGTTAAAACAATATAAAAACAATATTCGATTCATAAAAATGACACAGTAGGTAACCTACAAAAACATCATAGATAGTTTGCAATATCAACAAAAGAACTCATGAGATAGGTAATTCACAATAATGTCATTATTAGGCACATCAAAAAAAAAAAAAGGTATCAATCGAAAAAGACATACAGAAAAGTTATTCGCAGACACTAGTAGTGATAGTAGGTGAAAGTTGTTTTGTAGGTATTATTAACAGACACTTGCAGTTGAACATTTGAGAAATACAATAAGACATAAAAGCACAAAGACACGGAGACACTGATGAAAATAAATTAATGCAGTTAGACATAAAAGTAAAACAGCTTAGCTGAAAAGACTGAAACATTACGTCAAAGTAGGAAAGAAAGTATTATAATTAAGGAAAATGAATTGAATAAGCTTGGACAAATTTGAAAAAGCAGTCTTATCATGTACAGTATAACGTATCCACTGTGGGTGGAGGGCAGGAGAAAGGTAAAGATGAAACGGACTTGTTAAATTGCAGTTGAAGAGGTAGTGTTCTATCTCCATAGTCTCCACAAATGCAGTTATTAGTCGGGAGGATGGAGCGACGGTGGAAGTAGTCCAGGATAAGATCGTGAATAGTTAGGAACTGATTGGTGTGCGAATGGAGAAGTCTATTGAAGGAGACGGAAGAGAAAATGTGATATGTCCAGAGGCCATTGGAGGAAGAATCCCAGTAGTGCTGCCAAGAGATGTGCTTCTTGAAGAGTGTCATAAGGAGCATTAGGAAAAGATTATTTCTTGCATCGCAGCATTTTTAGGGTCCAGGACAGGGTGACAGTAGAACGAATCTCTAGTAGTAATTTTTGAATGGCGAAAACCATTCAATTTGTAGGATGGTAAGATTAGAGAGCCATTAGATTAGAAAGACTGTCGCTGATAATATGGTAGATTGAAGAAGAAGTGCTATTGGTAATAAATAGGTGCAAGATTATAATTGAGAATTTCCTGATAAAGTCCATTCTAGTCTATTGAGTTGAACGCACCAGTTATATCGAAAAAAAGCAAAGAAGTATAATGTCCTGCAGAGCGCATTTCCGAAATTTTTATCTTGATGTTTTGCAAGGCGTCTATTGTAGATCTTCCCCGAATGAAGCCATATTGATGAACGGAGAACTCTGGATGGTTAAAAATAGTGGGTGTAATTCTTCTGAGTATGAGCTTTTCCAAGATTTTTCCAATGAATTTTGTTTACAAAAACAATTTGCCATTTTAAAAATATACTTTTCTTTTTTGGAATGGAAGTAGACAATTACTATTATAATGCATTTTCTTGAGACGAATACAAATAAATGGTATTTAATAGAAAAGTATGTATAGAACATTAAATATTACTAATACTTTGTTTTCAAGAATAACACAAAAGAAAAAAAAGGAGAAAGCCTAAATAATGAAATTGCCGCAAAGTCCTAGAACTGACTTCTCTGCTTAATCAGAAATTCTTCAGGGCAAACAAGAGAGAGAGATTTAAAACTATATTTATGTACTTAGCGCCAAGCTTGAAAAAAGGGAAGGGAGTCCGTGGCATGACCTGGTAATCGACCCGTAATAAGTGGGGATGGGGGATAAGATATGCTATGCAACGATTATCAATCTTGGCTTTAGATACACTGTTGCGTTTTACCTTGTGCTCCCCGTGGGCCACTTCAAAACGTTTCAGATAATCATTTCTCTTGCTTTTAAAATTGTTGATTTTTGTTTTGGGAAAAACTGGATGATAAAACAATATTCTGATTCTTAAAATGGAAATATGGTAAGAAAGTAGAATTTTAAAAATTAATTACCGAAATTGGTACTAAAGTATACCATCTTCCTCGTTATTAGCAAAATAATAAGCTTTTTATGAAAAATAGCGGCCATTTTCTTCCGGCCGTCCATGTGAGTCGATAGAAACTAAGACGATAAAAACTGAGACGTTGTCGTTGATCTGGTCCAGCGGTACTCGCCAGCAAAAAGAAAAAAAAATGTCGGAACGGAACCGCAACAGCATTCCCGTTCGTGTGTGTCGCTCCATTCAGCTTAATGTACTGCTGCGCCGGAATTGTAGTGCCTGACCGCAACCGGATCTGCCGTGCGCATCGAGCTTAACAAGTCGTGTTTTAACAAGACTGCTTAAATTTAGAATCTCGGAATGGGCTGTCGCTCCCAACTTTTATCAAGGTAGATGCTTTTCCTTTTTAAATGAAGAAAAATGCATTTATTTAATTAATTTGCGCCGAAAGGTATTAAAATTGAAAAATTTGAGCAAATAGTGAAAGTTTTGTGCTTTATTATCTTGAAGTGGTCCGTGAAAAAAGTCTAGAATATTTTGTAGAACAACAAATTTTGAGTACTCTGTCAGTACAAGTACAATATTGCAAACATTGGAATACACATGAATATAATATTTAATATTTTCACACCTTTGCAGATTTAGAACAATTATTACCAAAAACATCCATGCTCACTAATTATAATAAAGAAAGTAGCTTACCTGAAAGTACACACCAGCTCAAGTTTCAACATTTTTCCTTCAACCCGAGTATATGATGTGCTACTCAAATACACAGGTGGATGCAAGACGGAAAACATGTTTTCAAGGATGCAATAGTAGCGTTGTCTTCGGTTACTGTTATAAAGTAAGAACTTTTTAATCCCATAATAAGCTGTTCTACATTTAGAATGCTAGTTAGGATAGTTGATGAGTTACTAATGCATTTCATTTTCCATAGCTGTAGTGATATTATTCTTTCTTTAAATAGCTATGAATTAAAATTATTTTCGGAAGAAAAATTCCAGAAAAAATTTATTACCTGAGAGCTGTAGTATCTTAGGTTCAGTTTTCGAGTTTACACTTAATCGACATACAGAGTACGACAAAGCCACTACAATCTCAGAAACGCATGCTCAAATCTCACGAAACTTTCGTCGTGAGGCTTCGTGAAAAACGCTGCGAGTAAACTTCCGTCAAATTGGCGAAATTTGTGTTGTAACGTTTTAAAGTCACGTGATCACGCGAGAAAACTATCGTTGTAAATGACGAAATTTTCTTGACCACTGAAAAGTCGTCAAAAGTGAGAGTTCTATTTCTGAGAGTGTAGCTGCATGTGGGTTCCGAACTTTTGAAGCTCCTATCGGCCATACTTATTCTAAGGTTCGCACAGAAAAGTATAGTTTTATAGTACTAAAAACTTCTATGTTTTAAATTTACCTCAAAAACTCGAAAAATGGACTTAAGATACTATAGCCCTCAGGCACAGAATTAATTTTAATTATTTGTAACACATAAATACCTACCTTTCTTCTATCTTTTAGTTTCTGCGCTTTCTTTTAAAAATTACGTCTAAAATATCGCATACAAATAAGGTCAACTCACCACCGTGAAATTCTTTAAAGAACATGTTCTGAAAGCCTTCTACAACACATTAGATACGTCAGGTATTTTAAACGTGAAAATATTGATTTGGTGAACGCTTTTACTTTCCATCCCAAAAAACACCCGACTCAAGATGCGATTTATCTCTCAAAAATATCACTTAACGAGCTGTAGGTCTACATTCCAAAGACATATAGAGAAAAGAGAAAAAAGAAAGATATTCCAATAAAAATGGAAGTGAAATCTATGACATCAATACACATTTGAGAAAAGCATTTTGTAAGAAAAGCGAGGGAATGTTTGAGATACGTTTCAAAATAAATCATGCAATATATTTTCCCATCAAAAGATTTATACCTTGTATTACAAACTTAGATTAAAAGATGGCAGCGATAATATATTTTTTAAACTAAAGAAAGAGAATAAGAGGTATGATATAAAAAAAAAAAAAAAAGGTAACAGCCATTCCTTTTTATCTCGAACGCACTTATTGGAGATTAGTACCTTGAAGCAGCTATTTTCGATAAGATCGTCATGCGGTCAGTAAAGGGTTCTTTATCGATCGCCGTGTAGAATTCTTCAAGTATGTTCTTGCTGTGGTGGATCTTACAGATCAATAACACTTTGAATGTTTGTAAGTGATCTTTTCATAAATGAAAAAAAAAAAACAACTTTATAAAAATCAGCTACGTAATCGTTTCCATTTTCCATAGACCATTTATGCACCTAAGTAAAATATTTTCATTCCATTTTAATGAAGATATTAAAGTGCTAAAACATTTAATTTTGTTTCATTAGAATTTACTTAGAAGTGTAGTTGGAAGTAAGTAGACTAGGGGAGTAAAATCAATTTCGTGTAGGAATAGTCAAAGTAAAAGTAATGAACATATATCAAAGTAATTATCCGAAAATGAAAGTCTTTTCCATTAAAAGTAGGCTTAGTTTGGAGATTGAATTTTAAATTCGAACACAGATAGGAATGCTTTCACACTAGAGGTGACAAAGACAACAAACATATCTTTTCTGATCTGCGCAACCGAAGAGCCTATTTCTGAAGGCGAAAAATATGCTCTGCGCTTGCGCAGATGTGGAAAAGATGTTTTTTTTTTCTTTGTCGCCTTTGGTGAGAAAGCACAGTAAGGCAACGCCACCGAGAAACGGTGGATAACAGCATTGTTCGTTTTTCTTTATATTTGGTATACATGTTGCCTGAGTTCATTAGAATCATTAGAAACAGTGGAGAACTAGGGTTTTTATTTGGTACTCAATGGAAAAAATTTTGGCTTTGGTGCGATTGGTTTTCTTGGCAAACCATTTGGCGATATATACTTAAATTTGCTCATAAACTATTTTGTATTAATAAACCCTTTTAAAATCTACTTATTATCTCGATAACATCATTATTTATTGTACGGTGTTTTGTTTTATTTGCAATTAAGTAATAAACAAGAAGTTCCGTCTAGAACTATACGAGCCTACTTTCCCGTATACAGCGAATTCAAATTTATAATCTAGCTATCTCTCTCTCTCTGTCTTTCTCGTTTAGTTTTAGTTCTTAATTGCTTCAAATATATCGTTTTCAACGGTTAATACATATTCATTCAATCATTCATTTATTAAGTCATTCATGTACTTATTCACTCATTTATTCATTCATTCTTTTGCTTATTCATTTAATCATACATTAATTCACAAATATTCTTGAAAATCCCGATCAAAAAACTTCATAGGAAAATAGGCTCGTTAGTTCTGGATGAACTTTCTATTTGTACATGTTCTACGTCATAAGAGCTTTCCGATAAAGTTTGTTCCAAGCAAATCGGTCCGTTTGATCAGGAATTATATAGGATTGAAATTTCCCCGTAGGCGGTATGTTAATTTTTTTTGAACTGTTCAAAAATTGTTCAAATCAATATTTCACGCCAAGAACTCCTTCCAGTGAGCTTGTTCATGGAAACATAGGTCTTGTACCCAGAGTTCACATAATTTGCTTCATTTTCACCCATAGGTGCTAATGTTAAAATTTTTTGAACTGTTCAAAATTGAACAAAAAATTGTTCAAATCAAACAATAAAATATGGAAATCAGATGTCCTTGCCGAGATCTTTCGAATGCAAAAAGAAATTTTTGAATCGGACAATTCGTTCAAAAGTTATTGGGGGGACAGACCGACAGACACACTTTTTCCCCATCTCAAAACCCTACTTTCAAATTTTTTTATTTTTCAATCTTTATTTAATTACTTAACTTATTTTTGACTTTTCTTGATTTCTAACGATATTTTCATGATACATTAAGCCTTCTTTCATGCTTTATTATTATTTTTTTTTTACTTTTTCGGGAAACTAGGCTAAAAAACATAGTCTTTTATTTCTGAAAGTTGTAAGGGCACGAATTATTTTTGAGTCACGTGTTTCGTACAAAGTAGAGAAAAGAATACTGAATTTTTTGAAAGCTTTGCACGTCCAAATTATTTAATCTGATTTGAAAGTTAATCCTATTTTGAATATTCCGTTAATTTCAGCAATAATTGGGTCTGCAAATTGCATACTAAAAAATAAGGTAAACTGCCGACATTAAAAACGTACGTAACAAAATTTAGCCTTTTTTTTTTAGGGTTGCCCTGCATAGTTTTATGAGCATTGCTTTTGAAGTTTTTGAAAAAATTTTGTGTCCGCCTTTACATTTGTTCCCTTTTCAGTCCTTCGAACACACGCGCACTATGGAAAAATTTCATTAATATCAGGTGATTATATTTGCAAAGTTTCTAACAGAGCAATGACAATTGTAATGCTGCTAAATTAAGAACTGATCGCTTTTCTTGTAAGATTGAAAGAAGTACACAATTTTTTATTCTGAAAGTGGTTATATATATATATATATATATATATATATATATAGTATGTATTTATGTATGTATATAACATTGAAAACTAAATAACTTTTTTAGATTCCTTTTTGAATTCTGTTTCGTTTTTGAAACATAGATATTTTTTATATGTTCCTCAGCCCGAAAAATTAACGCGGGAAAGATTATGTAATGTGAACTAAAAATAGTTTTGCAAAATTGAACGAATAGCAAGATCGGTGCATCATCACGTGACATGTAGCTCGAAACAGTATAAAAGGCGATCTCGCAAGCTTTTCGCGGGAATTCACGATGTAAATATTCTTGTAAAAACGTTGATGTTGGGTGTTCGTCTTCGCGTTGTTTTGAATGTGTATTTCCTGTGATGAAACTCAAATAAACCAATGATTAAATGAACTCTGGTCACGACTGTTTTCCACGATGGCTTCATAGACGGACATTCGATAAAATGAAATGCTGATGTAACCTTGATGTTACGTATATATATATATAATCAAAAGTTAATAAAGTGAATCAAACTGTGAAAAGGCGCACGAGGCAGCACACTTAAACAGTTGCAAATATATGTATGAAATAGAGAATATATATATAAAAAATTAGTGGGTATGTGAAAAAAACAATATAAAAGGCTGAACGTGGGAAATCACAAATATAAACATTCAAAATGAAAAAGAGCCTGCCTCTTCATCAGTGGGAGGGAGCAGGAAGCATATATAACGAAATATTGTCATTGCAGGTTTCTGAGAAATCCCAGCATAGCATGTGAGAAAAAAAAATTTTATAACAAAAAATATAAGACTGGGAGTTGCAAGCCAAGTGAATATTCAAAATAATTTATCCAGTTATAGAAAGAACAAAAAAATTTTTATTATTAAAAGAAGTTTCGAGTTTACGTGATACTGACTGAGTCAAAATGTAAAAATAGAAAAAAACAACATGCTATAGCTGAAATTTCCCCTCCCAGACCCGCAAAGCAATACGATTAAAATATAGCTTCTAAATCTACTCACCTCCCAAGGCAGGACCAGAAAAGGAAGACATCAACAACTAGCCGAGAAAGAGATACGCCATGTAATGGCTAAGTCCGTCCGTGTCCATGTGGCTGACCTTGACTTTCCGATCTCGCTCACAGACCAACACAATATCCAAAAACTGGCGTTCCAACTGATGAAATTTAGCCAGGAATCTTCATCCCGTGTGTGTCAATGAGGTTCCGTTATGGTTATACAGCAACTGCAAAACGCTACGCCAAAGATTTAAACGACTTAATGTAAAAATTAATAAAATTCAGCGGATAATTATTAAAGTAAAAAAGGATTGCAGAGAAGGTGAAAACATTTTTATCCAAATTATATTTGTTATTGCAGATTTTAAAATACCTGTAAAGTTGACCTGTGATAATATTTATAAAAACTTTTTTATGCAAATTACTATGCCAGTGTGGCATAGTGATGGTATGGAAATTGAAGTCCTTACGTTTATCATATATGTCAATAATTAAATTACTGTTTCTAATGTTCAATGATAAATTCAAAAAGTTAGTTCTGTATGTATTATTATTAGTGGATTTTAAATTTAGACAATTGGGATAAATTTTTTCCAACTCCTCAGCAATATTAAAATTGATAACCAGAATGTCATCAATATATCTGAATGCACGTATTCTATTGTTATATTGCACCACATATTTAAATTCGTAGTAGAATAAAAAAAGGTTTGCGGCAGTGCTAGAGTAATTGGTTCCCATTCCTATACCCTTTATCTGCTTATAAATCAAGTTGTGGAATTTTAAAAAAATTTTGAAGCAAAAACTGCATAGATTAAGTGTAAAATCCTTATTAAAGTTAATTTCAGATTCTAGGTGAAAAAAAATCAAATAATTTGTCTATTGCATGTACCAGCAGATGAATTGGAATATTGTTAAATAAATTGTCGAAATCATAGAGTATAAGAGTGTAGGAGGGGAAGCGATTAAGGCTTTTACAACATCCGAGCTGTTGTTGATTGACCAAAAATAGTTGGTGTTATGAAATTTGTTTTTTAGAAAATCGTAAATTTGTTTCAATAGTTTTTGTAAATGTATATTGAAAAAGCTATTCACACTACCAATAGTGCAACAGATAAATCTGAAGCCGATTGGTGTTTTATGGAATTTTGGAGTCAAAAAGAGAAAAGGAATTTTAATTCCCTAGGAACGGAAATTTTTTTTTCAAATGGAGATTTGCATTCCTTTGCAAAAGCAGCGAAATTTTTGTAAATAGAACTGAATTCTGCGTCTACAGGTTTGTAAAAAGATGTGTTATTCAATTCGGTCATAATTTTTTCTTTATAAAATTGTTTGCATATAATTGCATAGTTGTTGGCAGCTTTATCCACAGGTACAAATATGAATGATTTTTGTATATTTTTTATATAGCTTAAGTCCTTGTTACTGATTTTTTGATATTCAAATTCATCACTATTAAGATGGGTTTTTAAAAAACACATAAAATCAAGTAGTATGTTATGTTTCCATTCAGAAAAGGCTTCGAAGGGAGTGGTATATGTATATGCGGTTTTTAATATGAAATCATTAATATTGTTTGTGAAATTTATTAAAGCTTTTTTGAAATTTAACTTTCTATTTAATCTGAACTTTGCGGCGAGTGATAGTAGTTATCTTATATTTGGATTCTCAATGAAATTGAGATCTCCAGTTAGGATATGACCGTGATTATTGTCGATATATTTATAGAATTCAGACTTATGTCATAAACAACTAGAATCGTCATTCGGATTTTTGCATGCAAATTGTCTATAGTTATACATAGTTGCGCTGAAAGGTTTGCAGTACTTAAATGTATTTTGAATTTTGCAATTTTTTATAGGGAGAATATTGTAAGCTTTTTTAAAAGAACTGTTAATGTCGAAAAAATTAAATGATTTTTGTTGAAAAAGAGTAACAAAGTATAGCACATTTACGTTATTATTCCGGTTACGAATCTTAAATTGCATCAGATCACAGATTAAATCTTTAAATTGTTCATTTTTGAACTTATATTTTGGAATGCATTTGTATATTTTACGTAAGGAATTGAATTTTAATTTAAAAACTTCAGATTTAATTTTAAATACATATGCATTGTTACAAAAATGTTGTTCCCATTTCCGAAGCCATAGTTCCGGGAAAAGGCAATTAAAAACTTTACTATTGATTCTGGAACCTCTTTTACCACGTTTAATGTTCAAAATGTTATTTATTTCATACAGAAGTACATAGATGTTGTCAATCTTATCCAATATCATGTTATTCAAACTGGTATTAAGCCCGTAAGGGAAAATGGATCTATTTTTAAAAATGAAGTCATTTTCAGCATGTAATCGTTCTTTATGATCGTTAATATGAGCAAGAATTTCAATATTAGAACTGTGAAAAGAATGTGATCTGAAATGTAAAATTTCAAAAGATGGATTAGAACATTTATTGATCTGACTTCTATAAATTTATTCTTTTGTGAAGTTCATTGGAAGTCTGTCCAATATATACTTGTAGACATTTATTACATGTAATTTTGTATATGATATTGTTAAATTTTCAAAACGGTGTACAAAAAGGGTTGGGTATATAGTCAGCAGCCATGCTCATAACACACGTTTTTCATAATTTATTTCTACATTTGTAATAATCCATAGGTACATGATTTGTTATTTTTATTTTTTGTCTGCTTTTTGTAAGCAATAACTTAATTGCAATAACGAAAAGCCAAAAGGGCTAACTATATAACAAAGAAACATAAAAAACATACCCACAACCAAAAAATATATAAAAAACGAATATGCACTCAAGCGCACAATGCAGCATAACTAGTGCCATATTCTAATATAATCAAAAGTTAATAAAGTGAATCAAACTGTGAAAAGGCGCACGAGGCAGCACACTTAAACAGTTGCAAATATATGTATGAAATAGAAAATATATATATAAAAAATTAGTGGATATGTGAAAAAAGCAACAATATAAAAGGCTGAACGTGGGAAATCACAAATATAAACATTCAAAATGAAAAAGAGCCTGCCTCTTCATCAGTGGGAGGGAGCAGGAAGCATATATAACGAAATATTGTCATTGCAGGTTTCTGAGAAATCCCAGCATAGCATGTGAGAAAAAAAAATTTTATAACAAAAAATATAAGACTGGGAGTTGGCAAGCCAAGTGAATAATCAAAATAATTTGAATATTCAAAATAATTTGAATATTCAAAATAATTTATCCAGTTACAGAAAGAACAAAAAAATTTTTATTATTAAAAGAAGTTTCGAGTTTACGTGATACTGACTGAGTCAAAATGTAAAAATAGAAAAAAACAACATGCTATAGCTGAAATTTCCCCAACCAGACCCGCAAAGCAATACGATTAAAATATAGCTTCTAAATCTACTCACCTCCCAAGGCAGGACCAGAAAAGGAAGACATCAACAACTAGCCGAGAAAGAGATACGCCATGTAATGGCTAAGTCCGTCCGTGTCCATGTGGCTGACCTTGACTTTCCGATCTCGCTCACAGACCAACACAATATCCAAAAAATGGATATCCAAAAACGCTCCAATATCCAAAAACGCTCCAGCTGATGGACTTTAGCCAGGAATCTTCATCCCGTGTGTGTCAATGAGGTTCCGTTATGGTTATATAGCAACTGCAAAACGCTACGCCAAAGTTTTAAACGACTTAATATAAAAATTAATAAAATTCAGCGGATAATTATTAAAGTAAAAAAGGATTGCAGAGAAGGTGAAAACATTTTTATCCAAGTTATATTTGTTATTGCAGATTTTAAAATACCTGTAAAGTTGACCTGTGATAATATTTATAAAAACTTTTTTATGCAAATTACTATGCCAGTGTGGCATAGTGA